>ML786947.1:300987-339476 GCA_009831015.1 Picea engelmannii
TAATCCTTAATTTATGTGTTGCAAATTGATCATGTTGCTTTAAACACATAACATTTCACTTGCAATAATTATTCAAGTTTTTCAAGTCTTCTTCATTTTTAGATCAAATATTTTACTAAGAACACATATTTAAGACTAATTTTAGGACTAGTAAAAATACCTGACTATGATAGACTATAAATCTGAAATTGTAGTGAACGAGATCCTGAAATGCTTACCACAGATACTTGTATATGTCCCCTCTGTGTCCTAAAAATTTTGTTTCTTGAAGTTTCTCCAAAACAAATCTATAGAAAAAATGGTAAGATGATTTGTTTTAAAGGATCCAACCGAGGACCATATGATTTGATACCAACTTTCATGTACCAAATACCCAAAATAGCATAAAAATATAAATAAAGAAACTCCATGCCTTGAGAATGAAACAAAATGAATGAATAAGAAGCCTCTTCAATGGGGAAACCTCCTTTTACAATATAACAAATGCATAGGATGCGATTATCTCTAAAATTGTCTCTCCTTAGTATATATAGGAGACAAATGGTACAATTACAATTAAAGGACCTAGCCGACCAAAAATTAAAACACTATTATAAAAATGAAAATTTAATGTCACAATATTTAGGGTTTAACAAATCTTCTCTTAAATTTTATAAAAAAATATTTAATATACACATATAAAGTTATTATGATTTAATGGATTCTAAAAATTAATATCTCTAACAACAAAATATATTAGTAAATAAGAGTAATAGTGAGCATTAATGTAATTTGTATATATTTTGTATTGTTAATATTGTGACAATTCATGTCATTTGTATAGTCTTTGTATTGTTTTTTTTTGACGAAAACGGTTATGTTGCATTAAGCGGCATTCTGGCCAGCCAGAATAAAAAAGTTACAAATCTGAAGAAGATTCGTGACCTCTAACAGTGCTGCCAACCTTCTTGTGAATGTCTGGGGAGACCAATCCCCTCTGCTCCTTGATCTAATTCGATGATATGACAAGGATTGCGTACATGAGTAAATTCTCACAAACTGTGAGCATAGAAAAAGATAGAATCAAAGCATTATACCAAGGGGGCTGAAGTTTTCCCCTTAATGTAGGGGTCCATCTTTTTCTGAGAACCTAAAGAAATGTTGGAGGCTGCCTCCTTTTCTCTACGCGCTTTGTTGGTCCTTCGCCCTCGGGTTAGGGGTGGGGACGACGCTGAATTGTCTTCAGGTTCAGAAGTTCCCCCAAAGCCGCTAGAGGGGACTGTAACAACCAGGGCTGCATGGGCAAAGGGTTCTGGGTCTGAAGCTTGAACTTCTCTCGCTGCTATTGAATCTGGGGGGGTGGATTCTGGAAGGCTTTCGTCTGCTGGAGGATCTTCCTTGACTGCTATTTCTTTTGGATCTGGGGCTTCATCTTCCTTCAGCGCATCAAAACTGTTTTTATTTTCTAGAGTTGCCTCTGCTGAATAAGTGGCCTTTGGGGCCTGGGCTTGTGGATCCTTCTGCTTTGCCTGCCTTCGTCGGTTAGAAACTGGCTGAAAATCATCTGTTTTGACTGGTCCCGGTTCCTCATAGGCTTTGGGGCAGTTCCTTGCGAAGTGACCGTAAGCATGGCACCGTAGGCACTTAAAGGAAATCTGCTCGTAGTCTAGCTCTTGGATATGGCACCATTCCCCTAGGGAGATCTTAATGGCTTCTGGAAGACCTTTCTCGAGGTTAACCTCAACACAAATGCGAGCGCAGGTATACTGGTCCCCTTTCGGCTCTGCGCTGTCCATGAAACGTCCAAGCTTATTCCCAATGTCCTCCAGAGAACTTGTCCCCCAGAGATGCAAGGGAAGGTGAGGCAGCCTAACCCAAACAGGAGCTGCGGTGATCTCGACTTCGGGGTTGAAGTCAATAGTCCAGGGGGCTAAGAACAGTCCTCTCGACCCCATGAAATAGGGTCCATATCTGAAAACTAGGTCACGGTCCTCTTTGGTCAAGAAACTGAAGACAAAAAAACCCCTGCCTACTGCGATCAGAGAAGCTGTTCCCTTTTTCAACGATTTCCAGCGATCATCCATCCATGCCTCCACCGTTTTGGGGCTTGGCCATAACCCGGTAAACTTTCCGATGAGGGACTTTTCTGCCAAAAGGAGGGCAAGAGAGCAAGGCTGCTCTGGAGATAGTTCCAGAGAAGGGATCCCCTCCATCTTCTTTACAAACTTAGACGAGAGAGACGACTTGGATTTGGGTCCTGTCGAGCGGACTAACGCTTTGAATGCTTCCAAAGGGTCTTTGTCCCTCTCGGCAATCAGATCTGGGGCCATCGTAGCCGACCTCCAGCAGCAAGAAGACAACCCGCATGCAAAAACGCGTATCCCCCTGAACGGCTGCTGTAATAGGCCAAGACCACGCGCTGAAACACCGAGTCCACGTGCTGAAACACCGATCCGTTGTAGGAGGAGCCGATTCGGAGCTTTGTATGCATAGGGCACCGAAAAGGGGGTCGCGACCTTCAGACCTTCAAACACCGCCCTTGAGCTAGATCTGTGTGCTGGCAGCGAGGGCATCCAAACAAGATTTGGAGCAAGAATTCGGGGTGCCGGTCAAGCTAAGCCTGGCCGCCGTGAGGGCCGAGGCTGCCTGTGCGTGCGGCTAGGGTTCGCCTCCATCCCGAAAAAGATCCCTCATTACTCATAATGACAAATTTGTATAGTCTTTGTATTGTTAATGTTCATTGTTAAAGTTTATTATTAGTCCCTATCATAGGCATAGAGGGACTATAGCGATCGATAAATCGTTGACTTCATATTAGTTTGTCCTTTGACCACAAATATTTCCATATTATCTATTTTTGGAACCAGGGAACTGAAAAGATGGATTTTTATATAATAAAAAGTATCATATTTTTCATGATCTGATTGGACAAGGAATTGGAGGTCTTATTGTCGGCTTCGCTATTCCCAATGTTATATATGTTGGCATATCCAAAGTATTTGATCGTAAATGGTCTTTTTGAATCATATATTTTCTTATGCATTGGTTGAAGGTGTATTAATGCTAGCATTAGTTCGAATGTTTGGTTTATCATTTTTTGCTAGCTAAATTTATGGCAATGTTTAATATGCTGTCATATCCAAAGTTTGGCCTTCGAATACATTCTCCACTGTTGGAACTATTGTTACATAAATTAAAAAAAAAAAAAATAGGATATGTCAGGGAGCTGCCACATTGCATTCTTTTCTTAAATGTTTATAGAGCATTTCTGACATACTTTTTACATAACAGGCTTGGCAGCGTTGAATGTTTACTTAGCAGGCTCGTTACAAAACATTTTCTTCCATTTTTTATTTATTTATATGCTTCAACGACATTGCTGGTTTAGTGGTTCATTCTTGTTTTTTTTGCATCTCCATTGATTTCTTATTTGGTTGTTGTTGTTGTTATTGTTTTCCTGTTGGTGTTGTTGTAGTTTGCACGTTTGGGGTTGTGCAACCGTGATTGGAACTGCGTCATTCCTGGTGGACTGGTCCCTGCTTGCTTCTTTGTTCGTTGTGTTCTTCTTATTGTTGTTTGATTCGAGTTTGAATTTCTGACATAATTTTTACCTAACAGGCTTGGCAACGTTGAATGTTTACTTAACATGCTTGTTACAATACATTTTTTTCCTTTTTATTTATTTATATGCTTCCACGACATTGTTGGTTTAGTGGTTGATGCTTGTTTTTTTGCATCTCCACTGATTTCTTATTTGGCTGCTGCTGTTGTTGTTATTGTTTTCCTATTGGTGTTGCAGTTTTCATGTTTGGGGTTGTGCAACCATGATTGGAACTGCGTCATTCTTGGTGGACTGGTTTCTGCTTTATTCTTTGTTCACTGTTGTGCTTCTTATTGTTGTTTGGTTCGATTTTGCAGGGTTTGGCTCCTGCGGCTGTAGTTGGTCCTTTTGGTGCTTCTTGATTGGGTTGTTATTTACTGCTTGTTCTTTTTTTCCTAGAGTTTGCAATGTTGGGATGTTGCATCCGTGGTTGGATATGTTCTTACATTCTTTTGCAGTGGACTCTCCATACAATACTATTGAGATAAAATAACATAGAAACAAATTTGCAGTCGATGTAAATTGCACCTCTTACGCATTGAACCAGAGTTTGTCGGCCTCAAATTATATTTTATTCCTGGCAATGTTTTTTCCATGGTTTATGTTTTACTATGGTTTCATAGTTATGAGAGTAAGTTTTGATGTGAGAGCAATATAATTGTTCTTTCCCTTTTTTCCCCCTCTTGTAAATTGCGTTTCTCGTTCTATAGTTTCTTGCGTTTCTGTGGTCGTTTCGACCGACCGTCGTTCAGTTGCATACTTAGCCAGTTTTTTGGATGCGGCTTCATGGATAGGTGCTATCGAACTATGGTAGCTCGTTTTCAGTGTGTACATCTTGCACCCAGAACTTTCGTGCTCTACAATTCGACCCCACACTCCTTGAACTCGCAGCCGTGCCTCTGCCTACGATGAGTTTGTCTATCATACCTACCTTTCCATACTTAGTCCAGTTTTCAAAGTTTGACGGGTTGATGCCTTTCTGGGTTCAGAAAATTTAAAAGCATTCGTCGTTCCCCTCCATCCCAACTACCTTCCGCCATTCCCAATAGACATTAATCATGCTTTGAGAAGTCATAACCGACCAGACAGTTTCAAAAATATTATCTTTAATAAGAAGAAATCTTGAGAACATATCCCATTAAAATGAATAGACATGTGAATATTATGGGATCTGGTAATTTCTTTTGCCTGCATTTTTAATTTGCAAAAAAATAAAATAAAAAAATTCCTCTTTTAGTTTTCTTAAAGGCTTCGGCATAGTCCACGAACGTGTCACCAACAGAGGCCTTGACGTCATGTCCCTCTTTAATATTTTGCATATCTTAGATGTCATATTTGAGAATCTGCTCAGATATGGGAATGCTGATATGTTCTATTAGTCATTATTCAAGTGACATATTCGAAAATATTGGCATTAATAAGCGAAAATATTGAGAACATATGTCATAAAAATAAATTAAAAAAAAATCTACGGAAGATCGTCCAACGTTGATTTTAAATACTTATTTTCATTTCTCTCTATTATCAGAGAGTTTCTCTTTACGGTGCCTTCATTCTAATGTTCCTAGTCATGGACATGTAAGACAAGTTAGAGATGCGATTGAGGCCCAAATGAAAGAAGAGAGACTAGTTTTATGTGACGTGAAGAACACATATCTTCTGGTAGGTGTTCTCCCTGTATTGGATGCTTTAGTTGGTTGAAAAGCCTTCCTTGAGATTTGTTTGTTTAACTTCTTTGTTTTTTTGCTGGGAGTTGTAATGGATTTCCAGGTCACGTGCAAAATACTTCTTCGTTGAAGTATACAGTTTCTTCGAACAACACAGATTTGGCAAGTGTATTGATTTCTGCAGATCCCAAAAGAATTTCTCTTTGTCGGGGGCATCACACTTACCGTGGGTTGCAAAAATGGTCTCTGATGTTTGTAAATGATGCTAAATATGGTTTCATTTGTGGATGTAACCAGAGGCGGGTAACATAAACTGTATGGGTGGATAAAACAACATATTATCACGACAAAAGTTTCTATTTCAATTTTTTCTAAGCTACTTCTGGGTCTGGTAGCCGTCTTAAGAGACATCCATGTTCTTTGTCAAATTTTGTTCGGTTTCCTATGGATGTAGTTGTAGTCTTCATAGATTTGACGTTACCTTCGAACATTCCAGACCTTTCTATTGGCCGCCATATCTGCCACTGCTATGATGAAAGATATATTCTGATGCGATCTGCACCATTTGATACACTTGTCAGACCTGTGCTTCCCAAAGAAGTCATGTGCCTCAATCAAATAAGTTCAACATATAAATATTTAGGTAGGCTTTTCGACCAAACAAATGATCGAATACAGGGATAATAGCATTGGCAACATACTTGATTTTTTTTCCCGTCTTGTAGCTAATGCCACATAAAACGACTCCCTCGACTTTTAATTTGGCCTGAATCACATTTCTAAGTTGTCTCGGATGTCAATGGTCAAGAACATTGCAAGGAAAGCACCTTAAACCCCAAGTTTTCGACGACATAGGAAAATTAATAGTTGGCAAAGAATGGAATGTTGAATAACCAATGATTGCAAGCTGGCCATATATGGAAGAGACAAGGTATTCAAAAAACTGGGATAGATCTAGTTCGCAGTACCAATTAAGTCGAAGACTCACAATTGATATTCAACTCATTTTTTGCGAATAAAGAATTTGATCGTCAAGAAAACTGTGAACAAGCTTCATCAATGTACATATTTTTTTTGAGTCGGTGGCAGGCCAAATCACAATCATTGTAGCGAATAATATTACCTGTATTTTGTAACCCATATTATTTTAATATAGAATAATTGTGGTTTATTTTTTTGATAGTGTTTTCCAATATCTGGTATTACTTTTCATTTTATTTTTTGCCTTTATTTCTATTTCCCAGTGCTTCAATTTAAATAAAGGCTACTATGTTTGTTACTTGCATTTTACATTAAAGATTATTTTTTTCATAGGCCATACTTATGTGGCGGCGACCCTATACTTAAATAAAGAAATTGGAGGACCCGTCCTTCTTTCATTCTTCGGGTCCCGTAAATAGAATGAATTAATGACTTACAACAAGGAAGCTCAAGTATTGACGCAATTTTCTTGTTCAATATCTTGCATATATTGCAGCTTCTTCTATTTGATAATATCCATGCATATATAGTAATATGAGTACTATTGGAGTAAATATAAAAACTTCCTCTTGGGTCCTGGATTTGCGGTATTAAAAAAACTATGTTCCATGTTCTGTCATATACATCTTGCAGACAAAGAGCTTTTGTGATCTGCAATTTATGCTTTAACTAGTCATAACTCACTAGGGGTTGGAAAAGCTTGGAATTAAAAAAGGAATGACTGAAGCTGCCTTGCTTAGTTAAATCACACCAAATTTTGATTACATTTTATTTAATTTAGATATTAATGTTTATGGAGAGTCGATGTTTGCTCATGTCGTTGCAAGGAATACAAGATGAATAGGTGATAAGGAATTTATCTTGTTGAAACCACAATGAAAATTCATGTTTCTTGTTGCATTATATACATCTTGCAGTCAAAACTTTCATGGTTTCAATGAAATTTGCGAACCGAAGAGTATCCTGGAAATTGGGAAATCATTTGCATTTGAAACAAAAACAATCCATTAATATATATTAGTATGAATACTATTCAAATAAATATCAATTTTTTTTCCATTAATGCATATTAGTATGAATACTATTGAAATAGATATCAAACCTTTCTCTTGGCCAATACTTAGCCAATTATCTAGCCACTAGGCCCCGGGTTGGCAGTATCCAACACCTATGTCCCCTGTTCCATCATATACATGTTGCAGCCAAAGAAGTTAAGTGATCTACATTTTATGATTTTACTAGTGAGAACCCACCAGGGATTCGAAAACATTGTCATTAATAAACATTGTTACGTATCTTCTGGAGAGACCGTGTCTTCTTCCCGTGTATTATCCCTTTCTAGTTATATACTTAGTTTCCTTTCTATGATCGTCGGTTCCAATGTTGGCGTGTTGACATATCTTTATCTCCATCTATATCCTTGCATGATGTATCTGACCGAACGCTATTCCTTTTCATATTTAGTCAATTTTATGCCCGCAGTTGTCGGGTTGGCGCTTTCGAACTATGATACTTCTTGTTCCGTGAGATACATTTTCCACTAAAAATGTTCGTGCTCTACAATTCCATCGCGGACTCCTCCGTCCTTTTTCCCTTTTTTTCTTCCCATGTATTATTAGACTATAAAGTATGGACATGATATTTTATAGAGCATGTCCGTCTTCCTCATTCCATACATAGCCACTTTTTGGATCGCGAGTTCTCGGGCGGGTGGGCTCAAAATTGGTCCTCCATTGTTCTATGCCCTACAAATAGCACCCAAAATTCCACGATATACAAATTGACAAGCGGACCTGTGGGCTACCTGACTCAACATTTCACTTATATTGTTCTGTGTCCTCCAAACAGTGGTCGCAGTTCCACGATATAGAAATTGACATACGGACTCCAGGGCGAGTGGGTTCAAGATTGCCATTGTTTACAGATGGCAATCCCTATCAACTATCTAACAGTATCTAGAAACATTATTTTCAATACTAAATTAGTTCTTACTAGTGACAATTGGACACACTGGTATGAAACAGTTGGCATCACACCCTCCACAATATATAAATTGACTACCGAATTCCGACATCGTCCGCTCTTCCGTGTCACATATTATGCTTTGAAATGTTCCAAGTGATAAAATTTGAACATCGGGGCCACGCGTCTTCTAGAGAGACCTTGTCTTCTTCCCGTGTATTATCCCTTTCTAGTTATATACTTAGTGGTCTTTCTATGATCACGAGTTCCAATGTTGGCATGTTGACATATCTTTATCTCCATCTATATCCTCACATGACAAATTTGTCCAACCACTGTTCCTTTTCATATCTAGTCAATTTTATGCCCGCTGTTGTTGGGTTGGTTCTTTCGAACTATTCTTTTGAACTTTGATATTTCTTCTCTGCAATGCCATAGGTCTGATCAAAATTGGATGTGCCAAGTGGAATTTACGGTAACTTCCCCACAACTTGCCGATTTTTGGCCTTTCCAGGAGATCTCACTTGTATAGTGTGCCCCGCACAAAATAATTGATATAAAATTATGAAATTCGCACCCAAAATACTACAGACTGTCCAAAATCCAATGCAACTAGTCCCACACATTTCAGATACTCTAGGAAGAAGTTATGATTGTTTTACCTGGAACACCTTCTTGAGACTAGTCAATAGGACTAGTCAGATACCCTATCTTACACAGGGTGTATCTACAAATTTATGATGACCCAAAAGTTGAACATTTTACCACAGATACCTTATTAATTTTTGTAAATATCCTTTAGAGCTCAGGGTCTGAAACGCTACAGAAATGTTTTTATAGCGAAAATTCCTCAATGACTTAGTTCAGGATGATTCCAGAACCCTATATTGTACAGGCTGTATCTAAGAAATTACAAGGCCCCAGAAGCTGAATTTTGAACCCAACGTACCTTGATCCGTCTACTAAATATCCTACAAGCCGCTCCTTATGAAACGTTGTAGAAAAAAAATTATAGTTAAAATTACAAGGTGTCTCAGATGTTGCAGTGAAACCCCAAGACCTTGAGCTCTGATACCATATGTTAAGAACCAAATATCAATATAAAATAGAAAATACTTAGAAAAAGCACTCAACGCCTTGAAAAAGAGATAATTTCAGATAATAAGCCTCTTCGAGGTGACAACCTCCTTTTACCCCACTTAAATGTTCAAGTACAAGATGATTCAAAATGAAAATGTCTCCTTGGTATATATAGGAGACTAGGAGGTATAATTACAACTAATGGACTAAAGCTGACATAAATAAAATAACATTACTAATCTAATATGCCCCAATTAAGGGGTAATGAGCCAATATTAGGGCTTAACAATTTTGGATCCTCGTGTTGATGGGTTCACGAAATATCTAATTCTTAGTCATTGTTTCGGGTTGCCGCATTCAAACTCTGTTGCTTCTTCTTCCGTGATATATATATTGCATTCAAAATTTTCGTGATTTACAATTCCACCGCATAATCCTTTGTCATGTTTCCCTTTTCTTCTTCCCATGTATTATCGCTTTGTTGTTATATACTTACTTGCTTTTCTATGGTCATGGGTTCCAGTGTTGGTGGGTTGACATATCTTTATCTCCATCTATATCCTCACATGGCGAATCCGACCAACCGTTGTTCCTTTCCATACTTAGCCAATTTTATGGCCACAGTTTTCGGGTTGGCGTTTTCCAACTTTGCTACTTCTTGTTCCATGCTATACATCATGCACTCAAAACTTCTGTGATCTACAATTCCACCCTGGACTCCTCGAACTCGCAAGATTCACTCTACTATGACTCACAAATGTTTCAAACTATCTATCGTTTCCTTCCATCGCCACTAACTTCATGTCCTTCCTGATATACATTAGTTATTCTCTTACTAGTGATATACAAATTGCCCTCTGGACTGTCCTACCATACCCTCTTTGGTGTTATGCATATTGTACTCAAAAACTTATGAGACATACAATTTGACCCTTGCGCCCTCACCTGCAATGGTTGTACAGTCTAACCCTATTTTGAAGTTTCTTTTTCCCATGCCAGTGACCTCCGTACTTTCTTAGTATGCAATTAGAAACCTTTCATGGTAACAACTCATCATGTAGGAACCATCAACATTGTCATTAATTAGCGAAATGCTTGAGGATATCTCCCATTATTACACATTAAACCAATATCTACAAAGAGTTATTTTTTCCTTTTCGATTGTTCATCTCGAACACTCGTCGTCATGTTGGCCCGTTCAAGAAATCTAGAATGCTTAATCACTCATTGTCGTATCCACCATGTTCGCATTTCTATGTATGCAATTACTAGTGTTTAATGTTAAGAATGCATCATGCAACACCCGTCCAAATTGTCATTAATGAACGAAAGTCTTGAGGAGATCTCCCATTCACACGCATTGCACCAAGATTTGCATAGGTTTATATTATCCCTTCTAAATTTTCATTTCATTCATCGTCTAGAGGAAACAAACATTCTTGTAGACTTATGGCAGCAGGTCTACAACAGTTTTGTGGAGATACAATAAATATCTTCGGACATGAGGACCATAACTTCGAGTGGTCTAGGGCATACTTTTACTATTAATCCCATTCCATCCAAAAGGAAGTGATTTGGAGCTCTGGAATTGCTCTTGCAGGCTACGTCCCTGAGGTTTTTGACTGTAAGGAGGTGGTCTCTTGGTGCACCGAAAAATATATTCCAAGCCAAATAATTATTCCACTGCGCGACCATTTTCATGTTTCTTTGTCACCTCAGGTCTTCTGCAAGATGTTAAAATTGTCGGAGCCAACATTGACGTTCAGAGGACAAGACTGCAAGAAGTTCCTATAAAAACATGACAATGGATTGGACATATTAGCCGAGTTCCTCTAAGACATGACAACAATTCCTGAAGATATCACAAAGTTGCAGGTAAGTTCCTTTAGAAATCCGTTCCGGGAAATTGCTTGGCTGTTTACAAGAATAACGGGATAGGCATCCACGAAAAGAATTTCCCATATATTTATTTATATTTTGTACTTCACAGTCAAGGAACAATTCATTTTCGATTGGGGGAAGCTAATTTCGATTGAAATCTATTCCCAGTTGTCATGATTCAAAGAACCGAATAAATTTTATATGTCATCGTACTTGATTTTCGCAATAGTTCATTGTTGTCCGTTTCCAAAACTTCCTCTTTCCAATAAAATAAACTGTGGATTCGACCTAGTAACATTCTGGTACCAGGCCCTGTGGAGGCGCAAGGCCTCCCATTGTTTTTATGAAGTTTTTAATGGCTTCATCTTAGTTTTCAAAGATTTATTGTTAGGGAAGGATACTCCACGGATGTCTAGCCAGACAAGCAGGTTTTTGAATAGGAAGGGCACACTTGAACAAAAGGAAAATCATAGTGTACTCATGGTCTTTGGCTCCAAGGAAAATCATGGACAAAATGTTTGTTGCAGAAATAGAAAGGCAATACAACCACTGGTTTCATTTTTTCCATGAAAAGAAAAAAAACAGTTCATACCTCTGCCTTGGAAAGTTGGAGACTGTGTCTCCAGAAACGTCAACAAGATTTATGAATTTGCCATCCATTTCAAGAAATTAAACCTAATGTATGCTGAAAGGCTAAAAGGGTTCGACCCTGATGGGATTTTTCGAGAACATTTACTGGAAATTGTCTTTAACAACTCTTTTATCCATAGACACCTCACCGAAGATAGGGACAGTGACGACAACAATCGTGCTTCTGGCGATTGCGACGCATAGACATTGCAAAGCGCAACTGAATTGTACAGACAAAAGGGAAAAGTATCTAGTGAGAAGACTGCCCAGTCCCTCGCCAACACTCCCAAGAGAATGACATCATGGAGCATTGCTTCAACGACCCATCCCAGTAAGAAAGCAACCTAGAAATCTTGGAAGAGAGGAGGAGATAAGAACCCTCCTCGCATGAAAATTTATAGTTCTCACAAAATTCCACTGATGAAGAAGAGAAAAAAAAATGCAGGGCAGGCCGACGAACCCAAAATTGAAACTGAATAGGTGCAATTTGAAATTGAAACTGAGCACATGCACAAAATTGGGTCATTCGCAGTGGAAATAGCTGAGACTGAAAGTTTTGACGAAGATGAATCCTTCGTATTCCAGAGCGTTGTTTTTGACAACCAATCTAAAAGTATGGTCATTGAAAAGAGAGATGTAACAAACAGGAAAGGAAAATCTCTCACAGAGATTAACTTTAGGGAAATGTGGTCATCCCAAATATACCTATTTCACCAAGTAACCAGTGATTCTCTTCATGATTCGATTGGAGGAATTGAAGCAGAAAATGCCAGAGTGAAAGAACGCCTCAACGAATTTGAGCGGGCTTTCATTGCAACCCCAAAATTTGCTAGTCCTTTAGAAAAATACGTTCCTTCTACCACTGTAGACAAGATGAAAGTATCCTCTACCCTCCTTGCATGCTCTAGAGCCCTTGTAGACAATAAAATCAATAAAAGAATGCAACTAGTTGCTGAAGCCTGTGAAACATCGCAAAATTTAGTTTCCTTCGGAAAGAAGGCAAATGATTTGCTCAAACATTTGGAGGCGAGTTTAAAAAATGATCAACGTTTCTATGAAGAGGTGCTGACCCATTTTTCCAACTATGCCATCAACACATCAGAACTGAAAAGAAGACAAGATAAAATCCCCTCCCCAAAGAGGACCAAAAAAGTAAAATCATGCTAGAGAAAGAAAGTTGACAAACTGGAGCTCATTGTCGAATCATGTAAACAAGCCATATCATAAAAGGAAGTTGTATTCAAAAGATTGATCCAAATAGACTTGGTCGGAAGTACCAACGAGGTTCGATACCCAAACTTAATTCTGAAATCCTTGTCAATAACCAAAGAAACCTTCCATGAAAAACTTGATATTTTAAAGGGGTTGTCTTCCAAATTTTTTATAGCATAGCTGAACATTTGTCTAGATGAGATCGAGTGTTGGGTACTGGACTATGTGGCATAAAATGAAGAAATTGAATAGAGTCTGCATAGTATTTCAATGGAACTAAGGAAATTAGAAAACGACCTTTACGACATATAAATCCAGGATGAAATCAACATGGCTCCCATGAGAAGCTACATCGAAGAATGGTTCCAACAGAGAATGGACAACCTCGTCCAGGAAGGGCAATAGCCGGTCGACAGGACTCCACTGACCACAAAAACAAAAACACATTGGCTTCATAGTAAGTCTATACTAGCATCTTCTTTTATTTATCAATCCAGTTTAAGTCTATAATGTTATCTTGTTTTCTTTATCAATCCAGTTATTACCTTTTTAAATAGAAAACTGTAACCAAAGATTCATAACTTCCAATTTCTTCTTTTCAGGTCTTCCTCTCTACCGTCGCCTACTTCTTCTTTCGACATTCCTAATTCTTGTACCTATTTCTTTTTATGGTCTGCGGGAGCCCTAATCCCAGTCTATATGACAAACACATTTAAATTTCCAGAAATGTCTAACAGACGTTATTAATTTTTGATAAATTTCCGCAAATCTATGTAACAAACATTATTACTATTCTATTGTATGCTAAACTGTGTGTGTCCAAGAACCTTTTAAATGTTTTTGCACCACATTGTTACTATTGTATAGTATGCTAAATTTATGGTGAGCCTTTCTTGCAGGACGTTGTTAATATTCTATTGTATGCTAAATTTATGGTGTCCAGGAACCTATAATTTGATAAATTTCAATTTCTTCTCTATCCACGAGCCCTTGTTTTAAAGCAAACTAATATGTAACAAACTATTTTTTTTTCCATATATTCCAAATAAAACTATTATTTTGTCTCCTTATATATTTATGTGCTCATACATTTTTATCTTCAGCTATGCTGAATCTGAAGACATTTTGTTTATTTTATTTCAATTCTCTTTTTTTCTTATGCATATTTTTTCCTGCTTGGTCATTTTCAAAATTAAATATGAGATAAATCAGTCACTCAAATTTGAGATATCATATATATATATATTTCTTTAAATTTCTAGGAATATGTAACACGTTTTAATATTTTTTTTATATAAATGTCAAAAAATTGTGTTCACTACTTTTTTTCTACTCGCATATATAGAGAGTGTGTCATTTCTTGCATCTTTAACTTAAAATTCAAATAGTCCACAAATCCGCTTGTCAATTTGTATATCACGGAACTTTGGGTGCTCTTTGTAGGCCACAGAACAATAAAGGCCCAATTTTCAGCCCGCCAACCCGAGAACCCATGATCCAAAAACTGGCTAAGTATGGAATGAGGGCTTCGTGCATGCTCTATAAAATCTCATCCCCATACTTTATAAAAGTACATATTTCGTATGTATAAAATTAAATATCCACTTTATAAAATTACATATTTGGTATGTATAATTTATGCTGTCCAGGAACCTATAATTTGATAAATTTCAATTTCTTCTATCCAGGAGCCCTTGTTTTAAAGAAAACTAATTCGGGAATGCTAATTTTTTTGTTCTTTTGTCCATGAACCTATGTAACAGACCTTACTACTACTTTTTTTTGTTTTTTGTCCATGAACGTATGTAAAACGTATGTAAAGAAAATTAATTTGGGAATGCTAAATGTTTTGGACACAAGGCCCTTAAAATTCAAATAGTTCACAAGTCCAATTGTCAATTTGTATATCGTGGAACTATGGGTTCTATTTGTAGGGCACATAACAATAGAAGCCCAATTTTCAGCCCAACAACCCGCGATCCAAAAACTGGCTAAGTATAGAATGACGGCTTTGTGCATGCTCTATAAAATCTCATCTCCATACTTTATAAACATACATATTTCGTATGTATAAAAGTAAATATCTACTTTATAAAATTACATATTTGGTATGTATAATTTATGTTGTCTAGGAACCTATAATTTGATAAATTTCAATTTATTTTCTGTCCAGGAGCCCTTGTTTTAAATAAAACTAATTCGAAAATGCTATTTTTTTTGTGTTTGTGTCCACGAACCTATGTAACAGACGTTACTACTATTTTTTGGTGTTTTTTTCCACGAACGTATGTAAAACATATGTAAAGAAAACTACTTCAGGAATGCTCTTCAACTTCCTACCCACATGTTTGTACTAGGTCACATTTATTCCCATTCCAACCTGGCAGGGACTATGCTGCCATGCAACACTTTCTTTTATTGTTAAGCTCCACTACTAGAGTTTCACTCATTGTATTATTAAGATTTATTACTAAAGTTGCACATACAATAATAGGAGGATTTGCACATAAAACATAAAACATAATAAATCAAGAAATAAAAATTGAGATTTTAAAGATTACAAAGTTATAGATATAATATAAATAGAAGATATAACATAGAGATACATGGAAATTCAACGAATAAAGAATTGTAACTAATTTATAAGAAATCTTCAACTAATAAATAATCGTAACTAATTTATAAGAAATCATAGATAATGCACAATAACTCGTTTAAATCTAATGACTCCTATTAAAATTTACATCTCCAAAAACTACAAAATACCAAAAAAGTGCATCTAATATAAACCATGTTTTCATCATTTTTATTCAAATCCATAAGCAAAGTATACTAATGACTCTGGTATCACATATATCATGGCATTCTCACTTAGGAAAACATGTCCCACACAGTAAAATTAGTCAAAATCACTTCATCGCAAGATGTATCAAACCTACAAAATTATATTGCAAACTTCATAACCAATGTCTAACAAGTGTTGCATGGCAGCGCAGTCCCTGTCGGGTTGGAATGAGAATAAATGCAGAGGGATAGGGGAATAAGTAGAGAAGAAAATAGAAACTGCAGTGGAGACGTGGCAAGAAGCATGAAGCACATGTGGTATCCATGCAGGAAATGACACGCGGCTCCTAGAGAAATTCTGGCATCGAAACCATTTAGTTTTTTAAAGTATTTTCATTCTAATTATACTGTGTTTTGCATAATCCATCTTGATTTTATTTTTACCAGTAGTCTGACTTTCCATGTTCGAAATTTCCGTTCCTACCTTGCATGTTTTATCTCTTCAATGTATTTATGAAATTCATTCATAATGATTTCCGTACATATTTTCATAGTCATTTATTTAAATAGATCATTTGGCTTGTGTGTCTCTATATGTGTTAAGATAAATAAAGTTATATGCGATGGGAAAGAAAAAAATATATTTTTTTTGAATCCTAATGTGTTCTTATAGATGTGGTACTCATCTATAATTTTTACCTGTGGTGTGTATAGTTCAAATGTGGAACTTAGAGAATATTCGTCATAATGACTTAAAGCAATACAAAATGATAGAAAATGTTTTTTTTTTTTGAAATAAAGGTTCATGGAAAATAGGACCAGGACTCACACACATTAAACATTCAAATTAAATAAAAGAAATATCTTGACATTCATCATAGTTGAAGATAAAAATTTATGAGGACATAAATATAAAAGAAGATAAAAACAATTTTCTTTGAAATATATCAAAAAAATAATATTGTCTGTTACATATTCATGGAAATTTAAATGCATTTGTCATATAGACTGGGATTGGGGCTCCCACGGACCATAAAATAAATATGTACAATAAATTGGACTGTAGAAAGAAGAAGTGGGCGAGGGTAGAGAGAAATACCTAGAATTTTTTTTTTGGAAGGTATCAGTGTTTAGTTAGACATTTCTATTTAAAGAGGTGGAATAACTGGATTGATAAATAAAGAAGGATGTGATTAGTACAGACTTACACTGATGGTATATATCTCTCCCTTTTATATTTTCTTGGTGACTCCTTTTTATTGTTGTCGTCGACGACTAATGGAATCGTGCCAACTACCTGTTTCCCTTCGTCGGTGAGCTTGTCGATTGCCCTTTGGAGCCATTCTTCAATGTAGCCTCTCATGGGGGCCACGTTGATCTCATCCTGAATTTTTATGTTGAAAATCTCCTTTTCTAATTCCCTTAGATCGATAGAAAGATTACGCAGAGCTTGATCAATTTCTTCATTTTTTACCAAATAGTCGACTAGCCAGTTGTCCACGTCATCTTCACCATATTCAAGGATGTTGTAACAAATTTCTAAACACAACCAATTAAAAATATCAACTTGTTCATTAAAGGCTTTCTTGGTTAAGGGAAAAGAGTTGACTATTAAGTTGGGGTCTTGGACCTCATTGGTACTTCCGGCTAAGTCTATTTCGATTAGATTTTTGAATAATTCTTCTTTCTTTGATATGGCTTGTTCACATGATTGGACAATGAGATGCAGGTTTTTCACTTTCTCTTTCCAGCATGCATTTAATTAAGTGATCTGGTTTGGGGAGGACAGATCTTCTTGTCTTCTTCTCATATCTGTCATGTTGTTGACATGGATGCCAAAAGAGATGATCATGTCTATATAGAAACGTTCTTCATTTGTTAAATCCACCTGCAAATGTTCGTACAAAGAATGTGCCCTCATTCCAAGGGAAGCCATACTTTGTGATGTTTCCCAGGCCTGAGTAATCAACTCCATTCTTTTCTTGATATTATTCTCCACATAGCCTCTACACAATGCGAGGACGCTGGAGGATCCTTTTAACTTGGCTGCAAGGGTGGCATGCATGGTTATTGCTAAAGGACTGGAAAGAATGGCATAGGAATCAAAGCTTCCTCCAATTCCTTGACTCGGTCTTTCAGTCTGACATTCTTGGCCTCAATGCCTCCAATGGGATAATCAAGAGAATATATGGTTGCTCGATGAATTTAGGAGATTTGGGACGACCGCATGTTCCTAAGGTTAATCTTTGAACGATATTTCTCTTTATTATTTCTTACATCTCTCTTTTCAATAATTAAATTTTTAGACTCGATGTCAAAAACAACGCTTTGGAATACAAATGATTCATCTTCGTAAAAAAAAATGGTCTTATCTATTTCCATTAGGGAATATGCTGGATCGCATCCCCGGGATGATCAATGTTGTGGAACACGCTATCCAGATCAGTCTCAAGTTCCATGTCTTCACTTTCAATTTTGGGCTATTCCGCTTGCCTTACAATTTTTTTTCTCTTCTTCTTCATGGGAAGCTTGTGAGAGCTATTAGTTTTAGCGCGAGAATGGTTCTTATATCCTCCTCCATTTTAAGAATTTTGGGTCGCTTTCTTAGTGCGGTGGGCCATTAGAGTGATGCTCTGAGATGTCGTACTCTTGGGAGTGGTAATTAGGGATTGGACACTCTTCTCACTGGGGATTTTCTGTAACACACCCGACCCATGAGTGGATTTCATGGGGATGGGGCCTCAAAATTCCATTATCCTTAAGTGATTGAATCCTTCATTTGGGGTCTCTACCATACTCTGTTCACCCAGAGTTCTCCCACCACAGTCTCCGTGCTCAAAACCGAGCCAAGAATCGATAGATATGTTTCTCTAAAGTTCTTCGGGCATTCATTGGTTGAGGGCCATGTGGAATCCACCTTACACATTTTATTTCCAAATTCCTTCCTCCATAATGAAATACCATACACAGTCCAATCCCATGACTGGACTTACTCTCTTTCTCTTATGTCATCTTTGGAGGAATTTGACATTTAGGTGCTTCACGCCTCTTTACTGTCTACACACGAGACCACCCGAAGTTCCGAACTTCCGAAGTCCCGTAAACTCACAACATGGCTCTTGCCTTCGGACTGTTCGGTCTCTCTACTATACTACATCTTAGATCCTCTAGAGTCCCAAAGCTCCAGAGTCTCGGAGTCTCGGTCATTTCACCAACCATGTTGGCTTGGAGGACACATATCAGGAACTGACACATAGGAGGGGTCAAGGTGACATGGGGCACATCAAATTGGGGTCCACGTCACCCTGGTGATGTCACTACATGACATCACCCCAGACTAACAGGCTTCTAACATTCCCTAGATATAACGGTCGATATTTGGCCACGTAGATTTATAGATATACGGTTTGGTTACCTCGGGGATTTGATGTTCGAGAGTGTTACGATGCAACCTTCTCTTATCTCCCGAAGTGTCGGACCTCCAAACTAAAGGGGATAGTGCCACATGTCCCTGGTAAATCGACTGCTGGGAAATAACCTGAAGGGTCTCTCAATCTATGGCTCTGGGCCCTTCGCGGATCCGACCTTCGAGGTTTTGGATCCCGATTTAGCTGGTAGGATAGGTCCATCTAACCACTAGAGAACAGCCTAACTCTGGTCAACCTTACGGGAAACATATTCTCCCAGTTACTTTCATCGAGTGTAAGGGTGGTAAGGTCGAACATACTTTGAAGTCCCAGACTTCCGGAGCTCTGAACCTAGAAGGACTTAGCTTCCGTAGGATTAGCCCAAGGTTCCTAGGTATTGGTCATATGGGTCCTCTCGAACGGGTCTCGTCTGCTCGTCTTCCAAATGAAGAGACCTCCTCTTTTCAAGGCTTGAGATTCGCTATTCTTCCTAAGATTTATCATGAAATGGTTAAGGACTTGGGCCTGGAACCTCGGTCGCATGACAAGGAGTCTGAAAGAGGTATCCTCTCATATGGACATGTTCAGGTCAACACGATATCTCCTATCTCATTCATCTTACAATATTATGCCCCAGGAAGACTCAGGAGCTAAGATAGGCATACAGACTATCAGTCAGAAGTGTATGTTCACAAAGAGATGAAGGCATATGCATATCATAACCATTCCACACAGAAGCCATTTATAAATACACATATGTATAGATCCAAGCATTCATCCATTATTCTAGTTCAATACATAAAATAGTGAAAATACTTATCATAACCAGATAACGTGAAGCGACTACTGAAAGGGGTGCCCATTTCCACCCAACCATAGGCTCAGTCACTCCTAACAGATTTATGACTAGCCACCCCCAAGCTAGACCATGATGCTTTGTGATGGAATCCTTTCTTTCGGCTTAGCGACAGTAGGGACAAAGGTTACTCTCCTCCTCCCCCGGGATCTTGGCAACAATTTACACGATACCGAGAAAGGAGGACCAACCATGTTTATCAGCTTGTATCATCACCCTTCTAGCCATCTCCCTGCAACCAGAACACTCATTTCTCATTTCTTCCTTGAACCCAAGAGCTTAACCTATTGTCTCTACACTCTTCGCAAGTCTTCATATGCCCACCACACCTTCCTTTATTTCCTTCTTCAACAAGATTGTGTGTGGCCTGAATTCCTAGTATGTGGTCATGTCTGAAATCCTTACATATGGATTCTCTGCCCCATCCCCTCATTAAATCTTGAGGAGGTATTCCCACCTACCATCCTGACTATAATTCATTTATGGGTCAGAGGACTGTTTTGGTCCTAAGCTATTAAATCCAATAAGGTACTAGTTTGGTGAAGTTTAACGCAACCATTCCTAGTCCCCTTCACCATCTCTTTCATAGCATTCGTGGTATCTCTTAGCACCCCCCCCCTTTTCAACAGTCATGCAACACTTATCCATTTCTTAGTAAATAACAAAATTTACATTCATTGACCTTTTATACAAAGGTCCATCCAATCAAATATTCACACATATTGAGTTTTCCATAGTCTCTTGGCTAATATAGTTATATTTACAAACTGGGGGAAACAAGGTGTTACAATTCCCTCTCCCTTAAAGGAACATTGTCCTCAATGTTCTATCCTTTGACATGCTATGTATATACAAAAGTGAACCAAAATGGATATGCATGTTTCATGGCATCCTCCATTTCCCACGTAGTCTCATTTGGGCCAAAATGTTTCCTCTACACCTTCACATGTGCAATGATTTGGTTCCTGAGTGGGGTTTCCTTCCTGTCTAGTATGCATTGATATTCTAGCAGGAATTATCCCTCTGGCTCCAACTGGATTACAGACCAGCCAATTATATGATTAGAATCATGTACATATTTCTTCAATAATGAGACATGGAAAACATTATGTGCCTTTACTGAGGGAGTGCTAGCCTATAGGCTACATGTCCCACTCTATCTAAGACCACAAAGGGTCCACAATAATGAGGTTCCAGTTTGGCAAAAGCCCCCATTCTTATGGAACTCTTCCTGGGCATAATGCTGAGATAGACATGGTCTCCCGCCTTGAACTCTTTGGGATTTCTCTTTCTGTCGGCGTAACTCTTCTGTCTATCCTGAGCAATTTTCAGATTTTTCTTTATCTGAATCACTTGTTGTTCCATTTCCTTCAGCATGTAGGGTCCGATTGTAATTATATCCACTGGATTACTCTAGCTGACTGGAGTCTTGCATTGTCTACCATAGAGGGCTTCGAAAGGGTTCATCCTTAATGACTCTTGATAACCGTTGTTGTAGGAAAATTCTACCAGTGGCAGGTAGTCTTCCCACTTCTTAGGTTGATGCATTACATGAGTTCTTAGCATGTATTCTAATATTTGGTTCACTTTTTTTGTCTGTCCATCAATTTGAGGGTGATAAGATATGCTAAACTACAATTTAGTCTCAAAACCATCCATTAAGGATCTCCAAAATTTTGAAGTGAATTTTGTGTCTCTGTCAGATACAATCTCCCTAGGCATGCCATGCAGTCTGAATATCTCCTTCATGAATATGTTGGCAATATATATTGCCTTTCAAGTCAACTTGATAGATACAAAGTGAGAAGACTTGCTCAATTTTTCAACCACTACCATGATGGCATCATTATGCTTGGCTGATTTTGGTAATTCGGTGATGGAATCCATGGAGATGGTTTCCCACTTCCATTTAGGAATTGGTAGAGGTTGTAACAACCCTGCTAGGTGTTGGTGTTCTGGCTTAACTTCTTGGCACTCTAGACACTTAGCTAGATAGTTAGCTATGTCCTTTTTCAATCCTGACAAATAGAATTATTTCATAGTGGCTGTGATAATTTTATGATATCCCAGGTGACTAGTATATGGTATCTTGCGCAATTCATCCATTATGAACCTCTTCAAGTTTTCACAATTTGGGATATACAATTTGTTTATGTAAGTCAACAGACCTTCGTCCATCATCTGATAGCCTTCATACTTTAACCCTGTGGGATCTTGCTTTAGGTACGATGTCACGGTCTTTAAGAATGCATATGTTTCTTGTGCATTCCTGACTCTTTCCCGGATATCTATTTTATAGGTGCTCACCGCTTCCAGGTGAATTTTTTTCACACTTCTGCTAAGGGCATCGACCACCCTATTTTCCTTTCCTTTGATGTGTTTGATTTCGAAATCAAACTCACTAAGGAGAGCCATCCACCTAGCTTGTCTAGCATTGAGATTTGGTTGATCAAATAGGTGCCTCAATCCAAAGTGGTTTTTCATAAGTACAAATATTCTACCTAGGAGGTAATGCCTCCACAATTTTAAAGCATGCACTATGGAAACCAACTCTAGATCGTGGGTCACATAATTGATTTCATGCTCATTCAATTTTATGGATTCGTAGAAAATTACACGTCCTTCTTGCATAAGGAATCCTCCTGGTCCTTCCTTGCAGGCATCTGTACACATGAGGAAGTCTTTATGAGGGTCTGCAGTTTTCAGCATGGGTGCATGGGTCAGAAGGTATTTTAGTGTCTAAAATCTTTTTTCACATTCTGATGTCCAAGTGAATTTAACCCCCTTTTTATGAAGGGAAATGATCGGACATCCAATCTTGGAAATTACTTTTATGAACTTTCTATAGTATCCTTCTAAGCCCATAAAGGATCTGATATCATATACATCCTTTGGGGTAGGCCATTCCATAATAGATCTGATCTTGTTAGGGTCTACTGCAACTCCTTCTTTAGAAATAACATGGCCTAAGTAATGGATTGCTTTTGGAAAAAGTCACACTTGATAAACTTGGCGTAGAGTTGATTCTCTCTTAGTACTTGGAGTACAAGTCTAATATGTTCTTCATGCTCCTCTCTATTGTTGGAGTATATTAAGATATAATCAATGAAAACCAATACAAATATTTCTAGGAATTTGTTGAGTACATTATTCATCAAGCACATAAAAGTGGCGGGGGCATTGGTTAATCCAAATGGCACCACCACAAATTCATAGTGACCATATACAATCCCGAAGGATGTTTTGTGGATGTCTTCATCCTTGATTCGAACTTGATGGTACCCAGACCTTAATTCAATCTTTGAGAAAATGGAAGAACCCCCTAATTCATTGGACAAGTCATCGATTCTTGTTAAGGGGTACTTGTTCTTTATGGTTGTCTTATTGAGTGTCCTATAATCTATGCACAGTTGAAGTGTGCCATATTTCTTCTTCAAAAACAATACTGGTGCTCCCCATGGGGATACACTACGTCATATGTATCCTTTGTTAATCATTTTCTTTAGTTTTATCTTGAGCTCAACTATCTTGGGTGTACTCATCCTATAGGGTGTCTTAGACACTGGCACTGCTCCTATTGCAAGTTCTATCGAGAAGTCAATGTATCTTCTAGGAGGTAGACCCAATACCTCTTCTGGGAACAACTCTCTATAATATCTTAATATGGGGTGGTCCTCTAGGTTCGGTCTGTCATCCTCAACAGATTCCAACACCTGTATTGCATATAGAGGAGATCCATTTTTGCAATACTTTTTCATTTGAAGGGATTATATTCGTCTCACTGAGACAGGATTCTGAATCCCTTCAAGGGTTATCTTTCTCCATTCTTCATTTACAAATTCTGACATTTTATGGTAACAATCCAACTTAGTTTTATATGCATCTAAGTAGTCCATACCAATCAACAGGTCATAAGATCCTAGGGGAAGTATGTTAAGGGTAGCTTAGGTAGGAAATCCATCTATAATGAATTGGAAAGCTGGTATGACCTCTGCTACTTTTCTTTTGGTGCCAATGGCTAGTTGTACTAACCATGGATTAACATGCCTAACTAGTTGCATTTTACACTTATCAATAGTCTGAGGGGCCACATAACTGAAATTAGAACCAAGGTCAATTAAAATAGAAACTAGATGGTGGGCGATCGTACCTTCCATCTCCACCATTGAATCTTGGTGGTTGGATTATTTATTATCCACGACTACATAAATATGTGGCATACTCCTAGCCACATCATCGACGGTGGTAGCTTCTTGGATATTTTAAACTCTCCTATTGTTCTGTTGTCTATCTGGACAGTCCCTTAGTAGATGTTCTTTTCCACAACCCCAACATTTCAAGGGTTCCTTCTTTGGGTTATCAGTCTTTCATGGGGTTGCTCCAAAAGGATTATTTCCACTCCGGGAGGGGAAATTTTGCTGATATACACTTCTAGTAGAAAGTATTATCCTAGAGTCCTTCCTATAGTTTTTAAATCTTGACGATTTGAAACCCTTTTTATTGAATCCTAAACTTCTCTTCTTAGTCCAATCCTCGTGAGGTTCTGTCTGACTCCCGACCTATTCATAACAATACCTTTCCTTCCAGATAGTGTCTTCTAAGGTCTTTGGCTCGTCAAACTCAATCATGTTCTGTTATGTCTGAGGTAAACCACTAATAAATCGTTTCACTTTTACCTTTTCATCCTTTATGTAGGGTACATACCTCAACAACTCAAGGAATTTATTGACATATTCCTCTATGATGATTTGTCCCAGTTTGAGTTCATAGAACTCCCTAGTATTCCCGTCAAAGTATTTCTTTGGTAAATACTTCTTCTTGAAGTTTTTCTTAAATTGTTTCCATGATAATTCCTCTTCATGGATTCCTTTCACATTCTGAAGATCTTCCAACCAAATGGAAGCCTTTCCATTCATTTTGAAGATGACTATTTGAGACTTCAAGTTTTCAGAGTAGTCATGGACTCTGAAGTACTTATTTAAACCAAGTAGCCAAGCTTCCACCTCTTCCCATTTCTCAATATCTCCATTGAAAGAGGGGCGTTTGTATTTCTTGAATTCTTCAGGGTCATGAATTTTGGAATGCTTTCTCTTCTTCCCTTTCCTTTAAGAATGTGAGCTAGTTTTGCTACTAGAATATCCCTCTGATTTTCCAGTTTCCTTTCCAGAGGACTCTCCCGATGAGTGTCCCCTTCCTCCAGGTTGGAACTTCCTCGAGGTACTCCTCCTAGTGTGGCCACTTATGAGACCACGTTTTCGTATCTTAGGTGGACTTCAAATTATCTTCATATGTCGTCGTTCCACATGACTGGTTGTAGGTCCATGATGCAGTTGTCTCTGTATGTGAGATAACCTCTACAACAAGATTGCATTGATTTCTGTTTTCTTTTCTTGATCCTATATCAATATGCAACTATGTAATTCGTCCATGAGGCTCCTTATAGTTTCATCCAGATCTGAAGAGGTTTACACCGCCCTCCTCTCGTCTGATTCTTCATATCTATTGTGGGAGCCATCCCCCACTTCGTGGCATGTCACTATCCTTTATGATTGTAGTTTCCTGCAGTTCACTGACTGCTTGAGTGCTGACAAAAAAATTGTTGTTAGCTAACAATCTATTAGTTCATGAAAACCACATAGTCATATTTCTTAAATACACACATACAGTAGAAAAATTTCATTCTTTTCTTCAGTAATGGCTTAACCAAACTCTTTAGGGAAGAGGTAAGGTAGGGAGTCACCCTTAAAGTTATTTTAAATATGGTTTTTATGCAACTCGTCCATGAGACCAAGCAGACCAAGTGATGTAACCATGCTCTGCTACCAATTTGTAACACACCCGACCCCAAAGTGGCTTTCCTAGGGATGGGGCCTCAAAATTTCATTCTCCTTAAGTGATTGAATCCTTCATTCGGGGTCTCTACCATACTCTTCTCTCCCATAGTTCTCTCACCATAGTCTCCATGCTCAAAACCGAGCCTAGAACCGGAAGATATGTTTCTCCAAAGTTATTCAAGCATTCATTGGTTGAGGGCCACGTGGCATCCATGTGGGTCCACATTACATATGCTAATTCCAAGTTCCTTCCTCTACAGTGGAAGACCATCCACAGTATGATCCCATGACTGGACTTACTCTTTTTCTCCTATGTCAACTGTGGAGGAACTTGACGTTTCGACACTTCATGCCTCTTTAATGTCTACGTATGAGACCACCCAGAGTTCCAAAATTCCTAAGTCCTGTAAACTCACCACGTGGCTCTAGCCTTTAGATTGTTCGATCTCTCTACTATACTACATCCCAGATCCTCCAGAGTCCTGAAGCCCCAGACTCCCAGAGTCCTGGCCATTTCACCAACCATGTTGGCTAGGTGGACACGTATCAGGAACTGACACGTAGGAGGGGTCAGGGTGACACGGGGAACTTCAATTTGGGGTCCACGTCACCCTGGGTGATATCACTGCACCACATCACCTCAGACTGAGATGCTTCTAGCATTCCCCAGATCTCACGGTCGAGATCCGACCATGTAGATTTATAGATCTATAGTTCTGGTTACCTCATAGATTCGATGTTCGGGAGTGTTGCGATGCAACCTTCTCTTATCTCCTGAAGTGATGACCTCCGAACTAAAGGGGCTAGCGCCATGCATCCCTGGTAAATCAACGACTAGGAAAGAACCCGAAGGGTCTCTCAATCTATGGATCTGGGCCCTTCGCGGCTCCAAACTTCGGGGTTTTGGATCCCGGTTTAGCTGGTAGGATAGGTCCACCTAACCCCTGGGGAATCGCCTAATGGGAAACCGAGTCTCCTGGTTACCTTCGACTAGTATAAGGCTGGTAAGGTCAGACATACTCTGAAGTCTCGAACTTATGGAGCTTCAAACCCAGGAGTAATTAGCTTCTGTAGGCTTAGCCCAAGGTTCCTAGGTATTGTTCATATGGGTCCTCTCGAACGGGTCTCATCCGCTCATCTTCCAAACAAAGAGATATCCTCTTTTCAAGGCTTGAGCTTCACTATTCTTCCTGAGCTTTATCATGAAATGGTTAAGGACTTGGGCCTGGAACCTCGGTCACATGACAAGGAGGTTGAAAGAGGTATCCTCTCAGACATACATGTTTAGGTCAACATGATATCTCCTATCTCAGTCGTCTTACAAGATTATGCCCTAAGAATCCTCAGAAGCTAAGTTGGGCATACAAACTATCAGTCAGAAGTGTAAGTTCACAAAGAGATGAAAGAATACACATATCATAACCATTCCACATAGAATCCATTTATAAATACACATATGTATAAATCCAAGCATTCATCCATTATTCTAGTTCAATACATAAAACAGGGAAAATACTTATCAGAACCAGATAACGTGAAGCGACTGCTGAAAGGGGTTCCCGTTTCCACCCAACCATAGGCTCAGTCACTCCTAATGGATTTATGACTAGCCACCCCCGAGCTAGACCACGATGCTCTACGATGGAATCCTTTCTTTCGGCTCAATGACAGAAGGGACAGAGGTTACTATTACACATTATTTTCGTCATCCCTATGACTGTTAATGATGTAAACCTATCTGTTGCCTTTAGAGGGGTTAGTGGCCCGAGTTCCTGAAGAAAGAAGGGAGAAGAACTTTTCCTGAGAGAAGAAGTTGCATTCTCCATTGGAAAAACCCTATTAAAGAGGATGTTCGCAGGTTTCTATATAGGCAAGGTGCGAGAATGCCTGATTCTCATAGGCTGCACCATAGCTAGGTTGCAAGATGTTCGCATGCTTCTCTATAGGCAGGGTGTGAGAATGCTTACATGTGGGAAAAACGAGCGTTTTCTCGAATCTTCTAGAAGGAGAAACTTCCATGGTGATGTGGCATCCAAATGGTTTGGATCTTACTCGCTTTCATGATTTAGTGGGATCATCCTAACCTCCTCACCTTATCCTCTTCAACTTATAAAAGGAGAGGAGCTCTCATGGAGAAGGGCTAAGTTGGATTTGGCTTGAAATTATTAGCTTGGGTGGAGTGTCTTTGAGTTTTTCCTTTGTCAAGATATATTGTGAATATTATCAGATCTATTCTCTCAGAATTCTTGGAGCAAGAAGTGTGTGGGGAATGAAGGACAGCTGGAAGGGACCTTAGGACATCAAGGCCATGGTTGTAATCTCTCTTTCACATTTAATATGATACAGTAATATGATTATTTCCTATAAAGATTGTTGTGTTTTATTGTATGATTCCTTGATCACATACATAGGTTTATATTGAGTTTATGCTACTGTCACTTTGGTTGGTTGCGTTCTTTTGCAGGATCATCATTGTATGAGTGTTGGAATGGAGCTAAGATGGCGATAGCGCGAGGAAGAGACGTTTAAATGGTATGTCACCTATCCCTCTTTAGTTATTAAATTCAATATCTAAAACTTAAGGAAATCGTCATGTTCTGGTGTGTTTTGTTCTAGATCTAGGTGGATCTAGGGAGATCAGTTAGTGTCTGCACCTACCGATTTATCTGATAACAAAATTGGCGACCATACTGGGGAACAAATTGTTTCCTAGTTAGTCTAGTTTTCCCTTTCTTTGATTGCTTGTTTTTTGGTTTCTGAGTCTGTGGGACATCCATCCAGACTCCCTGGATCCATAAGTTCCTTCAATTTTTTTTGTCTTTTTCCAAAATTTGCTTGATTTCAGGCCTTCTCGCATTGCACCATTTTGTAGCCTGCGAGAACCACTAAAGTTCACACCCTACTGTTTAGTTCAGTGTGAAATTTTCTCACTCTACCTGTATCTAGACTGCGAGAATCCCTAATTCTCACACTGTACACCACTACCAGGCTGCGAACTCATTTGTAAAAGTTTTAGATTAGGTCTTCTTGTCTTTTTGATGCCCAGTTTTTCTTTGATCGGCTGGATTGAAATTTTGGAGCCTATATTGATCTGTTTACAATCTGCTTGACATTCTTTGAGTTGATTTTAGCCATCTTTGCTTTGTTTAGTTTTGAAGGATTAGTCTCTTGCTTTGAGTGTCTTTCAATTACAAAGCATGTGTTTTCTTTAGAATTGTTTAGGGAAAGATCAAATTTCTTCTGAATAGTTCACTTTAAAAGAAAACTTTTAGTTTGGGTTTCTTTGTTTTAACAAAGTTCATTATTACTTTTAGTGAAATTTTTGAAACAAAAATATTTAATTTCTTGCTTTATATTAGATTGGGGGCATCTTTGCATTTGAAGTAGCAGAATTGCATGATTCTTGGCATTTTTTGGTCTTAAATTCTGAAAATTTCCCCCCCTCATGGCCAGGGGGGGGGGGCATGAATCGTGCATTGGTGTACAGTACCTTTTTTCTCATTTCTTGAGAATCTTGATATTGATGAGTTTAATATATTTTGGGACATTGTGTATATAGGAATGATAAATGTTTTCTCCTTCTCGTAGCATAGCTTTCATCAAAATGAAAAGATTGGATCTTCATCTCTTTGCATAACTTTCGAGTCGGTCAAAACACCATATTGGTCACACCATTTTCCTATTGAGTAACAAAAACCATAAAATAAAGCACTTATAAAAAACTGATTAGACATTTTTTATATTTTCTGGTAACAAACCTACATTAGATTAGTTGTAGGGATTTGGAATAGGTGTGAAAGATAACTTTCCAAAGTTGCAAACAAATATAGAATCTTGAGTTAGGGAGCGGTTAAATCCACTTATTACATTTTGTCCTGGGAAGCCCTTCTAACACAAGGGTCAATCACAAGGTCACATTAAGACTGATAGAGTTACTTACCCTGCTTTGTTGGTCTTGGCGTAGAGATTGCGTGTATTATGGGGGTCGCTTGAGAGGTATATCCACAATGATGAGTGGAAGCCTTTCAAGTTGATTTTGGGCTAGATACCCTGCCCTTGCGCATGGATCGAACTATTGACTTTTTCCCCAGGCATCACTGTAGTAATTGGTAACCTTAGTGGCCTATCTCTCTAGGTTCTTTACATGAGGTGACTTTGGAGGGGAAAGTCTTCACGGTACCTGGAATCGACGTTGGCCAAAATTACTCGGGCTTCTTGGAGGGTATACCCACGATTATGTGTGGGAGTTTTCACCAGGGTGTAAGTCCGTTAAGCAGGTCGTCAACGTAACTTTTCCACCCACTCTATCTCAGCCCCTTCTTACATTGTTCCCGCGACGTTGGATTTCATCACCAACTAGTGTGCTCATTATGAGAAGGTTTTGTTTGTTTGCTTGCTTCCTAGATTTTTAGCGTGTGTTGTTTGTTTTCCCTAGCAGACTCTAGGTTGGATTTATTTAATGGCGTCAGTTCCCAGAATGACCAATGAAGGAACCCCTACTTCAGGGGAACCTTTTGTTTTTCCTTCTTATGGAAACATTTGTCCTCCTCACATCACTACTTTGAGCCTTCCAGGTCTCACTATTGGATTACTGGTATGGTTGTTTTCCACTCAGGTAATCCCAAATGCAGTTAGTGCTTCAGTCACGAGCACTTCCCCCCAAGAGCATCAACCTCATGTTGATCCTTCACCTCCTTCACCAGTAAGGTCTTCTTTGCCTTCTTCGCTTGCAAGGTTGCCTTCCATTTCATCTTCTTCGTTGGGTGAAAGTTCTGAATCTAGTAACCCGGTGAATAATAAGAAGAAGAAAAGAAAGATTAAGAAGAAGAAAGATAAGCGAGGGTCAAAACCTCCAACCACTGTCAAACATGTTGGAAAACAACCGGTTACTATTAATCGTGCTGGGAGTGTTGATGATGCCAAGATCACCCAAACAACTTGTAAGCCCAAGTACCCTTACAGGCTTTGTAAGGGTAGCCATCTTCTTAAGGATTGCCCTGGTCTATCCAAGGTTATATAAGTATGGTCTACACACCCTGACCAACCCATGTCGTCAGCCTCTGAACAACATAATGATGACCTCTCGTCAACTAGTCACATTACCATTGGGAAGAAGAAAAGTAGAGTCAAGTTCCCGTGTATGTTATGCAAAGGGAGTCATCTAACTCACCTTTCCTCTCGTATGGACAAAGCCTTGAAATTACTGGAAGACATGACTGTTTCACAACCTCAACTTCCAGCTGCATTACCGTAAGCTTTCTCTAAACCCCCCTATAGTTGATGGAATGATCACTTTGGTCCCTTCATCGGTCAATCTGGTTGATCATGTCGTCAATCTGGTCACATCCTTAGTTGAACCAGTTGACCAAGTGGTTGATCTGATACCATCCTCGGTCAATCTCGCTCTCCCCTCAGAGAGTGAAACTAAAGAGGTCGATCCGATCCCATCCTCGGTTGATTCCACTCCCCTGTTGGAGAGTGCAACCCAAGTGATCGATCTAATCTCGTCATCGATTGATCTTACTCTCTCGCTAGAGAGTAAACCCGATACTTCCCACATTTTTCTTGTTGATACGGACTCTGTCGTGTCAGGGGGTATTCCTCCTTCTCCCGTGAAACCCCCTCCAAGTAATGAGGTCATCCTTTTTAATTGGGATGTGATAAATGGACCTTGTCTTCCCTCTCACATTCCTTTCCAGATTACAGTGCAATTTTGTGGTCGGGATGTTTCTCAGACGTTGATAGATGAAGGTTTGTCGGTTAGTATTTTGTTCTCTATTGCTTGGTAAGATTTGGGTTATCCTCCGCTTGCACCGGTTACACAAAATCTATTATCTTTTAACAAAAGAACTAGTCAACCTTTAGGGACCCTTCCTCAGTTTCCTGTAACTTTGGGAGGGAAAACTGTCTTCGTTGATGGCATGGTAGTCCAATATCCCTTGGATTTCGCTTTACTTCTTTTGTGGGATTATGTTTATGCCATGAAAGCTATTGTTTCTACTCTTTTTCGTGTGATATCTTTCCCTCACGATGGATGGGTTGTGACTATTGATCAAATTTCATTCATTGACCCTACCTGGATTGCCTCCCTGAATGGTTCTTATATGCAGATGGTATCACCCCCGCCACAGGTCAATTATGTGGCGTTGTCTCCCATGGATTCAACTTCTGATGACTTAGATCCAGTAGTTGACATGGTGATCTCTTCGATAGGGTTGTTAGAGACTGATCTCTTTACTCCTATCGCGACCTTCGACATGGTGTCCTTCCAGAGTGTGTTTCTTCCTTCCAGCGAAGACCTCTTGGAAGCCATGACTGAGTTTTGTCCCTTGACATGGTCTCCTTCCGGAGAATTGTCCTCTTGGAATCCATGATCAAGAAGACTCCAAGGATAGTTTTTGCGTCTCTACGACAACCTCATTAAAAAATGAAACAGAGGTCTTTGAGCATGATTTTCTGATTTCAAGCTTGTTAAAAAATGAAACCAGACTTGAGCATAGTTTTCTAATTTCAAGCTCATTAAAAAATGAAACCACTTACGAGGATGGTTTTTTGAGTTTCTGTGGCAACCTTGTTAAAAAATGAAACAAAGGTTACGAGCATAGTTCTTTTTTCTGTGTCAAGCTTGTTAACAAATGAAACAGAGGTTAGGAGCATAGTTCTTGTTTCTGTGTCAAGCTCATTAAAAAATGAATTAGTTTTCCCCCTATCTATTTGAGTCAAGTCCTTAGTCTAGTATTTGAAGCTTCATTTCATTCTCCTTTGTCGTTGGATGAAACGAAGCTTGGGGGGCAATACTTTTAGCCTCTAGACTTCATGCTGAAGTAGAGCCGCTAGTTTCTTAAGCTGGGGGCTAAGTACCAACCATCCTTGTATTATGAAACTATGTCGCTAGTCCAAGCATAGTTTTCTATGGTTCAAGCTTGTGTAAAAATGAAACCACTTACCTCAAGCATAGTTTCCTTTGGTTCAAGCTTGTGTAAAAATGAAACCAGGTTCAAGCATAGTTTTGATTATTTTTTAATCTTGTGTAAAAATAAAATCTCTCCCAAGCATAGTTTTGCTTTGTTTCAAAGCTTGCATAAAAATAAAAACAATCCCGAGCTTATTCTTTGTTCTTTCTCATGCTCGTTAATACATGAGAATAAGTTACTGAGATTAGTATTTGTTCTTTCTCATTCTCGTAAATATGTGAGAATGTAACCGAGTATACTTTTATCACTTTTTCGGACTTGTAAAGTTTATATGAAAAAGGAACCCACTGGAGTTCCCTTTAAGCTCTTTTCAGACTCTCTAAACATGAAAAGATTGTTGAGTGACCTTGTTATTTTCACGCTCATTAAAGTATTTGAAGAAAATGTCTATTGAGCGATAGTTTATCTCTTTTTCAGTCTCATCAGACTACTTTACGAAAAAGGAACTGAGAGAGTTCTCTTTAAGTGTTGTTTAGACTCTATAAACATGAAAAACCCCTGAGTTTTCTTTCTTTGGACTCATAAAACAAACATTGAAAGGCCTATATGGGACCGAACCACTCCTTCCTAGGGTTCGTTAAACATACTCCGAGGGACTCGCCCAAAGGATGATCTTAAATTGACAAGCATATGTTATCCTCCTCAAGCTTGCGTAAAAATAAAGAGGTACTCGCCAGAAATGGTGGGGGAAAAAAATGGGAAAGAAATGTGTCTAAACCTGTATTCCATGGAAGAGTCACCTTTCAAACATGACACCCTTTCAATCTCTTTGTGTCTAGGTTGGAAAACCCACTCGTCTCTTGATCATACTCCTTTATAAGATTACAAATTGGTCTGTGATCCATGTTGTTGATTCAGTGTTTCCAAGACAATTGTCGTGTCATCAATATGTTCAAAATGAAGTTCAACCCGAAAATCCTTCTATTGCATCGTCCATTTCTTTTGTCCTTAAAGAATTCTATTGTGTTGGTCATCCTTGAGTCAGTCTTGAATCACTTATTACTCTGATCTACATCAAATATTGTTACTTGTTTCGTGTCATTGATGGGGGATACATTAAGGCCCTCATATGACAGGTCTTTTCCTATCAATTTCAACTCATTATCCAGGAATTAGACTTAGAAACCAATTGGTACCTTGGAACTTGCATGCCTCAATGGCAGGTTTCCTCTCTTTCAACAATGGGTTTTCATTATTGACCCCTGATCGAGAGATTTCGTCGAGTGTTCGACCTCAGCTCATTGATTCACATTCGTTGGATTGTACTAGTGTACCTTGGGAGTCATTGACATTAATGGTGATTTCTCTCGCACTTGTTAATGGTATACACTAATGACCGGTAATCAAGTGGTTTCTACCGTGTTCGACTTCGACACATGTATTCGCATGGTTAGATTCATACTATAGAGTGGTGGAGATAAATACCCTGGATATTTTCCAACAGATTTAGGTTGCATTGGAGTATTTTCAGTTTGTACTATTGCATAGATCCACATTGTATGTCTGGTGGCTATGTTCAAATTTTAGTCTTTAACACATACATCCACTGTGTATTTTTGGTGGCTATGTTCAGATTTGAGTCATATCGGCATGGATCCACAGTGTATGTTTGGTGGCCATGACCTGTCTTACTTGACATGGATCTTCGCATGTCGGCATTTATGCTTTGAGTCATTTGTATTCTAAGTATGGGAATGCCTACCTTAGTGATGATATATTATTGTACTGTATTTTCTTGTTTGTTAGAAGGTTTCCGACCGACTGATCCTTGTTCCCTACACACACTCGACAAAGTATTTCAGCTATCACTCTATTCTAACTTCATACTTTGGGGGGCTCTTTGTTACACATTATTTTCGTCATCCCTATGACCATTAATGATGTAAACCTATATGTTGCCTTCAGAGGGGTCAGTGGCCTGAGTTCTTGAATAAAGAAGGGAGAAGAACTTTTCCTGAGAGAAGAAGTTGCATTCTCCATTGGAAAAACCCTATTAAAGAGGATGTTCACAGGTTTCTATATAGGTAGGGTGAGAGAATGCCTGATTCTACACCATAGCCGGGTTGCGAGATTTTTGCAGGTTTCTCTATAGGCAGGGTGCGAGAATGCTTACACATGGGAAAAATGAGCGTTTTCTCGAATCTTCTAGAAGGACAAACTTCCATGGTGAGGTGGCATCCGAATGGTTTGGATCTTACTCACTTTCATGATTTAGTGGGATCATCCTAACCTCCTCACCTTATCCTCTTCAGCTTATAAAAGGAGAGGATCTCTCATGGAGAAGGGCTAAGTTGGATTTGGCTTGAAATTATTAGCTTGGGTGGAGTGTCTTTGAGTTTTTCCTTTGTCAAGATAGATTGTGAATATTATCAGATCTATGCTCTCAGAATTCTTGGAGAAAGAAGTGTGTGGGGAATGAAGGACAGTTGGAAGGGGCCTTACGACATCAAGGCCATGGTTCTAATCTCTCTTTCACATTTAATATGATACAATAATATGATTCTTTCCTATAAAGCTTGTTGTGTTTTATTGTATGATTCCTTGATCACATACATAAGTTTATATTGAGTTTATGCTATTACTATCACTTTGGTTGGTTGTGTTCTTTTGTAGGATCATCATTGTATGAGTGTTGGAATGAAGCTAAGATGGTGATAGTGCGAGGAAGCGACGTTTAAACGATATGTCACCTATTCCTATTTAGTTAGTAAATTTAATATCTAAAACTTAAGGAAAGCGTCATGTTTTGGTGTGTTTTGTTCTAGATCTAGGTGGATCTAGGGAGATCAGTTAGTGTCTACACCTACCGATTTATCCGACAACAGTTACTCTCCTCCTCCCGCATGATCTTGACAACGATTTACATGATACCAAGCAAGGAGGACCAACCCCATTTATCAGCTTGTATCATCAGTCTTCTATCCATCTCCCTACGATCAGAACACTCATTTCTCAGTTCTTCCTTGAACCCAAGAGCTTAACCTCTCGTCTCTGCACTCTTAACAGGTATTACTCTTCCCACCACACCTTCCTTTCTTACCTTCTTTAGAAATATTGTGTGTGGCCTGAATTCCCATTCTGTGGTCATGTCTGAAATCCTTACAGATGGGTGATCTTCCCCATCCCCTCATTAACTCTTGAGGAGGTCTTCCCACCTACCAACCTGACTGTAATTCATTTTTTGGTCAGAGGACTATTATGGTCCTGAGAAATTAAATCCAGTAAGGTAATGGTTTGGTGAAGCTTAATGTAGCGCACCTTTTCATCTACCAAGGTTTAATCTCTATTAAGAAAAGGTTATAACAACACTCTATACATAACTCATTTAAGCACAAAGTAAAACATATTATTTATTGCTATAATTAACAATCCATAGCATTCCATATTAATTCGTATACACAGCGGAAATCATGATAACATAAACAGTAGAGTCATGCAAAACGTGATAAAAACATAATCAGATACTTATCTTTTAACAGTGGTAGAATCCACCAACCAAGTGCAGGCCTTCCACGAACCTCCCAGCCTTAGACCGCAATGCTCATCAGCTTAGCAATGGGTCACCCCCGAGCTGGGACTAAGCTCCACCCCAAGGCAAGGAAATCTAGGCTAGGTTGAGGTTACAGGAAAAACAACACACAACCACAAGGAAGGGATTCTCTCCAAGGAACCTCCCACGCTCACTGGCCACAGACCCTCATTCCCCACATGCTTGTTCCACCCCAGGAGTATACACCTTCTCTGTCACCTGGACAGTCCTTCAGTTGCTAATCTCCCTTTCCTTGGGTTACAGGAACAGGCCGAACCGGAAGTCTCCAGGCTCTGTGGAAGCTATAGGGTTCCTTCCAAGAGTTCTCTCCTTCCTCTACGCACTCTCTCACCTGGAGGGAGTCGCTCACAGGTCCAACAACCTGTTCTTCCAATCTTCAACCACCTCTCTCACCTGGAGAGAGTGTTGTAAAAAATGGCCAACACGCCACACAGGATCGAACAATACACGTCCACCACAATCCACGAGATCCAGACACGAACACCCCAGGGCAACTCCAGGCAGGTGCAACAGTATAACCAGGCTTAGCAGGGATGACACACTTCTGTTTTCTCAATTTGGCAACATGGAATAGACTCACATTCTGGATTCTCAAGGATGCGTGACGAGTCATCCATGTAGGGGTCGATTCAGACTCCCCAGTTTAGAACAGAGAGGGAGTGTACCAACTTTCTGGAACAAACACAGACTCTTTCCCAAAATCCACGTAGGCTTCTTGTTAAGGGAATATACACACCAGTTTTCTCAGAGCCAGACACAAACTTTTTGAATCAAAGGGATGCATGAAGGTTCTCTATAGGAGTCGGGTTGGTAGTACTATCCAGGGCTCCGTACGCGTTCAAACAATCGGGTAGAATGGGGAAGGAAGCTTCTCACGGCTCACCCTGGCCGTTTTATTCGCATGTGTCAGGGCTAACACTTGTCACCCATGAAACTGAATGTGTTCCACTAGCACACATCTCCCTTGCATGTTCTCCCCTTTCCAGAAACTTAGGATAAACATAAAATGCACATGTCTTTTGGGGATAATATTAAAATACTATTCCCAGGCTTAAGCCCCCTAGGCTTAGCCCCTAGGCTCAACACTTAGCCCCTTTTCCACCTTCAGCCCCTAATTCCTTGCCCACCTTATGGATTCTTAGTCCCCCTTCACTCATTCATCATGGTCGGTCTTCACATGGCGGTGTTTATGTTTTATTAATTGTTCTGCATGATTACATATACAACAACAGGCTCCTGGCCTTCAACACTTAGGCTCCAGCTTATAAGAACTTGGCTCACTAGCCTATAAATCATAATTACAATTCCTTTCAGAACATGGTTTACTACAGGGCTTGGCCTTGGGGACACTACAATTCCCCTCCCCTTATTTTTGCACTGTCCTCAGTGCAACTTTACACAACATCTGCAAGCTTTTCAAAAATTTTCAAAAATATGTTGGTACTCTACCCGCATAAAATCTGCATGCTCCCATGTCGCGTCCTCAGGACTGTACCAGGTCCACTTCACTTTTACAAGCTCTATAGCTTGATTTCAGAGTTGTTTTCTTTTCCTGTCCAATATGCGTACAAGATGCACTTGCAGGACACCTTATGGTTCCACTTGAATCATATTCCAATCGATAACATGATTAGCATCAGGTACATATTTCTTAAGCAGTGAAACATGAAACACATTATGTACAGTCATAGATGCAGGTAATGCAAGCATGTATGCAACCGGCCCAATCCTTTCTAGGATCTCAAATGGCCCACAAAATCTTGCTGCCAACTTGGCGCAACTTCCTAGCTTCAGGGAACTCCTGTTAGTTTTCACTTTCAGGAAAGCATGGTCACCCACTTTGAATTCTCTATGGGTTATTTTACTATCAGCGTAACTTTTCTGCCTGTCTTGGGCAACTTTTAGATTATGTTTAATTCTTATCATTTGGTCTTCCATATCTTTGAGTAGCTCAGGCCCAACTACTACTCTGTCAGCTGGATTATCCCAACTCACTGGAGTGTTGCACTTTCTTCCATAAAGCGCTTCGAATGGGCTCATCTTCAGTGATGCATGATACCCATTATTGTAGGCGAATTCTACCAAATGCAG
>ML786947.1:358942-412476 GCA_009831015.1 Picea engelmannii
ACAAACGTCGATTAAAAGGTACTTCTGTTATCCTCCCTTCTCATGCATTAGTTTAGATGGATTTGAAAGGAAGTCAGTGTCCATGTTAAGCATTTTTCTGTCTAGGGTTAAGGTCAAGCCTTAGAGGTGATCTACCTGTCCGCAGGGAGATTTTCCTACAACACTAGGATCTACGTAACTATGGCTAGCCCCTGAATCAGTTAAAATAACAAGTGGTCGGTTGTTGATTGTACCTTCCACTTCAATCATGTGCGATTGAAATTCTGCTTGCTTGTTGTCCAGGGCTGCGTAGATCCTCGGAATTCTGCTGCCCATATCCTCCACTATTTTAGATTGCTGAACAGTATGGATGGTTCTTGCTTTGTGTTTTCTGTGGGGGAAGTCTCTGTACCTATGATTCCCTTTACAACCCCAACACTCCATAGGTGACGGTCTTGGCACCTGCTCACTCCCTTCAACTTTCCTGGGCTCTCTAAAAGATGACTGTCCCCAAGGACTGTTTTTGAAAAAGGAAGGCTTGTTTCCCTTCTGCCTATGTTCCTTCTTAAACTTCCTCTGATCATTCCAAACCTTCCGAAGGATAGGCCTTTCTCCTTGCTGTTCATACAAGCATTTTGCCTTTCTTATGGTCTCTTCCATGGTCTTAGGATCGTCATATTGAGTCTTGTCACTCATGGAAGGTGGCAGTCCACTCAGAGATCTCTGAATCTTGACAACCTCATCTTTGATGAATGGAGCATACTTCAGTAGTTCTAGGAAACTTCGTTCATACTCATCCATAATCATGCTGCCTAGCTTGAGTTTGAAGAACTCCTTCATCTTTCTGTCATAGTATCTTTTAGTCAGGTATTTCTTCTCTAAATACCTCTTAAATTCCTTCCAAGTGACCTCTTTCTCTCTGATGTGTTGCACCTGTACAAACTGATCCCACCACATGGATGCTTTTCCTTTCAGTTGGTACATTGCAATTCTTCCTTCTGCATGGGCAGAATAATTTTGCAGTTGGAAGTATTTCTTCATGCCAAGCAACCAAGTCTCGGCATCTTCCTCCTTCTTATGCTCTCCATTGAATGTTGGAGGCTTAATCTTGTTCATCTCTCCCTTCAATTCCTCCTTTCCAGATTTTTGATGTTTTCTGGTAGGGGATGGGCTTGAACTACTGTGTGTCTTCCTGTCTGAATGTCTTTGGGAGCGACTAAGATGTCGGCTACCACTCCTCGACCTAATTCTTCTCCCATGGGTTCTGCGACTCTCCGTCGTACTTGAGTCTCTTCCCTTCTCGAGTTTCTTCTCTATTCTCTCTAAGCTCTTCAAAAATTTTAAGTTTAATTCACCCTGTCGATCCCTGACTTTCATGAGATTTCGACTATCAGCTCGACGAGCCTTGGCCTCTCTTTACAATCCTTCAATGATTTTCATTATGTGTCCTTCCTTATCCTTCTCTTTTCCATGCCCATTGGAGTTCGATCCTTCCACTCCCATATTGACATCCTTTCCTTCCCGTTCATCTCCTGTTTCGGAGGCAATCATCACCTTTCCCCACTCCATACTCGGCGTCAGCTAACTGGAGTCCGGAACTTCGTTGAACTCTGCACACGCACTGTGCAATTAAATTCGAAGTTTGTCAGGCCATTACTCCTTTGAAACAATCCATAACATTTATAAGCCAATACGAACAAGAACGAAAGACATTTTGATTTAATTAATTTTTCTGAGCTCTCGTTCGGTTCTGCAATTTTCGTGTTTTTGAAACTTTCATTTTCGGCACTTTGGGATTTCGAGTCTTCGGGTTTCGGGGTTTCGGTCCACGAGGCTTTCAGACTTGCTTTCCTTTCCAACCCCCAACTTTCGAAATTTCGACGTACTTTACCCTCCGGGTTCACATAGCACAGTCGTCACCCACAACTATGGTGGCACGTGGTACGTTCATGAGGGTCCACGTCACTTTTAACGACGTCATCAGGTCCCACCTCTCTCGCTTGTCTTCTCGACCCACTGGCACACGGTACATCTCCATGTGTCCAAATCCATTCCTAGAAAAATCCAACGGTCATATCTTTCTCATATCTACGACATCAATCGCATCGCGCACCTTTAAGTGGAGTACAGGTGGAAGAGGGGGTGCCATTTCACACGCCACACTATTCTGGACCCCCCCCCATTAAAGGAAGAATGGTAAGGGGGGTCCGGAACTCATCTGAGCACCGTTGATCAAGGTGAATTAATCTCAACCGTTCGAGAGTTGCACGTCTGATTCTGGACCCCCCCCCCACCGCTAAAGGTAGAACAACAAGGGGGCTCCGAAATTGAACCTCAGCCGTAGATCTGGGCAGGTGGACTCTGGCCGTCCATATCTGTTCGTTACTTACCTTAATGCACATTCATGCCCCATCTTAAAGTCGACATCTCTTCCTCACATATAATGGTCATCACAGACCCTGAGATCCTCCGAAAGAATCTCGTCCGTTCATCGGGTTTATCATCACGAGAATCCGAACTCTCAATCACGGGACTCCCAAAATCTCGATCCCTGGTTTCCCGATGCAGTTAATCTTTCGACACGTAACCTCCATCCATCGGACAGTTCAGATCTGTCCTGGGGTTTTCACCACGAAAAATCCTGGGCCTTTGTCATCAGGATTCCCGATTCCGCGATTCTCAATTTCCCGAAATGGGAAATATCATGACACGTGGGCTCCGTCATTCAGACGGTTCAGATCTATTTCGGGATTTTCACCATGGAAAGTCTAGATCTCTTATCATCAGGACTCTCGATCTCGCGATTCCCGATTTCCTGAAATGGGAAATATCACGACACGTGGCCTCCGTCATTCGGACGGTCTAGATCTATTTCAGGGATTTCATCCCTATTCACTAGGGTTTTAACCCTCGGATATCTCCTGACAGATCCAACGGTTGTCGTGTTTTCCAGCCGAGATCTGATGGCTCAGACGGTTCCTAACTAATTCAGGATTTCGCGTATCGCAATTTCCACACTCCTGTGCAATTTCCAAATGGCTTTAAACCTCGTGCACACTTTCCATATCTAACGGTCACGAGGGTTCACCTTCCCTCCCAAACAGATCCTAAAGCTCCTACACTTATGGTGTGGAGTCCTCTCTCCCTGTGGACTTATACCACACCGGTGGCGGTTTCATAACGTCGCTATACCTCCTGAGCTTAAAAGCTCTTCAAGTAACTCCTTGACATTTTGGAGCAAACCAGGGTCCGAAATTGGCCTTCCAGACCCAATTTCCCTCTCATTCTCGGTCCAAAGACCGTTTCACTGGCCCATCTAGGCTCAATGTCGAAACCTTGGCTCTGATACCAAACTGTAGCGCACCTTTTCAGCTACCAAGGTTTAATCGCTATTAAGAGAAGGTTATAACAACACTCTATACATAACTCATTTAAGCACAGAGTAAAACATATTATTTACTGCTATAATTAACAATCCATATCATTCCATATTAATTCATATACACAGCGGAAATCATGATAACATAAACAGTAGAGTCATGCAAAACGTGATAAAAACATAATCAGATACTTATCTTTTAACAGTGGTAGAATCCACCAACCAAGTGCAGGCCTTCCATGAACCTCCCAGCCTTAGACCGCACTGCTCATCAACTCAGCAATGGGTCACCCCCGAGCTGGGACTAAGCTCCACCCCAAGGCAAGGAAATCTAGGCTAGGCTAAGGTTACAGGAAAAACAACACACAACCACAAGGAAGGGATTCTCTCCAAGGAACCTCCCACGCTCACTACCCACAGACCCTCATTCCCCACATTCCTATTCCACCCCAGGAGTATACACCTTCTCTATCACCTAGACAGTCCTTCAGCTGCTAATCTCCCTTGCCTTGGATTACAGGAACAAGCCAGTCCGGAAGTCTCCAGGCTCTATGGCAGCTACAGGGTTCCTTCCAGGAGTTCTCTCCATCCTCTGCGCACTCTCTCACCTGGAGGGAGTCACTCACAGGTCCAACAACCTGTTATTCCAATCTTCAACCACCTCTCTCACCTGGAGAGAGTGTTGTACAAACTAGCCAAAAATCCACACAGGATCGAACAATACACGTCCACCACAATCCATGGGATCCAGACACGAACACCCCAGGGAAGCTCCAGGCAGGTGCAACAGTATAACCAGGCTTAGCAGGGACGAGACACTTCTGTTTTCTCAATTTGGAAACACGGAATAGACTCACATTCTGGATTCTCAAGGATGCGTGACGATTCGTCCACGTAGGGGTCGATTCAGACTCCCCAGTTTAGAACAAAGAGGGAGTGTACCAACTTTCCGGAACAAACACAGACTCTTTCCTCAAATCCACGCAGGATTCTCGTTCAGGGAATATACACACCGTTTTTCTCAGAGCCAGACACAGACTTTTTGAATCACAGGGATGCACGAAGGTTCTCTACAGGAGTCAGGTTGGTAGTACTATCCAGGGCTCCGTACGCGTTCAGACAATCGGGTAGAATGGGGAAGGAACCTTCTCACGGATCACCCTGGCCATTTTATTCGCATGCGTCAGGGATGACACTTGTCACCCATGAAACTGCATGCGTTCCACCAGCATGCATCTCCCTTGCATGTTCTCCCCTTGCCAGAAACTTAGGATAAACATAAAATGCACATGTTTTTTGGGGATAATATTAAAATATTATTCCCAGGCTTAAGCCCCCTAGGATTATCCCCTAGGCTCAACACTTAGCCCCTTTTCCACCTTCATCCCCTAATTCCTTGCCCACCTTATGGATGCTTAGTCCCCCTTCACTCATTCATCGTGGTCGGTATGCACATGGCGGTGTTTATGTTTTATTAATTGTTCTGCATGATTACATATACAACAACAAGCTCCTGGCCTTCAACACTTAGGCTCCCTGGCCTAACAACACATAAGCCTCCAGCTTATAAGAACTCGACTCACCAGCCTATAAATCATAATTACAATTCCTTTCAGAACATGGTTTACTACGGGGCTCGGTCTTGGGGACACTACAGTTAACACAACCATTCCTGGTCACCTTCACCATATCTTTCATAACATTTGTGGTCTCTATTAGTACACCCCCCCTTTCTAGAATTCATGCAAAACTTATCCATTTCTTAGTAAATAACAAAATTTACATTCATTGACCTTTTATACAAAGGTCTATCCAATCAAATATTCACACATAATGAGTTTTCCATAGTCTCTTGGCTAATATATTTATATTTACAAACTCGGGGCAACAGGGTGTTACATTTTCCCTGTTGTGCGTACAATTCAGTGGTGCTTTGTAATGTCTCTAGGTCGCTGGCATCAGAAGCAGGAGTGTTGTCATCATTGTCTCTGTCTTTGTTCAAGCATGTCTAGATAAAATAATTGTTGAAGCCAACTACTAGTAAATGTTCTAAAAAAATCCCATTAGGGTTGAACCCTCTTATCCTTTCAACATATCTTAGGTTCAAGTTGTTGAAATGGCCTATGAATTCATCAATTTTGTTGGTATTCCTCAACACAAAGTCCCTGACTTTCCAAGGCAGAGGAATGAACTGTTTTTTTCTCTTATCGTGGAATAAATGCAACCAGTAGTTGTATTTCCTTGCTATTTATGTAACACACATTATGTCCATAAAGTGACATGGAAGGAAAGTAGGATTTTCCTTGGAGCCAAAAATCATTATCACACTATAATTCTTCATTTGTTCAAGTGCCCCCTTCTTGTCCAAAAACTTGGTTGCTTGGTCAGACATGCGGGGAGCATCCTTTCCTAATAATAAATCTTTGAAAATAGAGACAAAGTCATTAAAAAACTCATAAAAACAATGGGAGGCCTTGTGCCTCCATACGGCCTGGTACCAAAAGGTTATTGGGTCGAATTCACAGTTTACCTTCTTGGACATAGACAATTTTGGAAATAGACAAAAATGCGCTATCTTGAAAACCAAGTAGTATGACATATAAAATTTCTTCTCCTTTTTGAATCGTGACAATTGGGAACAGATTTCAATGGAAATTAGCTTCCCCCAATCAAAAATGGCTTGTTCCTTGACTGTGAAATACAAAATATAAAGAACCATGTGGGAAATACTTGTTATGGGTTCCTGTCTCGTTATTCTTGTAAACAACCATGTAATTTCCCAGAATGGATTTCTAAATTAACTAACCTGCAAGCTTGTGATATCTTTAAGAACTGTCGTCGGGTCTTCCAAGAACTCGGGAAAGAGGTCCAACTTGTTGTCATGATTTTTTAGGAACTTCTTGGAGTCTTCTCCTCTAAAGGTCAATGTTGGCTCCAACAATCTTAACATCTTGTAGAAGACCTGATATGAAAAAGAAACAAGAGAGTGGTCCCATAGTGGAATAATTGTTTGGCCTGAAATATATCTCTCGGCGCACCAAGAGACCACCTCCTTATAGTAAAAAACTTCAGGGACACATCTTGCACGAGCAATTCCAGAGGTCCAAATTACCTTGTTTTGGGTGGAAGGGGATGAGTAGTAAGAGTATACCCTGGAACACTGGAAGTTCTAGTCCTCACGCCCGAAGATGTTCATTGTATCTCCACAGAACTGCTGTCGAGATGGTTCCATAAGTTTACGAGAACGTCTGTTTTCTCTAGACGATGGTTGAAATGAACAGTTGGAGGGGATAATATAACCCTCCGCAAATTTTGTTCCAATGCATGTGAATCGGAGATCTCCTCGAGACTTTCGCTCATTAATCACAATATCTATGGGTGTTGCATGATGACCTGTTAGCATTAAATCTTAGTAATTGCATACTTAGAAGTGAGAATCCGGTGGGTACGATGAAGAGAAATTAAGGATTGGAGGTTTCGTGAACCCTCCAACCTGACGACATGCGAAAGACATTAGATGATGTTTGAAATGAACACTCAGAAGGGATAATATAACCCTCCACAAATCTTGGTTTAATGTGTATTAATGGGAGATATCCTCAAGCCTTTCGTTCATTAATGACAATATTTACAGTTCCTGTATGATGAGATGTTAACATTAAATATTACTAATTGCATATTTAGAAATAAGACACACACACACACACACACAAACATATAATGTTTTTGTAAACAATTTTTTATTATAAATAAGTGCGAAGGTGGCGGGAGCGGGAAAGAGAAAGTAAGGAATGGCCAAGTATGAAAAGAGGTCAGACGAGCTTCAAAATAGGGTTACAAGGGATAGTCAGGAGAGGTGAGGGCTCGGGGGTCAAATTTTATGTCTCAGAAATTTTCAGTGCAAAACACGTCAAACATAGGAGGGCATGATGGGACAGTCCAACGGTCAGGTTATATATCATGGAATTTTGGGTGTTGTTTGCAGGTCGCAGAACAATGGAAGCACAATCTTGATCTCACCTATCCAGGAACCCGCAATAGAAAAAGTGGCTAAGTATGGAATAAGGAAATGATTGGTCGGACTCATTTTCGCTAATATATTGAAATTTGTAATATATATCCCATTACCTGGCAAGATCTTTTCTGCATGTTTCTGGACAAGTTGTATAGGGATAGTCATTGTGATTGTCTCCTCGAGGAATTTACCCATTAATGGCAATCTTTATGGTTGATGTTGCATGGTGATTTGTTATCATTAAACCTCAGTTATTGCATACTTGGAAAGAAGTGCGAAGCTGGCAGACACATGAAACAACGATTAGGAATTGGATATTTCGTGAACCCGCCAAGTATGGAAATTGAATGGACAGGCTTCAAAATAAGGTGACAAGGGTTCCTCAGGAGACGTGAGGCCCCAACAATCAAATTGTATGTCTCGGAACTTTTGAGTGCAAAATGTGTAACACGGAAGAGGGGATGATGTGGAAGTTCGACAATCAATTTGTATATCGCGGACGTCTGGGTGTTGTTTGTAGGTCACAGAACAATGGAAGTGAAATATAGAGCCTTCCTGCCCAGGAATTCGCAGTCGAAAAAGTGGCTAGGTATGGAATGGGGAAGCGGTCGGTCGGAGTCGCGATATAAAAGCATGAGTGAAAATGTGAACCCGTGAGTCAGCCAACCCACGTAGTTAGACATTTTCAGAAAAATGACTAAGTAACCAGAAAGAGAAAGTAGAGGGGAAAAAGAAACAGGAATTTGGTTAAGTATAGAAGAGGGAAAAGAAGGGATAATATATTGAAATTTGTAATAGATATCCCATTACTTGGCAAGATCTTTTCTGCATGTTTCTGAAAAAGTTGTATAGGGATAGTGAGTGTGACCGTCTCCTTGAGCCTTTTTCTCATTAATGAAAATATTTACGGTTGCTGCATGATGATTTGTTAGCATTAAAAATCAGTTATTTCATACTTGAAAAGAAGTGCAAAGGTGGCGGGCACAGGAAACAGTGACTAGGAATTGGAGATTTCCTGAACCCACCAACCCGACGATCCATGAAAGAGATTCCAAGAAATGGCCAAGTATGGAAAGCAACAAGACGGTATTCAAAATAGGGTGACAAGGGTTCCCTAGGAGACATGAGGCCCCAACGGTCAAATTGTATGTCTCAGAACTTTTGAGTGCAAAATGTGTAACACGGAAGAGGGGATAATGTGGGAGTCTGGAAGTCAATTTGTATATCGTGGAAGTCTGGGTATTGTTTGTAGGTCACAAAACAATGGAAGTGCAATCTAGAGCCCGCCTGCTCGGGAATCCGCGATCGAAAAAGTGGTTAGGTATGGAATGGGGAAGCGGTCGGTTGGAATCGTGATATAAAAGCATGAGTGCAAATGTGAACCCATGAGTTCGCCAAAACGACTAAGTAACCGGAAAGAGAAAGTAAAGGGGAAAAATAAATGGGGAATTTGGTTAAGTATAGAAGAGGGAAAAGAAGGGGATAAAAGAGAGTGGGAAAATAGAAAAGCGGAGGAAAATTTTCATAAGCGGGAATTGGTCTCAAACAAGCCTCACTGTTGCAAAACCATCATTTTCTAGTTCAATATTTTATCCACTTACTCGTTTTCTATTGTTATTGTACCATTAAAAAGGGTGTGAGCAAATTCTTTGTTGAAGATTTGTTTTTATTGCAACTTGTGGGAGTAATTGTGTTCTTGATACATTGTTCAATGCCTTGAAATATTATTTTAAGTATTAAACTTCTTGCATGATGAGTTGTTAGCATTAAAGCTTAATAATTGCATATCTAGAAATAAACTTATTGTACTATCAACTTGAACGTAAGTATGCCAATGACAAACTTGAATTTTAAAATTGTGGTTGATTTCATAGCCCCATTTGACTTCAACTACCATGTATCATTTTTTTTCTTTTTTCTTTTTTCAAAATATTCGCGAAGAAGAAATTTGGTAATTTGATTAATAAACTAAAAGTGCTCAAATAGAGGCCAGGGGATGGACAACTAATAAAATGTTTCCTTTTGGAGTAAAGGAATCAAGGAAGAGAAATGGAAATAAGATATTGTTTTCTCAGCAAGGTTGAGATGAAAACGAGACTTCTTGGACGGGGCCCCAATTCCCGCATCGTGAATTAGTGTTTTTATGTTCTATCTGCATTACAATTACAATTGAATGTTTGGTTTGAAACTGCCTGAAATTTATTTATGTTTCCATAGAAGCCTCATGGGACCGACACAATGCATTGTCATATAATTGTTCAATTCTCCATATTAGATCAAATTAATTGAGCCAATACAATACTAAGAATTACGAGACTATCGAACCATGCAAACGAGAAGAGGTGTTAAATCCAGCAAAGAAGAACCAACCAAGATTCCAAGGCAATTTTTTTAATAGTAATTCTATAAAAAAAAATAGTGGGAAATATATATTTATCCATAGACATTGGACTAAGTTCTTTGCACCGAAGCATTGAACATATTTGTCATAAATATAGGTACATGAGTTACAAAAAAAAAAAAAACATGCATACAATTATGTGTTGTTCATCTAGTGCGACAATATGCAGGAGCCATCGACAAGCTCTTGAACATGCATACAAAACGGATTACCATGATTTTTTAGGAACTCCTTGTAGTCTTTATCTTGCGGAAGACTTGAGGTGAAAAAGAAACAGGAGAGTGATTCTGCAGTGGAATAATTATTTGTCTTGAAACAGGTCAACAACACTCCTTCTCCTGACGCTGGTAACCTAGAGACATTGCAAAGCACCACTGAATTGTACAAATAATAGGGAAAAGTCCCCGGTGAGAAGAGTTTCCAATCCTTGACCACCACTTCCAAGAGTACGACATCCCACAACATCACTCCAATGAACCACCCCAGTAAGAAAGAAACCCATAATTTTTCAAATGAAGGAGGAGATAAGAACCCTCCTCACGGTAAAGTTGATAGTTCTCACAAGCTTCCCATGAGGAATAAGAGAAAAAACGTTGTAGGCCAAGCGAAAGAGCCCAAAATGGAAAATGAGGACACACCAAGAGACCACCTCCTTACAGTCAAATACTTCAGGGACACAGCCTGCACGAGCAATTCGAGAGGTCCAAAATACTTCGTTCTGGGCGGAAGGGGACCAAGAGACCCCTCTTTACAAGAAAAGACTTCAAGAACACATGCTCCACGAGCAATTCCAGAGATCCAAATTACTCTGTTCTGGGAAGAAGGGGATGAGTAATAGGAATATGCCTTGAACCACTGGGATTTCTAGTCCTCACCCCCTAAGATGTTAATTGTATCTCCAGAGAACAAGAGAGTGGTCCTGCAATTGAATAATTATTTGTCTTGAAATATATCTCTCGACGCACCAAGATACCATTTACTTACAATCAAAGACTTCAGGGACACAGGCTGCACCAGGGAAAAATCCAAACCCAATCCAAAACCCTAAAAATGAAAGGAAAGGATACATCTCTGAGGGCGAGGACCACCATCCGAGCTGAGAGAGTCAAACTCTCGAGCTGCAAAGTGTCTATTGCGTTCAGTGTTGGTTTATTTTCTTAAACGCCTTCCTTCGGTCTTGTCAGGGCCGCCATCGCTGAGCCTGAAAGTGCCCCATGTTATGGTGGATTTCAATTTGGGCGCAGGAGTGGGAACAACGTCTGCATTTCCATCATCCATCATCGTATCATCGTCCAATAGATCATATTCTTTTGGCTAGAAATCAACCACATCAACCTCTGCGTCGGCTATCAACGCAGGGGGGGGTATGTTTGATAAGGGGGGGTTTCCTTGGAATTATTTGGCTTGAAACATATCTCTCGACACACCAAGGGACCATCTCCTTCTTTTCTTTTGGGAGGAAGGAAATGATTAGTAAGAATATGCCTTGAACCACTTGAATTTCTAGTCATCATGCATGAAGGTGTTTACAGTATATGGACATAACTGCTATCGAACTGCTACCATAAGTTAACGAGAATGTCCATTTGCTCAAGATGATGTTTGAAAGGAACATTTAGAAAGGATAATATAGCCCTCCACAAATCTTGGTTTAATGTGTATCAATGGGAGATCTCTTCGAGCCTTTTGTTAATCAATGACAATCTTTACGGTTCGTGCATAATGAGATGTTACCATTAAATCTTATTAATTGCATACTTAGAAAAAAAGTGCGAAGGTGGTGGTGAGGACGAAGAGAGATTAAGGATTGGATATTTCGTGAAGATGCCAACCAGACGACGCACGAAAGAGATTACATGATGCTTGAAATGAACACTCGGAAGGGATAACACAACCCTTCGCAAATCTTGGTTTAATTCATATTAATGGCATATCTCCTCGATCCTTTTGGACATTAATGACAATATTAACGGTTCCTGCAGGATGAGCTATTATCATTAAATATTAATAATTTCATATCTAGAAAGAAGTGCGAAGGTGGAAGGGATGGTGAAGAATGATTAAGCATTGAAAATTTCGTGAACTCGCCATCCCGCAAAAGAGATTCCAAGAAATGGCCAAGTATGGAAAGCAGTCGGTCGGGATTCAAAATAGGGTCACAAGTTATACTCAGGAGAAGTGAGGGCCCAATGGTCAAATTGTATGTCTTTAAACTTTTAAATGAAAAATGTGTAACACAGAACATGGCATAATTATGGACTTCGGCAGTCAATTTGTATATCGCAGAAACTCGAGTGTTGTTTGTAGGTCGCGGAACAATAGAAGTGCAATGTTCAGCAAGCTTGGCTGAGAACCACCGATTGAAATAGTGGCCAAGTATGGAATGGGGAAGCGGTTGGTTGGACTCGTGATATAAAATCATGAGACATATTCGAAAAAATGACTAAGTAACCAGAAAGGGAAAGTAAAGGAGAAAAAGAAAGGGGAATTTGGTTATCAAATTGTAGATCAGGGAAGTCCGGGTGTTGTTTGCAGGTGACGGAACAATGGAAACACAATGTTGAGCCCGCCTACTCGGGAACCCGTGATCCAAAAATTTGTTGAATATGGAACAGGGAAGTGGTCAGTCGGAATCGTGATATAAGAGCATCAGTGGAAAAATGAACATGTGAATCCGCCAACCCCTGCACCTAGACATTTTTCGAAAAATGACTAAGTAACTAGAAAGGGAAAGCGGAGGGAAAAAAGAAACGGAAGGGCAATTTTCAGAAGCGGGAATTGGTGTTAACAAAGCCCCATTTATGGTCTTAACAGTAACTATAAAGTGCATTAAAAATGTGAACATGCTCTTCAATCAAGGAATAGATAAAGTGAGTCGTGCTTATACTTTCCAGGATGTGTTTGCATAAGAGAAGCATTGAAAAGCTACAGGAAAATCAATTTTGGGATGTTCAAGTAAAATTATTGTACTGTCAACTTCACCGTAAGTATAACAACGAAGAATTTTAATTTTAATTTTGTGTGGTTGATATGATAGTTCCACTGAACTTCACATAGTATATATCATTTTATTTCAAAATATTTCTGAAGATAAATTTTGGTAATTTCATCGATCAAGTAAAAGTGCTAAAATGACCTACATATTACATTTTCTTCATAGAGCCTACATTAAAAGGAAAAGTAGGTCTTGTATATTCTTTAAGATCATAGAAAAGCCACCAATATCCTGAATGTATCATCCAACCATAATTCATAAATCGATCCCATGAGAACCTTGAACTACAACACAAAATCACATGAAAAAAAGTCTACCAAACACAAGACAACAAAAAACCAGGAGAGATTGGGCATTGTATCCCAGCTATAATGAAATCCCCAAATGGGCACCAAGAAATTTGTTGTTTACTATTTTACCATGAAGCACGATCACTATGAACATTTTCTTATGATAGTACTATGTTCTATCATTACCAGTTCTAACAATGCCAAATTTCCAATATTATTGGAAATGCCTGATGGTTCCATTCAGAGGAGCAAGCCATTTTGACAGTTCAAAGGATGGATGTGATTTATTCACAGTTGGACACTTTGTATGGGGTTTTTACTCATGCTTATCATTCCTAGACTGGACAATCTTATGCGCTTCTAGTTCAATTTTTCATGGCACTGCAAAACTCTATTCATATCCTCATTGGGTAGCACAGAAAGATACACATGAGATTGTTTCGTTTCCTGCGAATGCTTGATCTGATTTTATTTTTTTTGGTTCAACCGATATGCAGTATGGCATTGTCCTCATTTAATGTAAATTTTCTATGGATCCTAAAGTCGCATAGCATGTAGACATTGTTTTCCTTTTTTCTGTAGGTATACTTCATATGGCAATTCTGCTAACTAAGGAAGCACATCTTGCAACGGAGGTTGTCTAATTGTACAATGTACGATTGTGTTGTTGACGGTTTGGATGGCAACATTGAGGCAATGTCTATATATGTAAGGGAATTTTTTATTGCATCGTAGACAATCAATTGTACCATCATTTATGAAAGAAGAGGAAGAAGCATGAGAGTTTCATTTGGCACATACAGGCTCGAAGGGGGTCAAGTACACATTCACTGCAACCAAAACACCCTCAACTTGGGAACGTGAGCATAGTAGTTAATATATTGAACAATATAATATACAATTGCACAAAAAACAAAACTGCAGAAAATTGGTCAAGGCAATTTCTATGAGCAAAGTGTGGATCAAATTATAGATGTATACGCACAACAGTTGTCGAGCTAGTTAGTTTCTTGAGATCTTGTACTATGTATGTTCCCAATTCTATTACAAATGTTTCTTGCGTTGTGTGAAATATCCTTTCTTTAACATCTCTTTTATTTGTTATATTTTTGAAGAGAATAAATACTGGAAATTTCCCTTTATGCAATTGTTGTTCCATTGAGGAAAACAAATTTGAATAGGTGTCGAACATTTCAGTTGCAACATGAAACAGTGTAATAATTTTGCAACATAATTGATATATATGAACATGTGAAAGTAAAGGACAAAACTGGATATGGAGAACGGTACCATTGCCTTGTCGTTGTTTGACTCTCCATCTTTTATATTGAGAATGTGTTGTGAGCCAAGTTTTCTCACGAGTGTGACAGTTGTACCAATGGTTCTGATTAGGTAAGTGTCATTGCTCTGTGCAAGTTGGCTGATTGTTGTGTCCGGTACAAAATGATATTCTGAACAAATCACAGGATTTTTTTCCACAATACTTGTTTCGTTGAGCGATATAATCCGATCACAATCACCACGGTCATATATTGTTTTCAACAATATATTAAAATTTGTAATGGATATTCCATTACCTGGAAATAAATTTTATGCATGTTTATGGACAAGTTGTATAGGGATAGTCAGTGTGACTGTCATCATGGCTTCATTTTTTGTCATGTCATCACACACAATGCATATAGTTTTGTTTTCCTTGTCCAAGTAGGTGTTATACATGACCATTATGTCCCCGACGAACACTTGTCCATTTCGACGGTTGTTCAAGCCTTCTATCGATAGTATATTGGGTGTTATAAGTTTAGACCTGATGACATTTTTTGAAAAGGAAAATTGATTTGAATGGTAGTCTGCATTATTTTTTTGTTTTCTTTTTTTTTCTGGCATAAATGTACATGTAGACGCACAACTTGGATGAAGTATAGGCCATAGTTTTGTGACCAGACCTCTTAGTTTGCAGAACTTGAACTATGTTCAACATTTCCCTTGCACTCATCGATACTTCTTGTTAATTTCAATGTATGTGTTGCAGATGACATCAACATATTTATCATGGCATAGATGAATAAATAGCATAGGATATTTGTTTGGTAAACATATCAAGAGAACAATGTATGAATATTTACCTTTGGCCTTGTCGTTCTGTTGATGTTTGCAATGATTGACTACTCAGGCCCATGTCACTAGTCCAACTTTTTCTGATGCAAGCACGTGTACATGAACATCCGAAGAATTGAATAGGCATATGCATTGTATATTTTCCATAATTTTTCTGAATGTCACATACAGGCTCAAAAGAGATGGAATATGAAATAGGGTGTCAAGGGATACTCACGAAACATGAGGACTCGAAGTTCAAATTGTATGCCTCGAAATGTTTTACTGCAAAAATGCGTAACATGGGACAGGGCATGATGGGGGAGTCTAGCGGCCAATCTGTATATCGCAAAACCCCTGAAGCTAGAGGCGCAATTTTGAGCTCGCCAGCTTGGGAACCTATGATCGAAAAAGTGGCTAAGTATGGAATGAGGAAGCCATCAGTCAGACTCATGATATAGAAGCATGAGTATAAATGTGAACCCGTGAGTCCGACAACCCACACACCTAGACATTTTTGAAAAAATGACTAAGCAAAGTAACCAAAAAGAGAAAGTAGAGGGGAAAAATAAAGGGAAATTCGGTTAAGTATATAAGAGGGAATAAAAAGGACAATAGAGAGTGGGAAAATAGAAATGGGGAGGGAAATGTTCAAAAGCGGTAAATATCAACAAAGGCCCATTTTTTCCAAAGCATCATTTTCTAGTCCAATATTTTATCCACCTACTTGTTTTGTGTGTTTGATTTACCATCGCAATTGATATACCTTTTCGAAGATTGTACTTCATCTTCCTCTGTTGTGGCATATAAGATTTCATCCTCTTGTCCAACTAATATGTTTCTTTCAATGTAGAAATGTAGAAAATATAGTGGACATGAAGGTAAGTTGGTATGTAGAAAGACGTGTAAAAAAATAAATGCATTTCTATGTATTTCAATGTAGCATCATAGAGAATACAATTGACATGAAGATAAGTTATTATGTAGGAAGATACGTAGTATCTACATGCAATAAATTAGGTGCAAAGAAGTAGAACAAATATACAGACAATAAATGAAACACAAAAAAATGGAATATGCAATAAGAGTAGAAGCATGCACCTTTGTATCTCATCTTCTACATTTGTGGTAAAGAGTCCTTGGTCTTCTCCAGTTATTCTGTTTGTTTCAATGTGGGAATGCACAAAATACAATGAGCATGAATGTAAGCTAGTATGCAAGGGAAAACAAGTAATATGTACATAGAGTAAATGAGAAGCAAAGGAATAGACTAAAAGAGATTTAGAAGCATGAACCTTTCATTTTCTTGATCCATGGTTGTGATTATATATAATTTTTCCTGGCCAAAATATATTACAAGCCAGAAAATATTAAGAAGTTGGATGGTCATAGATGAATGATTTGGTTTTGTGCAACAAAGTATCCAGATATACTTTGAGACATGGAAATATAATTTTGTAATATCTTTGATGTATATTTCATAATTCAAGTAGAAGACAAATTGCATCGTGGTCAGACCAGTTAGTGTATAAGATAAAGAGGTTGTATTGTGATATGGTCACATTTCACCATATATGGCCAATAAGTGTGTTTTGTACATGTTTTATCTTAACCAAAATAAAGAAGGCATTGTAATTGCAAATGTAGTTTTCCAATTGTTTTGTTATGGCACTATTTTGTAGCATGTAAACACTAAAGTATCCTAGAATGATAATGGTTCCATCCAGATGTAAATGGTGTGATTCATTTGAGAAAAGATTCATTATGTTAGCGATGTTGCACTCAGAGAGGCATAGAGATTGAATATTGCAATTTGCAATCCACGGAATACTGCTCTTGCTAGCACCATTGCAACATTTGTTTTCTTCTACAAAAACACTTTGCAAAGGCATGTAGGTATGGTTCAGAGTTTGGAGAAAAAATTGGAGCAAAATTTAAGAGCAGGAGGGAAAGATATGCCATGTTTGTGCAATTTTGGTTTAGTCTAGGCACCGTTGTACCATACCTAGCCCCTCTACACATACCAGCGGTTTTCTTCTACAAGAACATCCTGCAAAGGAAACAAGATTGACATCGTATTTTTCATGTGAAAAAAACGTGTTCGATTCCTGTATAGGATAGGAAGGTATGAGATAGGCGTTAGATTTCCACTTCGTCACACACGCCAAAGGACCAAGATTTGCAATTGTAGAAAAAATGGCAGTCGGAGTTGTGGACACGAGATTGGCATGCACATGGTGCAGGGGCTCGGGAAAAAATCGAAGGAAAATTTAAGAGCACGAGAAAAAGATATGCCAACCTTTATGGAAAGTTTGCAGGATAATAATGATGAATAAATACTTAAACATTCTTACTTTCAAAATGCCAACAATGAATAATGAACAACAAATACGAATGAAAGTATACTATTGAAACTTACTCGTTAATGATGAATGACAGAACTGCGGGTGCAGGACTTGAACCTTGCAAAGTGCAAAAAACAACTCCAACTGTCGGTGCAGGACCCCAACCTTGCAAAGTCGAAGAAAACAAAAGAAAGCAGCAAGAAAAAAACCAGTGAGCAAGCACCAACAGGTCGAACTGCAGGTGCAAGACCTCAAACTTGCAAAGTTGAACCAAACAACAACAAGCAGCAACCGGTGAATCAACGAACCAATGAACAAGAAACAACCAATGAACCAATAAACAATATATGTATCTTCAATGATGACCAAATTGCATTCCAAGCATAGAAGAAATCTGAAACATATGATGACCATGCAAGTGGAAAATACTCAAACATTCTTACTTGCAAACTGCAAACAATAAACAACAAAGAATGAATATGAATGAAACTATCGCATCGAAACTTACTCAGCAACGATGAACGACAAAAGCGCATGGTGAATTGTGGGTGTAGGACTTGAACCCTGCAAAGTGAAGAAACAACTCCAACTTCGGGTGAAGGACCCCAACCTTTGCAAAGTTCAAGCAAACACAAGAAAGCAACAAGCACCAACAGGTCCAACTGTAGGTGCAGGACCTCAACCTTGCAAATTTGAACCAAACAACAACAAGCAACAACCGATGAACCAACGAACCAACGAACAAGAAGAAACCATTAAACCAGTAAACAATATATGTATCTTCAATGATGACTAAATTGAATTCCAAGCATAGAAGAAGTATGAAACATATGATGGCTATGCGAGTGGCGGTGAACAACAATATTGTTCAAATTCACTACAACATTGTATGGAAAAATTCGAGGAAAAATGTACCGTGAGAAGAATATTTAAGTAAACATTTAAGGTTGTCAGGCCTGTTTAAGGGAATCACGCTATGCAAACATTTAAGCTTTCAGGCATGTTTAAGGGCTTTGCGCTCTGTAAACATTTAATTTGTCAGGCCTATTCAAGTACCTCCAAAAGAGTGTCAATGCTCAAAACTTTCGGTATGTAAACATTTTAATACAAATATAAATAATAAAAACATTAAAAAAGAGTGTCGATGCTCAAAAATTTGGATATCTAAACATTTACAGCATTGGGAATAACGAAGATGGAAATAAGACTTCCAATCTATTCTCCAATGAGATGATGACATATAAGGTTTTTTTATTATATAAAAAATAATGTTTTTAGTTTTATAGTTTGAACAATAGAGATGATGCGAAAATTTATAGTCAAAGAACATATTAATATGAAGTCAACGAATTATTGATTACTATAGTCCCTCTACGCCTTCGGCATGAACTAATAAATAATCATATGTATTCTTATAATCTCTACATTATACATCTAAATGATAAAGTAGTCTTTTATTTTGCTAAAATTTGTTGAGAATAATGTTCTTTAGCTTTCTTTATTTTATTCCATTGTTCCTCATATGTCTATTAGACTATCCCTTAATTTGTTTTTGGTTTTTATATGGATATAAAACATGTGTTTATCATTGAGCTCTCACAGTTAATAAAGTTATTAATTTATAATAAAAAGGAGATGGAGAAGAAACTCCAATGTAAATAATCATTATTTTAATGAGCATTAACACTAATCAATATGGTACGCAAATTATTTACCAATTCAATTTTGTTCATTACCAAATTAAATGCAATTTACAAATCTATAAACCTAAATTCCAAGGTTATAATTGCCAACAAAGTAATCAATTTAGATCAACTGATTAAAAAAGTGATATAAATCCATCAAAATAACATACTATATAATAATATGCTCAAGAATACTCTAAAACCTAATGCAATATTACATAATTCCAACATGATAATGAAGAGCATCACCACTAAGCAATATGGTACACACATTATTTACCGATTTAATTTTCCCATTACCAAACGAATGCAATTTACAAACCTATAAATCCAAATTCGAAAGTTGGCATTTCTAATCACTCTAGATCAATTAATAAAAAAAAGTGATATAAACTAATCAAGATAAGATCCTATACAATAATATACTCAAGAATGCTCTAAAACTTTATGCAATATTACATAATGCCTACATGATAACAAAGTGGCTTCACAAATTTCATCTTGAGGACTTTGAGTTTTGTAGTTGTTCAACAAACATAATAAACCCAATCACCTATAGAATACATATTCCTACCTTATCTAGTTTGAACAAAATTTCCTACCTTCCTAGGTGTGGTACTTTTACGTGCTTTCCACATAATGGAGGCATTAGTGGGCGATTGATTATGACCTGACCAACCCCTTTCTATCATCCTTCATTTTTAGGTTTTTGGTTAGCTTTGTATTTTAAATCATGCATATTTTATTGTTTTACTATGTTTTACTCTTCTCTTCTCTGATATCTATTAATCCTCAATTACTCCTTTTTCTCCTAAGCTTGGCTACTCTTATGCCCCTACTTACAATAGTGGATGGATCATTTAAATGACAAAAAGGTGGTTTTGATTCCTTGTTTGAACAAATAAGAGAAATGGAAGTGGTAAATGTTGATGTGGGAGAAAAATAAATTGGATATGTGCTACCATATAAGAGAAAATATATACACATAAAGAGGTATGAAAATAATTTTGGAGAAATCAATACATTGTAGAGGTGTTGTAATCTAGGGAAAAGTAGGGGATTGTTACCAATAGTTCAACACAAAAGCAAGCATAGATTCATATACATATAGACATACACATACACAAAGTAGTGGAAGTCCAAAGAACAACACTTTATTATATGATATGTCAATACAACACAACAGATACAATATTTCTCATAGAGCTTGTCTATTTATATCTATATGTTCAATTGTCAGGCAGTTGTAACTTCTTAAATGACTGGGTCGGTCAGTTAATAAAGACTTTGATCGACTTATAATTCAGACTTTGTCAGTCGACCAACTATCTCTTAGTCGATTGTCGGGTATAGTCAACAGAGTCGACTAACCCTTACAACATCTCCCCCCACCTCAATTCCTTGATTGCATCAAGCAAGAGGGGAGTAAAACAGAATCTGTGTTTACTTTGATTGTTTAAAAAATGTAGAAGAAGAGAGAAAAAGAGAAGATAAGTATAACAACATCTTTGGGCACTTAGCAGGATTAAGGTGTCGCATCCAACTGGTTTGTTGTGTGTGGAATGTCCCCGCTGGTCAATTCAACTGTGTCGTTGGCTATGTCTTCTATGTTGACTTTGAAGGATATTCAGAGTTGTCTACTTCATGCATTGGGTGAATTCACACCATGCATTGATCCACTGTTGTGCTTCTAGGCTTAGTATCTTCATTTCAGCCAACGACTTGATTTTTTTTGCTATCTATGTTGGTTGTATTGTGGTTGACTTTGGATTGATCATCTAATATACCTCTTGTATATTGTCTTCGGTCTGAGCAAGATGTTTGATTAAGTTGTCGGTTTCTAGATGTGCCATGTGCCCTTCCGTTTTTCATTCTAGTTCTTGTTGTGTAAGTTGTGCCTCTATTGTCTTTTCTTTTTCTAGCTGAGTTGTGAGGGATTCTTTGATTTTGGCGTCGATGGTCATATTCCTTGTATTTTCTATGCTTCTGATTGCTACTTTTTGTATCCTTCACTTATTGAATGCGGACACGAAATGGGTCAACTAGTCGCTTACCAATGAGTTTAGCATTGTGGCATGTTTGGAAACTTTTTCCACTTTTTTTCTGAAACCTTTTAGGTTGTTTTATTCTATCACCATGGTCGTGAATGTCTTCTCGTGGATTTTTTGAATCTTAATCCATGTTGTGCATATTCCTTATCCTTTTGGAGAACTACGACTCGATGTTGACTTTATGTATTTTCTTTAATCATCCTTTCAATCAAGTCTTTAAACCCTGCCAAAGAGTTCTCTACTTCCAACCTTTGTTCTGTTCCTATGTTCTTTATGACTACTTCTGTGCATTCCTGCAATATTTTTCTTTGATCTTCTTTTGGTTTTGATACCCGACTTCCTTCTTTGATGAATTTTTTCCATCTCTTTATTGATTCTCTTGAGATTACTTGATGTAGGTCGAAGAGATGTTGGTATGATATTGTGTTCAGGTTGAGAGTAGTTTCGACAGCTGAGCCTGACAGGTTGTTTGGTCGATTCATTTTAAGGGTGATTTTCGACGATTTATTTTTCTTATTTTTCCCTGAAGTCTTTGTCGACCATCTGTCTTTATCCTGGATTATTGATTTTTGTTGTGCAGATGGTTTATGTTTCTAGTCATGATTCAACCCTTGTTCTATATCTTGATCTTTGTTTTTGTGTGGGCTAATAGGGTGGTTTTTTGGAAGGGCTTCCTCCATGTGTTGATCTGATGGATTTTCTTGTTTCTCTTCTAGTTGTGTCGATATATTTTTCATTGTGTCATTTGGGCTTAGTTTATGAGTAACATCATCATGGGATTCAACTTCCTGGTTCTCTCCTTCCTGCAGATTGATTACTTCTTGGACGACCTACTTCTCTTCAGCTTTGAATGGATGGATCAACTGCTTTTGTATTTTGTCAACTGACTCTTGTCATTGTACTGGTTTGACCGGTTGTGCTGAATGGACTAGTACTTCTTCGATCAATGGTTGTTTCTCTAAGTGGTCGTTCTCGATCTCCTTGTCGATCGACTCAGTTGGTTGGTCATACTCTGTTTCCTTTGACGACTCAACAATTATGAGTCGCTTCTTCTTCTTCTTTGCTAGTTTTTCTTCTACTACAACTACTGGCTCGGCTGGAGGCGAATCTGTTGTTAAATTGATTGTTTCTTCAGACGTTCTTTTCTTTCCTAGTATTAATCTCAACTTGGGTTCCCATTCTGTGCAGTTGGTTGTGACCCATGTTGGGGTAACGATAGTGGTTTGTGACTTGTGTTGGGGAATTCGAGTTCCATTTGAATGTGACAAGGAGTCGGAAAGGCCCTTCGTACTAGTTGTTAGACCCACCACCTATTTGAGTTGTCTTTCAAGTTTCCGACCCGTAGTCAAAACATTTCTTGGGGTGTCATTGACCCACAAGTAACTGCTTGTTATGTTGAAAACATTCCATACTTTTCCATCGCTAGGAATTTCTTGATTGTGAATGAAAACTCTCCGAATGCGTTGTCCTGCTCCATTGGTATCCAGATTAACAAAAAGGGGAACTTAATAGCCTTACAAGATTCTTGGCACTCATTGCAATTAGTCTAGATGATACCATCCAGGTACTCCGACTAGTTGAAAATTTCTGCTTTCTGGAAGACTTGGCCAATTGATTCGATCATTGTCATATTGACGTCTGACGCCCGACCGACTAGTGTGAAGCACATAAATATAATTATGTCAGTCCACCTTGCTCTTAGTTTATTGATTTTGTTGATGAGTAGTCCCTTGGAATTTTTTATTGTTTTTGACCCAGTTAAAAAATGCATCCAGTCATTAACATTTGATGTCTTCAGCACTGTGACCCCCTTCTTAGGAATACAAGTAATTTGGTGAATAAGTCCACCTATTATTTCTATGGGTTGGTCGATCCAAATGTATCCTTGATGAAAGCGACTGACAATAAACTTTATTGATTCTACCTTCCATTGTCCTAAGTTGGTGAGTTGTGTTTCCCCCAACATGTGTCTGATGATGGATTTTGCTAGAAATTTGGTTTCAGGCTTCCAACATCCATTCTTCATTCCCCATTCTATAAAAAAAATCCATTGCTTTCTCTAGTCCATCTCCTCTAGTCGTGACTGTCGTATTTTCTACATCCAGATTTGCAATGGGGTCATTGTTGTTCTGTCGAATATTTGTCTTGGTTTTGACCCTTCCATTACCTCCGAGAATTGATATCTCATTCTTGGCATTTCTATGTCTATATCCAGGATATTTAACAAGTCAGGAGAGGTTTCAGGTTCACTTGGTTGCACAATCGATTCTATACTCGATTGCGAGGGAGAAAATAAAAGTGAGGAAAATTCGTATGTGCTTTCCAAATTTATAGGTGGTGAGTGAAAATTTGGATTAAATTCATCCAGTTGTTCCTTGGATTTGTGTGCTTCTGTCATAATTAGTGGAGGTATGATTGACTCGTATGATTGGGCGTCTAGGCTATTTCTTAGTTGGAATTCTTGTGGGTCTCGTCGATCATTAATTGATGCATTCTGCAATTAGATATCGTACATGTCGAGGCAGCTGTCAATTATAGTGGTCGTTGTGCAATGGTCGTCTCTATCACGTCGATCATTAATGTTTATGTATTTATCGTCAACCCTTTCCTGTTGCACCTTAATTGCATCTCCTTCTCTGGAGTTGATTTTTTCGTGGTCGGTGTTTTCTTGTGTGCAGCCAACTATGTCTCCTTTACTGCTCTGTGGTTGGTATATGGATCAATTAACTTTTCTATTGAGTCATCGGGTTTGTTGTTGTCGGATATACCTAGAAGATGTTTTTTATAGTTAGTTCTCTCCTCCTTTTTGTTGTAATTTCCCACTCTTGTATGATAACCATGCTCGCTTGACTCTCTCTTTCTTGATTTGGATCTGTCTCGATCGCTTGACTGTCTTTTTAGAAGGATTTATCTTAATTCAGGAGATGCAGTGGTGCGTCGATCATGTCTTATTCTTCTTATTCTATGGCTTGACCATGGGATTATTTCTCTCTCCATTCTTCTTTTTATTGCTTTATTTGAGGCTTTAAAAGTTCATTCATACTCATCTTTCTTTCCTAGCAGTTATACATGTATTTCTATACTTGAATTTTCTAACTGACTTTGGTTTATTAGTACAAGCATGATTTATTTCCTTAAGGATGTGATTACTCTATATTTTTCTACTTCGACCAAACTTTTAGGTTTACCTTTCCACTATGGTCGGTCCCTGTTGGCATTTTTCCTGCTAAATTTTGCCAACAAGGTTTCTCCTCTTCTATGAATAATACTTTTTTAACCACGCTCCATTAATTACTTTATTGAATGGATTCCCTAATAAGGTTCAAATCTGAATTGTTCTGGTTGGTCGAATGTCTTCAAAAACATACGGTCCAAGCCATGTTGTCTCTAGTTTTCTCGATTTTTCTTTTATTCGGTTGTCATATAGCAGGACCAGATCTCCATTTTTGTTGTCCTTTTTCTTTAGATAATGGTCATGCCATGATTTATGTTGTTTCTTTTTCATTTCCTTATGGTGTATTGCAATTAATATTCCTTCCTCTAGCTTATTTAATTGGTATAGTCGATCATTCATGCTTCTTCCTTGGTCGGATTTAGCCACAATTGTTATCTTGTCGGAGTTGGACCAAAAATGTAAAGGAATAACAACTTCTTTCCCATAGACTAAATTGAAGGGATTTTGTCCAATTAATCATTTGTATGTAGATCTATACGCCCATAGGACTGCAGGAATTTTATCATCCAAGTCATTTTTGTTGATATCGCAGATTTTGTTGAGTCCTTTATGCAGTGTTTTATTAAATGATTCGACCGCCCCATTTGTTTGGGGATGATATGTGGTTGTTCATCTATGGTTGATCAAACACTTCTTCATCAGGATTTGGATTGTTTCATTTACAAAGTGTGCTCTATGGTCACTGATTAGTGTAAGTGGACATCCAAACCTTGTGATTATGTTCTCGTAAATGAATTTCTCCACAACTTCTTTGGTGCATGATTCAACTGGTTTGGATTCTTCCCATTTGGTAATGTTTTCTACTACAGTAATAATGTATTTCACACCGGTTCTTTTTTCTCTCTGAGGAAAGGTGCCAACAAAGTTGATAGCCTATATTTCAAATGCTCGATTGGAGTTAACTGATCTTAGTGGCATTTCATTCTTCCACAGAGGTCACCTAAGCCTTTGAAAACTATCACATTTCCTCACCTGATCCCGACAGTCTTTATGTAAATTCAGCCACCATAGAACTTCCTAAAGTATTTTCCAAGCTGTTGTGTTTCCCTAGAAGTGACTACCATCTAGCCCTGCATGGGCCTCCTTAATAATGTCTTCTCTTTATTTATAAAACCTTATTTTTATTTTCTATAAAATCATATGTAGATTTTTCGTCTTACAAAAAGTTTGTTATATCCTCTAGATATGTTGGTGTAGCTTCGAATCTAAATAAATGTGCATCTGGGAGGTCCTCGTCTATGCATGTCGGGTCCTCTCATGTTTCAAGTTGAGATAGATGGTCGGGTCGTACGTTCTTTTTCCCGGGTCGAACGATTATGTCAAATTAAAATTCTTGGAATAAGAGAAACCAATGACATATCTTTCTTTGGTGGACCAGTTTATTGACTAAGTGTTTTAATTCTTGATGATCTGTAAAGAATGTGAAAGGGTTGGTGAGTAGGTAGTGTCAAAATTTTTGTATTGTGAATATCATAAAAAAATCTTCCCTTTCCGTGGTCAAAAAGTTCCTTTCTGCTTTGTTCAGTTTCTGATTGGCATATACATTTGGATGGTCGAACATGTCGTCATATGGTTGTGCTAGAATAGAACCAAAATAAACGTTCAAACCGTCGACATGGACGTGAAACCTTCTTGACCGGTCGAGAAATTTTAATATGGGTGCTTCAACCAGTTTATTCTTTAATAATTTGAATGATTCATGGCAGTCTTGACTCCATCTAAACTCAATTTCTTTTCAGAGCAGCTCATCCATTGGGAACATGATATCTGAATAATGGCGTATAAATTTTTTGTAGTATCCCGTATGTCCTAGGAATATTTTAATTTGTTTTTGATTTACAGACGACCTTAATTTGAGTATAATTTTGATATTTTCCATGTCAAATTTTACACCATCTTTTCATACCACATGACCTAACAGAATGTCAATTAGTGTGGCAAAGATGCACTTCTTAATGTTGAGAGATAGTTAGATTTGTCTACATCGTTCAAGCATCAGTCTAAGACATTGAATATTGTTTTTGAATAAGTTGTATATCGACCAGTCATCGAAGTAAACAACCATCATTTTGTATATATACTCTTGAAATTCCTTGACTAATATTATTGAGAAAATTTTTGGGGAATTCTTTAGTCCAAATGGCATTACCTTGTAGGCGAAGGAGCCAAATTGAGAGAAAAATGTCGTCTTTGGTTGATATTATTTGGCAATCGGTACATGATTATATCTGAGGATATTCCCGTAAATGAATAAAATTCGTGTCCTGCGACTTCATTAATGATTTCGTCGTCGAACGAAGTGGGAAACGGGTCTGTTAAAGTTAGTTTGTTAATACCTTTGAAGTCAACGCACATTTTTAACTTCTTAGGGTCGTTCTTCTTTTGCTAAACCACCATAGGACTTACCCATTCAACTTTGTCGATTGGATATATGATACCTTTTGATAACATTCGTTCGACTTCCTTCTAAACGATGGGATTGTATTTGTGAGATAATTTGTAAGGTCACTTTTTGATTGGTTTTTCTCGTGGAATGAGTTCAATTTTCATCTCTCCCATTTCTTCTACTAGTCCTTTTAAATCTTTATAGTCTTGTGAAAATACTTCTTGGTATTCCTTGAGTAAGTATACTATGTCAACGATTTCCTTCTCTTTCCAATAGTCACTTACTCGTGCCATTTTTGGTCAATCATCATTCGATATGTTGAATTATTTAGTTTTGATTTCAGCATCCATCCACTCTAGTGGTTTTTCTTCATCAAGATAACATTCCCCTTCTTCGATTATGGTGAAGCTCTCTAGGAAGTCTAGCTATTTGTGGACTTATTTTTCTTCCTTAGATATCTTTAGTACTGATTTTACATTATTTTTCAACGTCGGGTGATCAATTTTACATCAGAAGCTATGGCTCAGACAACTTATATTCTCCATGTCAATTCTTCGTGCTATTGTAGTTCCATTATTTTTTGTCAAGATGAGGTTACAAGTCGATGTCGAGCCTTGATAAACCATCATCTTCTCTTTCTCCTTTTGTGTTGATGGAGTCGGTTTTCTAAAAAAATATTGATCTGTTGTGTTGCTTCTTTTAGATGTTCCTCTTCCAGGGTAAATTTGAAGTCTTGGATAAAGTTTTCTTTGATGTCGGGCCAATTTAGTGTATGGCCACAAGCTTCTTTGAACTTGTACCATTTTTTTGGTATTTAATCTAATGTGCTTGGAAACATATGAGGCCAAACCCTTTCATATCTATATCCTATTTGGCACCATTCATTCTTGCAATGGTGAATATGCTCGACTAGGTCATACCCTACTTTGAAAATAGGAATGTCAACAACTTTGGCTAGTTTCTTCTCCCCGAATCACTCTATAAAGTAAGATGATATAGTTGTCCACATTTGTAGTCTTGGGGAATGTGTTTCCCACCACCTTACTTCCTGGCTCGCTAATATTTCTACCAAGCTTTGATTTCTACCTTGTTCTCCGACATATTTAGAAAATTCCTCGACATGCGTCGATGAAACATTTTTTTCGTTGTAATGTAATGGATGTTTTACCATGTTGTTGGTCAAAATAAGAGTAAGTTTTTGTTGGAATATTTTTTCATAAACTATAGGTATTTCTTGAATTGAATAACATGTTCTGGAACGTGTAATTGGAATGGCTTCAATAGTCCAACAATATTTTGAGTGTGCTTCATAATTTTCAATCTACCAGTTATATAATGTTGAGTCAGAGTTGTGTTTGCCCGACAAGGGGAGATTTGGATGATATTTCTCCTCATGATTTTGGTTCAACATAATCTCTTTGTTCATTGACTATTTGGTATAAACACTGCACTTCCTAATATTTTTCCAATGACTCACTTCAAGGTTTCCCTTCACTAGGATCTAGAGGAATTATTATTTTTCTTCCATTCCCTTTTGATTTTGTCTTTTTCAAGGGATATATTTTCTTTCATTTTTCATCCCCATGGTCAACTGACAAGTGTTTCATATGTTGGTATTCCCTCAGCTAAGTCAATTACTTCGAAGTCAATTGACATCGGTATACCCATGATATAAGATTCAACGTTTTTTAGTATACCAAAAGGATCTATTAATCTTTGATCTACTAACTTTAGGTAATTTAGTGTTGGTGCTTGTGAAGGTCGTCAAGACTGTATCCATGTCTCCCAAGGTAGGATATTTACTTATGATCCAAAGTTGACGATTTCCTGGTTAATCGACACCCCATGAATTTCTAAGTCGGCCCGTGGGTCATAATATTTATTTTTATAGGAGAGTTGTCTGAAGTATTTGGATAGTCTTTGTCCTTCTTTATAATCTCTTAGTATATTAAGCAGATCTAGCAATCAATTGACTCAATTATTTTCTTTCAATAGCTGTAAAAATTCTTGTACCATATCTTTGTTTTGTCTTCTTCTATTTGGTTAGTCTCGATTGGAATTTCTGAATAATTTAAGTGCTTCCCTCATAATATGTTCTTCTTTATCGGTATTTGGGAACTGATTAGATTTCATTTCCTATCAATCATGTAAGGGGATATTATCCCATCTTGTGCTTAATCTGGTGACAATAAGTTTTTTGAATTTAACACTTTTTTTTAGACTGGGTGTAGGAGGCTTACATTCTTTTTAGTCACGATCTTATCAAGTACTATTGGATAGTCTTCTAGTGAGTGATCACCAATTCCAAAAATGTTACAAAATTTCAAGTCAACTCAATCTTTTATTGGGAATTCGGGGCTAATGTGGTTGCCTTTCCAGCAATTGTAACAATACGGTCGACCTCGAGCACAACCTTGACCTTGGAATTCAGCTCGACCTCGGCCCCCTCGACCACAACCTCTACCATAATAATTAGTTCTTCTCTCGTAGTCATTATTATGATCGGTTTCTTCAGTGTGATAGAATGTATTTACATTTCTATTTCATGCATTTAGACGACACTTAGATGTTCTGTGGTTATGCATTTCACAGATATGACACCACTTGGTATTTTTCAAATTGTGTGGGAAATATTGTACACTATGGTCAGTCAAGGTTTCACATATGTTAGAATATGTTTCCACTTGCACTCGTTTTGCATCCGTTGTACAAGGTGCTTGGCATGAATGATTTTAAGGATGAAAATTTATATTAAAATGTAGAAACATGGGCTAATATTACTAGTCCTTAATATGCAAAATGTAAAATGTTTGGCGATAGTTTTGTAAAAATATTAAAATTTCTAAGGATTTTATATAGTTTCTATAAAATTTTGGCGATTGTTAAGGTAAAATAATTTTATTCTATGGAATTTGGGCGAATTGTTTTTAGAAAAAATGGAAATTGGTGAATCGTTTTTTGGGAAAACCCATGGAAAATTATCCCATTTATGAAATTTATCCCCTAAAATCATCTATGGTGCTTGGTCGTTGAGACTACAAGTATCTTTTGTATGACCATCTTCGCAGCATGTGGTACACCATACCTCGCTTCATCTCAAGGATACATTTCTAATGGTTTGTTGTAGATGTTCTATTTTTTCTTCTAACCTTTCTGTCGACGAGGAAGTCGATGGGTCGTCATCACCCGACTCGGCCTGTTGTGCTTTCTGTAAAACATCTTCACACGATGTTATCTCATAAATATGTAATGGAGTTCTGATTCATTGTAGCAATCCAGCTACATACCATTGTACTAGTATACTTTGGTTAATTTTTTATGGCATTTGGCTAAGTAGATCTTTGAATATTTTGTCGTATTTGCAGACCGACTTGCCTAGTCATTGCTTTATTTCTTTCATCTTTTGTGCATCCAAGTGTGTAACATCTTGGACCTTGAAAAAAGATAAGAAATTGCTCTTTATTTATGATTTTGTTTGGCTTTGATTTTCTGTGAAGTTAATGAACCAAGTTAGAGCACGTTGAGCGGCACCGAATTGTGCCATCTTCTTATCTTCATCTGAGATCTCTATCACTTCTCATAATTTTTTGCAAAAAAAACAATGTCTTCTTAGGTCTTCATCTCCCTTGTAAAGGGGAATATTATTGAGTCTCATGGCTTCTTTAATAATGTTAGATTTTTGTGATCCTCGACTTATAACTCTTTTCAGCTAGGAAGTCAAAATCTTATTTGGTTTTTCTTTTCTTGACTTTTATGTCAGTCCATCTTTGCGCGAATGGTATTCAAGTAGTATTTGCTTCTTGTTTTCTCGACATGTTATTTCTTCAGTCTGAAAACTTTGGTCTTTATATTCAACGAGACATCGTTCTATCGGACATGTCAGTTCACAACTATAATTTATTAGATTTGTTTTCTATTGATATAATATTTAGCAGGGAGGCAGGTCTGTGAGATCCTTGATGTGAATGAGTATTGTATTGACTTCATTTATTTTTGGCTCAACAATCAATGTTTCACATAAATTGCCATGCTCGTAAGTTATATACCTTAATCACACATATTTTTCGTTGATATGAAGTCTTTGTTGAAGAAATTATCTAATTCGAGGGTTGGTTTCTTGAACAGGAGGAGAGTGTATTGTTGGTCCTGACTCTTCGTAATCCATGATTTCGAATTGGTTCTCTAGTTGATGGGTGTCCATGCTAGCCTCTATTAACTGTGCTTCGTTACTTATGTTGGGGGTCGTAGCGGTTGTTGTTATTGCCATATCTGGTCTATTTCTTTTAGACTCAGACTTCTCATGTGCTCCTTCACGATGATATCCTCCAATTATTTCTCTATTCAGTTTTTGGCTAGTCCATAGGTTACGAATCTCCTCTCTTTTCTTTTGTCTCTTGTCTCGCTCCAATTTTTGGATGTCAGACATTTGTTTGTAAATTTATTTCCCTCTTGAAGAAATTTATGCTTCAGTCGATCAAATGCTAATATTCTCTTTTATTGTGGAATCTCACAGATTAGACGACCCCCAAATGTTGCCTCGACTTACTTGAAGTTGGTGAAAGAAGCAATGTTTATTTTCTCAAGAAGTAGTCCCACACTTGTTTTGTATTATTGCACCTTGCTTCTAGAAATCTGGCCCACTTTTCGTCTCTCTCTTCCCAGTGAATATTTGATGGTGGTGTGCCAAGTCGAGTTAGAAATTTAACAATGTCGCCTACGCCTTTGTCGAGAAAATTTTTGTTCAGTAGTCTAGGAATTGTGCACATGAATCTATCATGTAGCTTAGTGTAGAATTTATATTTGATTGTATCGAGGGATGTTCAATCCTCGATAGCTTGTTCTTTTATGTAATCTTCAACAATTATTTCAACCCACTCATGCAGATTCGTTCGACCCCCATTTGTGAGCTTGATGGTTAATTTTTCATCGGGCGTCAATTTATGCATTACCATATTTGTTTATGTACTCGAACAAGGCTTCTGGAATAGCTTCTAGAAATCTTTCGTGGGTCTCCGAGAAAAATCATGAATGTTCTGTTGCTAGCATTAGGTTGTTTCTCCGTGCATGGTTCTTAATGTAATTTTAATTTTTTCGCTCCCACCACTCATATATGTCTTGTAGAGTTCTCATCTATATGAACATTTGCATGCCTAGATTTAGAACTACCGACAAAAAAACCAATGTTGCAATCTAGGTAAAAGTAGGGGATTGTTACCAGTAATTCAACACATAAGAAAGCATAGATTCATATACATATAGATAGATACATACACAAAGCAGTGGAATCCCAAAGAACATCAGTTTAATATATGATATGTCAATACAACACAATAGATACAATCTTTCTCGTAGAGCTTGTCTATTTATACCTATATGTTTAGTTATCAGGAAGTTGTAACTTCTTAACTACCTGGGTTAGTCGGTTAACAGAGACTTCAACCGACTTATAATTCTGACTTCATCAGTCGACCGACTATCTCTTGGTCGACTATCAAGTCTAGTCGACAGAGTCAACTAGCCCTTACAACAAGAGGAATCAAGAGGACTTTAGTTCCATGTTGAATTTTGAATCCTAAATACATTTTGGGAAACACAACAATTCATTGTGGAAGAAGCAAGAGAAGGATCTAAGATCAAACAAAAACTATGTTTGAGACCTTATGGGAAGGTTCTTGCACTTAAGAAGCCTTCAATTAGTAGTGTTTTAGTTATTTAACATAAATTTATATGTAAAGTTCTCTGTCACGTTATTTTATTGTATCTTTTTTTACATTGTTGTCCTCCATAGGAGAATCCTAGATTTAAGGGAATGAAAGTACTATTTAAATTAAGTGAACATTTTCTAGCTAAAGATCTATGTAAGGATCAAAGAGGGCCCAACTAAAACCTACATTAGAAATCTTAATGTCTTATGTTTTAGCATTGTTGTTTTCATTGATATTATAACATTTACAATTCTTATATGGACTAACTTTGGCTACTCTTATTCCCCTAGTTACAATAGTTACTTACGATAGTGAATAGTGGATAGATCATTTAAATGACAAAATGTGGTTTTGATCCCTTGTTTGAACAAAGAAGAGAAATAAAAGTGATAAATGTTGATGTGGGAGAAAAATAAATTGGATATGTGCTACCATATAAGAGAAAATATATACATGTAAAGAGGCATGAGAATAATTTTGGAGAAATCAATACATTGGAGAGGAATCAAGAGGACTTTAGTTCCATGTTGAATTTTGAATCCTAAATACATTTTGGGAAACACAACAATTCATTGTGGAAGAAGCAAGAGAAGGATCTAAGATCAAACAAAAACTATGTTTGAGACCTTATGGGAAGGTTCTTGCACTTAAGAAGCCTTCAATTAGTAGTGTATTAGTTATTTAACATAAATTTATATGTAAAGTTCTCTGTCACGTTATTTTATTGTATCTTTTGTTACATTGTTGTCCTCCATAGGAGAATCCTAGATTTAAGGGAATGAAAGTACTATTTAAATTAAGTGAACATTTTCTAGCTAAAGATCTATGTAAGGATCAAAGAGGGCCCAACTAAAACCTACATTAGAAATCTTAATGTCTTATGTTTTAGCATTGTTGTTTTCATTGATATTATAACATTTACAATTCTTATATGGACCAAGTTTGGGTACTCTTATTCCCTTATTTACAATAGTTACTTACAATAATGAATAGTGGATGGATCATTTAAATGACAAAAGGTGGTTTTGATCCCTTGTTTGAACAAAGAAGAGAAATGGAAGTGATAAATGTTGATGTGGGAGAAAAATAAATTGAATATGTGATACCATATAAGAGGAAATATATACATGTAAAGAGGTATGAGATAAATTTTAGAGAAATCAATACATTGGAGAGGAATCAAGAGAACTTTAGTTCCACGTTGAATTTTGAATCTTAAATCCAAATTGGGAAACAAAGCAATTCATTGTGGAAGAAGCAAGACAAGGATATAAGATCAAACAAAAACTATGTTTAAGACCTTATGGGAAGGTTGTTGCACTTAAGAAGCCTTCAATGAGTAGCGTATTAGTTATTTAACATAAATTTATATGTAAAGTTCTTCGTCACATTATTTTATTATATCTTTTGTTACATCATTGTCCTCCATAGAAGAATCCCAGATTTAAGAGAATGAAAGTACTATTTAAATTAAGTGAACATTTTCTAACTAAAGATCTATATAAAGATCAAAGAAAACCCAACTCAAACCTACATTATAAATCTCAATATCTTATATTTTAGCATTGTTAAATCAAAGAAAACCCAACTTAAACCTGCATTAGAAATCTCAATATCTTATGTTTTAAATATCTTATGTTTTAGCATTGTTTTTTTATTTACAATTCTTATATATACACTAAAAGTTATCTATAAAACATATATTCATAATTTTTATATATGAAAGAAACGCTTCATAACTTTCCAATAGTAAAGTTCAGAATTGTCTTCAACCTCGGTGTGGACTCATCAATTGTCATAGTTTCAAATACCTATTAAACAAACAACAAAGCAAACCATAAATATGTTTACATTGCCACAGTTTCAAATACCTATTAAACAAACAACAAAGAAAACCATGAATATTTTAACATTGTATGTGAGAAAAGTAAGGTCACTTGACTACACTATAAAGGACATGTTTTTTTATATTCAAATTTATGTGCTGAAAATAATAAGAAATTGCTATAACAATATTCACAAAAGGCAGAAGAATACCAACTTTAAAGAACTTACGTAATAAAGTCTATATATATAGATGTGAGACGATTATCATCTTCAAAGGATTAATCATGGGTTTGCAAATAAAAGTGATCAAACAATACTATGGATGAGCATAATATTATTTTATTTCATGATGTGATTAAGGAATATTTTAAGTGATCAAATGATATTATGGATGAGCAGAATATTCTTTTATTTCATTATGTTTTATGTGATTAAGGAATAATTTTTATTATGTATAATTCATTTTAATAAAAGCTAAAGTAAATAGTTTAAATAAATATAGAATGAAAAGTTTAGAAGAATATAGATTGTAATTTCAATGTTTTCTTATAAGTTTTTATATTATATGACAAACAAAAAAATATTCAATGTTTAATAACTATTTTATTAAACATGCTATATAATTGTGGACAATAAATGTAAAATGAAAAGTTTAGAAGAATGTAGATTGTAATTTCAATTCTCTCTTACAAGCGCCTATATTATATGACAAACAAAAAATACTACATGCTTAACACTCACTTTATTAAACATGCTACATAATTGTGGACAATATTAAAACCAACATTACTAATTACCATACAAATCTATCTTACTTTCAACAAACATCTTAATATGTAATCAGACTGTAGAAGAAATTGGATGAGAGAGATTTGTTGCAAATGAAAACAAAATATGATACATGCACATAATATGTTAAGAATCTTCCAAACCTCACTTAGGTCTATATCAAGTATCTATAGAGTAATTAAACAGTGAGGCTAGTGACTAGGGCTCTACAATTTTCTGTTCCAAGCATTTTAGGATGTTAAGGGATGATTGTAATGAAATATTATTAGCTAATAATTAAAATTTATATAATTACCTCAAGTTAAATCTTTGGGCAGTAAGATGTATTGGGAACTCAAAGATTTGGACAAGTGTCTACAATTTCCTAAAGTGTTGCATCACTAACATAGAAACATTGGACACGTACAAGGATGTTAATAGTGGACATGAAGTAATTGCAACATGGAAACTTACATATGAAAGATGGCAATAATAACCCACATCAAGTTCAAGAATTTAGGGCATGTCAACATCATAGAAGCCATGCCTTAAGTTTTAAGGACAAAGTTTCTAACTGTGGACATATATAAATTATTTTAATTTTTTAATAAAATCATTGTACTAATAGAATCTTAATTACATGTTTCTTGAGAACTACTTCTTAGAGATAGTTTTGCAATGGTCAATAAATCTAATAGGAGGAAATCTACCGAACTATTGAAAAATCCATCATGTAAATACCTTGAACATGGATTACCACCTCAATGTTCTTAGATACCAAGGAATTTCAAAACCATTACATAAACATATTATATGAACAAATGAATGTAGAATGGAATAAATATGCATATATGTGACACAATTATTAACTTATCAAGTGCACAATTTGAGCATATAAGTTCATTCTTATTGAGAGAAACCCAAAACACTTAGTTCTACATCCTTTGTTTCCAACATTAATGATTAAGATAGTTTTATTCATCTTTCTATAATTAAGATGTATAAGTATATATCTTGGTATCTGGTGATTTTGTAATTATCAAATTTAAATATTTCAAAAAGTCTTAATGGAATCTAGTATCCTTTGTTTACAAACCAAGATTTATTCGACATAAATTTAAATATTTTAAATATTCCAATATATAAAATACCTACACGCATGCATTTAGATAAATTAAAACATCACACGAGTATATTTCAAAAAAATTCACCATAATTGAACTTCAAAATGAACTCTTATATATAAAAAAACTAATCATCAACAAGTACACATGTACAATATAAGTCACTTGTGAGACCCATCCAAAATAAATGCTCCTCTTTATTTTCCAATATATATTCATTCACATCATGATCATCACCATTACCATAGGTTCTCCACCATCATCATCACGATTACCATAGGTTCTCCACCATTATTATCACCTAGAATGAATTTGAAGATGTCCTTTATGATTTGACTACTTCTTCTATTTGATTTTTTTTTTCTAAAATAAGTTCTATATTAAAATAAAAACTAAAACAATAACTTCGAACAACATCACTAATTTATATATAATATTTTATTATTAATGTTCCCATATAACATATATTACATAATTGATCATTGTGAAAGATAGAAATAAATTCTATATTGATCATATTCATTATATAAAATAATTCATAAACAAACACCCAAAAAAAACTCCCTCGACACCTATATTACATGATATCATTTACATAAATATCCAAAACCTTATAAATTCACTTTAGTTAGGCTTCCCTTGAGCTCGAATAATGGAGCTTCATCCATCAAAACATAATAGTTTTTCTATAACGATTTGCGAGTTTCATATGCGATCAATAGTCACCAATTCACTCTTTGTATAGTCATATAGGCTCCAATTATAATGGATAAGAACCAAGAGTTCAATCATAAAATGAGTGTTCACGTTATATCCTAATATATACATAACTACATAGTACTCTTTAGAAAATGCAATAGTGTATACGTGATTCTCTAGGAAAAGAAATAGTGTATACGTATGATTCGGTGAGAAAACGTATGATTTTCTGAGAAAAGAAAAGGAAAAAATATGACGAAACATTAATTGAAAAAAGAGTTTAAGAAATTCTTTAAACCTTAGCTTGTTACAATAATGAAAAAAGATGGTTAATTTTCTAATTAAAAGAATAATGAAAGACTAACTGAAAAAAGAGTTTAAGAAATTCTCTAACCGTTAGCTTGTTAGAATAATGAAAAAAGATGGTTAACTCTCTAATTGAAAGAATAATGAAAGATGGTTAACTTTAGATATAATGATATAAAACCCAATATGTAACAGAGTGCTTATTAATCACCCAACAATCAATTATGCGAAACTACTTTAATGCTCATAGATCTTCTTGGAATGTATATGTAGCTCAATTTGGTTCATGGGACACAATTGTGGCTTCAAGAACATCAATAAAACTGTTTACTTTATTCTATCCCTTCTTTATCGCTTTCAGAACTCGTAGTAAAGTTTTGATTAGGTCAAATGACAATATATGTCCAAATCAATGAAAGGACCATGTAGATCAATGAAAGGACTGATGGACTCGTGATGCATTAGTAGACCATGAATGACTACAACCAACCTTGTGGAACTTTGCAGGTCAGTCAAAGGCTTGATGATGCATTGATGGACGACTCTAAACGACCTTGTGAGAATCACTATTGCAGTACATATATAGTTAGCAGGTTTTGTAGTTCCATCTGAGAAAGGGGTGTAGCAAGGTAGTTATGGCACTTATGCTTCCCAATGATGCTCATTTCCATTATCATCGTGACATCATATGTAGTTCACATCCGAAACACATAATTTTCTCTATTGATATTGCAAGGGGTGGCATTACTTCTTAACATTTTAGCGTGAGAAACCACTACAATCATCATTTAGTTACATTTCTTAGTAAGATTTATGGTATTTGGCAATGCCCATTTAAGAATATTTTTGACAATTTCACATTAACTTAGAATTATGTTTTTGAATGATCATTATGAGTCTACTTTGTGTTTACACTACACAAATTCACTTTGACATAGAGGCGTAAGGATTTACAAACCCTAATTGTGTTAACATTGCCAAACGTTTAGAGACTTTTTTACTTCGAAAATAAAAGAGTAAGGAGACCATTATACTAACTTGCATGATAATTCTAGAATTTGAGCCATTATTTGCAACAACTCATAATCTGAGAACCAATTGTAAATATGAGATTATGAAGTTGGAGAAAAACCAAGTTAAATAGTGTTTTCTGCTAGAACTTCTATCAAAAGGTGCATTATTAAGGTTAAACATGAGGCCCCTTCTTTTTCTACCACACCTACCCTAGCAATCATTTTTCCCTCATTCACTTCTTGCTTTTCCTTTCTTACAAAATTTCTGGTATTCTTACATCACTATCCATTCTTCTCTACCAATGTAATGTATGCCTCGGGGTTATGTTTATAACTACATTATGTATTTGGGGATCATGAGATTTGTTTTCACGTATAGAATAGAAGTTTTATAGTGATAGACGATTTGTGGGATATTGTTTCCTAAAATGGTTGATACTGGAAATATTCACAGTGTGTTGGAGATTGAAAGTTGCACGAACAGAAGCACCCATGTCGTGGGGTGTGAGTCTGTTCATCCAAATGTTGTGGAAGGAAACATGACACAAACACCATCACATATCATGGTACCAATCTTCATCTAATGGATCATAGGAATTAGTGAGATATGATGCAATTTTAATTATCAGTTGTGTAATAAGAATGAATAGTGCAATGCCACATTCCTCATGAATATGTTTGAATCTCGTTCAACCATTTCATGAAATGTTTGTGCAATGTCACATTGCTCACAATTATGTGACAAATTTGAGGATGATTCACCTTGGATGGTAGAGAAAGGCTCCATGATGAATAGGTTTTGCATAGAGGGAACCATATCCAACCATGTATGACATCCTCAAAGAATTATGTCCCAATATGTAATCCACTTTCATCAACACAATGATTCAGATCCTATATATATTAGTAACTTTTTGAAATAATAGGAAAATTAAGCATTGAGCTATTATGAATCTATACTTGTTGTTTTGCAAATGTTCTTAGCCTATGAGGAGTGATTGTTGTTTTTTCACCACTAGATATTACTTGTTTTGAGGAGCTCAAGTATTTAGTATATGACAATAGCAAGAAGATTAATTCGGCCCAAATGGTGTGTGAATTGTTGACTTGAAAGATTGAGAGATTAGTTCAGGATTGAAAGATTTGTAGGATTGAAATATTTTTCAAATCTTTTGTTTCTATGACAAACACTCATTCTAACATATCAGAAAAGGAGTTGGGGCATATCAACGAAATTAAGATGCCCTTACCTTAAAAAATATTCTCTTATTTTCTTATTCTATTATATCTTCATTTATTTTGGGTACTGTAGTTTGTTCAATGTTAAAAGTTTATTTCTAAATTCCTGATCAAACTTGTTTTCATTTTCTCCAGGTACTTGGAGGCATTTAGAATGGAGTAGAAGTGGATATTATGTATTCATCTGTCTTTTTATCCAAACCTGGGTCAAGCAATTATTACATATGTCCGCCACAACATGGCACTAAATCATGTCCTCCAAACTAACAGAGAAGTTTGTGGAAATACTAAAAATAATGAAGCATACTATATTGCCCTTATTGAAGGGCTAAAAGCAACAAAAAAATACGGTGACAATGATATTGTAGTCTTCACCAACTGAGAATTGATATGCAATCAGATAAAAGGAGTATATCAAGTTCTAAAATACAATCTAAAACCTCTTCATAGAGAAGTAAGAATCGTTGCTGCTTAATTTCAGTGTTTTACCATAAATTACCATGCAGAGATTAAGAGGATGTCAAGTGATATGGTGTTGAGAGTAGTGTTAATTGTAGGTGAAAGTGTCAAAGATGACTTGGTATCACCATCTATGCCAACAAAATTCATTGTTGGACATCAATATAGATCCCCAATCTGTGAATGCTTTATTGTGATGATTGTTGTTGTGTCTCTAGTGGCATGGTTGTTTCACTAAAGAAGAACCCATCACTCTACTACATTTGTCTCAAACTCTAATAATTGGGGTCTCTTATAAGGGTGACAAGGTTAAAGAAGGATTTGTATAATTCCAAACTTATCTATATGTTTCGTGATTAAACAAATGAGTGTTTTTTAGGTTCTAACTATTTTTTCTTTTTATTTTACCATGTTTTATGGAGCAAATAATGACACCTAAACAAATGATGTTTCTTCAATTTATTCACAAATGAGTCTAGCACCTCTGTTTGCCACACCTACATTATCTTCTTTGAGCCTTGTTTTACTACAACAAGATTTAAGCCCTCATCTGTAGGTGTAGTTTCCTTATATGATTCTTTGTTTCAATCTTTTCCTTGAGTTGTTGGATACAATAATACGATGGATCCACTTGTATTATGATGGTCAAATCAGTAGGTCAACCTCCATAGGGCATAACTCTCCCATACAAACTATATTTTTGGTCCAGGATAGTTGGTTTTGAAGCTATCAATATGTTGTTTCCCTTGTAGCCATCGGCTAAGCCTATGATGTGTTTTTACACCAAAAATGATTTTTTGAGCCCCCAATGAGTAATTTTCAATTTTGGTGTTGCTTAATAAATTTCAAGATCAATGCAAATATTCACCCAGAAAGTAACGAAAAAGAATAAAAGAGTACACAGTAATCCATTTCAAATCAACTCATACTCACAATCCACACCTATCTTGGTTCCTAAACTGAGTCGAGTCGACATGACCTGGCTAAACCATGTCACCCACATGTCATTATATAGAAAAAGATCAGGAAAACGAGTCCTTCAAGTTGACTGGTATTTTTGCAAATTTATTACAGGGTCTGAGTTTTAGTCATACTTTTTGGCCTCACCGAGTCATTCATCGGGTCAATTATGGCTACTATGAGAAAAATACACCCTAGAGCTCAGCTTTAACACATTTCTAACATTCCTTATTTAAACTATCTTATCCATTGATGACAATCATATGCCATTGCATCCTCTATCATTTTTTTTTCATCTTTCATCCCTTGTTACTCTAGGATAGATTGTAAGAATAAGTGTGTGACATCCAACTATTCACACCTAGATATTTAACTATTACTGTCAAACAACTTATCAAGGTAATTATATCAATTAATAGTGTTGTTTTTATATTGGATTGGAGTTTTAAGGAAAAACTTAAATCCCTAAATAAAAAATCCTTTTGCAACATTTTGAACAAAAGATCACCTTGGAAACCTCCCTGCACATTGTTGAATAAATAATTCAGTAATAATAAATCACAAGGAAAATGCTATCATGCAAGGAAAAGCTTACAAAGAATATTGGAGAAGTATATTCAAAGAAAGAATTTTTTTGGAGATAGAAGTTCAGAATCTAATGGCTTAAGGATGGGGATAGAAATAATCCTTACTCCACAAGCCATATCTATCTCAAATAAACTAAAATAAAATCAAGAGGATAAAGGATAGAAATGGAAACTAGTTGGAAGAGCCAGATTTAATTAAGAGGTTGTTTCCTTCATTAAATCGTTGCTTACACATCTGGCAATAAATAGATCTTCCAGCTATGACCTAACTCTAAGTAACTAACAATAAATAGATCTTCCAACTAGGACATGATTCTAAGTAACATTCATGCATTGATATCATAGAATTAAAATGAAGATCCAATGAAATCACTCTCAGTGTATTTTGAAGGAAAATTTCGCAGTTTGAAAAAGAATAAAACCTAAGGTCCAGATGGTTCCCCTGATGCACAGTGCAGGGTTAGCTTCTTTTCAGTTAGCCAAGCAATTTTTCATGGTTAAAAGTGCCATTTAAAATTATTTTAACTTCCAAGTGAGATTCAAATGCATAGTGGTGTCATTATGTGTAACGGAAATCGAGCACACACAGAAACCAAGATAAATTGAATAAGGTTATCTATATTTATTCAATCCATGAAATAAGAGAGAAAATAGCTTTCTTATATAGGTTACAATCAAGTAGAGTCAAACCACTTTATGAATGTGGGATAAAGTGAAAATATAACCTAAAAGAAAATATCTGACCTAAAAGAAAATAAATTAACCTAAAGTCACTTTGACTTTATTTATGCCTAAGTCTAATTTCTAATTGACCATTATAAACTAATATTTAATTTAACACCCTCCCTTAATGGTCAATCTACTCACTACACCAAGTTTATTTCGAAATTTTACATGCTTTTCGGGACCCAAAAACTTGGTGAAAATGTCTGCAGTTTGATCCTTTGTAGGACAATATTGCAGCTCAATAGTTCCATATTCTACAAGCTGTCTGATGAAGTGACAGTGTGTATCGACATGTTTGGTATGCTCGTGGAAGACTGGATTCTTGGAAAGTTTCATTACCCCTTGATTGCCACAGAACAAGGGTGTAGGCTCTCTCTACTGCATCTACATATCTGATAACATCCTCCTGAGCCAAACTGCCTCACATGCACCTTTCAATGCTCCTCGATACTCTGCTTCTGTCGATGAAAGGGAGACTACATGTTGTTTCTTGCTGGTCCATGTGATTGCACCCATGTCAAGGCTGAAGACATATCCAGAAGTGGATTTTCTGTCATCAACATAACCTGCCCAATCTGAATCTGTATACCCACACAACCTCGGGTCTTTTCTCTTGTTGTACATAATACCAAAGTCAAGTGTCCCTTTCACATATCTCAGCACTTGCTTCGCTATTGTCCAATTCTCTACTTTCGGTGCTGTCATAAATCTCGAAATGAAGCTCACAACGAAACTCAGATTAGGTCTAGTGGATGTAAGATATATCAAGATGCCCACTAGTTGTCTGTATAGTGACTCACTGATTGCCTTTGAGTCAGTCTTGGCTGAAAGTTTCATCCCTTTCTCCATAGGTGTAGAGGAGATTTTGCAATCCTCCATCCTGAACTTATCCAACAAAATCCTGGCATACTTTTCTTATGAGACAAAAATGTTGCTCCTTGTTTGCCAAACTTCTACACCCAGACAATAGTGTAGGAGGCCTAGATCTGTCATGTCAAATTCTCTGCTCATGTTGGATTTGATCCATGTAATTGCATCTTCCTCACTACCTGTAATAATGATATCATCCACATAAAAAACCAGAAGAATGATCTCATTACCAACTCTTTTGACATATAAGTTGGAATTTGAAGGACTCCGCTAGAACCCTTGCTGAACCAAATACCTATCAATCTTGATGTACCATGCCCTCAGTGCCTGTTTCATACCATATAGAGCCTTATTTAGTCTACAAACTAGATTATCCTTCCCCGCAACCTGAAACCCCTCTGGTTGGCACATGTATACCACTTCCTTCAAATCTCCATTGAGGAAGGCATGTTTCACGTCCATTTGGTGGACCTTCCAGCCTTGTTGTGCTGCCATGGATAGAACAAGACGAATAGTGCTCATATTCACTGTAGGAGCAAAAGTCTCCACATAGTCAATGCCTTCTCGCTGAGAGAATCCTTTCGCAACTAACCGTGATTTGTACTTGTCAAGTGTACCATCTGCCTTGTACTTGACCTTATACACCCATTTGCAGCCAATGGGTTTCTTCCCTGATGGAAGAGATGTGAGATCCCAAGTCTGATTTTTCATCAAACTTTCATGTTCGGCCTCCATGGCCTTTTCCCATTCATGTTATCTACAATTTTGGTCATCTTGATGATGCTATGATAATGTTATGATGATGGAAAATCAATCTCTTCACTAAGAATACTTTCCTGAGAAAAGTTACATTTGTCTGTTTCCAAAAATCATGCTTTTAAGGGATGTTCGCAGGCTACTTATATATCTGCCTGCGAGAATGCCTGATTCTCGTAGGCTGCATTAAGCTGGAGTGTGAGGCGTTCGCACTGTACCTAATGCCAGGGTGTGAACATCTTCTTAAAGAGGAAAAAGATGAAGTTCTTGAGTCTTCTAGAAGGGAATCTTCGAGAAGAATGAGTTGGCTAACGAATGGTTATCTAAGAGCTGGCATTCCAGATATCTTAGGATCATTTCCTATCCAAGTAACTAAATTATCTTCTCCTATATATTGAGGAGATTGTTCATAGAAAGGGTTAAGCAAAGAAGGAGCAAGATAGCAAGAGATTGATTGGAGATTTATTGAAAGCCTGTGTGAAGGACTGATGCTACAACAACTAGAGACAACAGCAAGGTCATTAAAAGTAGTTGATTTTCTTCATACATGAGCAAGTGTGTGTGTCAGAGCTAGGAGCCATCGAAAGGAGACCTACGACATCAAGGCTTAGGTTGTAAGTTTCACTTTAAATTAATTCAATACAGTAATATGTCCCTTTCCCATAAAGATGATGTCACTTTATTACATAATTTCTTGATCATATGTATAGACTAGCTATTGAATATAGTAATCTTCCTTTACTTCGATTGGTTTGTACTGTCGTGATCTGAACGGTGCAAGAGCATTGGAGCAAATCTTGGAACAACAGAGATCAAAGGAAAGCGTTCATAAGGTATGCCCATAATCCTTATCTCTTAGTTCATTCAATAGGCTAGATCTAGGGAAGGTGTATTATTCTGTCTTGTTTTGTTCTAGATCCAGGTGGATCTAGGGAGATCGGTTTGTGTCCGCACTCACAGATTTATCCTGAAACAATTCAGGTCTTCCTTTTGCTTCCTTGAATACCTAAGGCTCATAGATCTCCTGAGTATTGGCCATAAGAGAAAAGTTGATTGTGCCAGTCTGTTGTTTACTCTTACCTCATGATGATATTCCCTCGATCATCTCTCCTATCCGAACATCTCCAATGGTGTTGTGCCACCACTTGGGTCTTTTGGAATCCCTGGCTGCGAGGTCAGTATTGCCACCATGTCTTGGGCTTCCTTCTTCAGAATGTACTGATCTGACTGACCTAGGAGACTCATCCTGTTCTGACTCCTCATCATCATGCTCAGAATATTTTCCCCCTTCAAGTGGAGCTATCAGAAGCGTGGCACCTGAATCTTCAATGACTTATGGTTGCTCAGTAACTCTGAATGCGGGAGGAGTATGGAAGGGTCCAACCTCCTCATCAACAACAACATCTCTGCTAAATATCACCTTATCAGTGTCAACATCAATTAATCTGTAAGCTTGGTGGGTGTCGATGTACCCTGTAAGCATCATCTTCTTACTCTTCGGTTCTAACTTGGTTCGTTTCATAGCTGGAATCCAAGTGTAAGCAGTAGATCCAAAGACATTCAAGTGACTTACTTTGGTCTTTCTTCCAGACCATGCTTCCTTTGTAGTATTTTGCTTTACCACCATCATGGGAGATCTATTCAACAAGTACATTGTTGTGAACACTTCCTCTGCCCAAAACATGTTAGGAACATACCTGTTCTGCAACATACATCTGGACATCTCTGTGATAGTGAGGTTTCACCTTTCAACCACCCCATTTTGTTATGGAGTATAGGGTGTGGTGTATTGTCTCCTGATCCCATGTTTAGCACAAAAAATATTGAATTCTTTGGAGCAGAATTCTCCACCATTATCAGATCTAAGAGAGGTAATATGAAAACTTGACTCATTCTCAACTAATGCTTTAAAGTTTTGAAATTCTTTAAACACGTCAGACTTCAACTTCAAAAAATACACCCACATTTTCCTACTGAAATCATCAACAAACAGAAGGAAATACCTAGCATCGGTGATTGGCATACATACGTCTGCATGAACCAGCTGGAGGACCCTCTGCACTCTCCAAGCTTGTCCTTCATCAAATGGCGCTCGATGTTGCTTCCTTACCTAGCAAGCTTCAAAAACTCCCTAAATCTTCTGCTGAATGTCTGGAAGTCCATATACCAGTTTCTCTCGTGCCAACTGAGAGAAGTAGTTAAAATTGAGGTGCCCATACCTCTGATGCCATAGTGTCCAAATGTCTGATGCACTCTTCGCTGCTAGTGCATGCTCTCTGCCCTGCCCAATATCCACCAATCTAAATAGACCATGGTCCTCCACACCAAGAGAAACAATATTCTTGGTATTCTTGTCAATGATATAGAACTTGTGATTGCTAAAGTTGACATCCAAGTGAGTAGAGTGCCTCATAATCTGACTAACTGAGAGAAGATTAAGCTCCATACCTGACACATAGTGGACGTTGAGAAACATAAGCATGTTTCCTCCGAAGGAAATCTGAACATTCCCCTTGCTGACTATATTATACTCCTCGCCTCCACCGAAGATCACTGAGTCTTTGGATGGACTAGGTGTAAACTCTATGAACCAATCTTTCTGATTGGTGAAATGCCTGGATGCGCCTGAATCAACAAACTAAGCAAATGACTTGGATTGATCTACTTGTGTATAGGCCATAAAGGCATAGAAGGTTGCCTCCTTCTCCTCCGTGTGCTCTGTGACATGGGCCTTCTGCTGAGACCCTCTGTGGTTGTGCTTTTGATCTGCCAACCATTTTCTACAATGATTCTTCATATGGCCAGTCTTGCCACAATAATGACAAGTGATGGTCTTCAGGATTTTGGTGGCATCCTCATGATTGTCTGGAGTAGGTTTCCTTGTCCATTTGCCTTTGCCTTTAGCTTTGGATGAAAAGGCCTGCTCTGAACCCTCTATCTCACTACTGCTCCCAAACTGCTTCTTCCACCTGTCCTGCTGCAAGAGCTTATTGGATAGCTCTCCAAACTTCAAGTCAACGTCTGTAGTTGTGATGTTCAGGGTCTCAATGAAGTGCTCGTAGGACCCTGGCAATCTTTTCAACGTGATCACCATCATGTCCTCTTCTGCCATCTTCCGACCAATGGCCTCCAATTGCTCTCGAATGTCCTTGATCTTGAGTAAGTGCTCTTGGAGAGAGACATCCTCACTCATCTTGATCGAGAACAACATATTCTTTAAAAAGAACGCTCGACCCTTATATGAAATATCATGGGTCTCTTTCAACTGTTTCCAGATCGTTGCAGCAGTCTTCCCATTCTGAACCTCAGGTAGCATCTCATCTGTCATGGACAATTTGATCAACATCACGGCCTCTCTGTCTTGGCCATCAAACTTGTCCTGGTCTTTACCTACAACCATGGGATGAGGACTTGTACCCAGAACAACATCTGACAGGCACCGGTACACAAAAATGGCCAACATGCGTTGCTTCCAGGTATTGTAGTTCTTCCCAGAGAACTTTTGGTTTCCTTCCAACATGATGTTGGTCAATGTAGCCATAGATGATCATAAAATACTGAACTTAGCAGATAAATAATGGAAAAATACCTACAATCTGCCCTCAACCAGCTCCAAATCAACCAATTTCTCCTCAAATCTGCTAACTCAAGAAATTAGCAGTAAAAAAAAAAAAACACCAGATCTTCGAAGCTGGGCACCAATCTAGGTAAGAACAGACCAATCTGGCTTTTAAAACTGAAAAATCAAATGAACCCGGCTTCAATTGATCTGAAACCCTTTCGGCTCCTTGAGTGTGCTACGTTGGCTATTCCTCGATCCATCACTGTCGGCAGCAGGCCCTAGGTCTTCATGCACTCCCAGACTCTATGGCCCTAACCTCACTCTGATACCATGTAACGAAAATCGACCACACACAGAAACCAAGATAACTTGAATAAGGTTATCTGTCTTTATTCAATCCATGAAATAAGAGAGCAAATAGATTTATTATATAGGTTACAATCAAGTAGAGTCAAACCACTTTATGAATGTGGGATAAAGTGAAAATATAACCTAAAAGAAAATATCTGACCTAAAAGCAAATAAATTAACCTAAAGTCACTTTGACTTTATTAATGCCTAAGTCTAATTTCTAATTGACCATTATAAACTAATATTTAATTTAACATTATGGAGTATCTATTAAAAGTAGTTTTATTTTGGTGATAAATGTAAAACAATTGACCAAAGGATTTTTCTACCATGTAGGATCTGGACAGTAAAACCAAAAATGAAGGTGGAGACTCCGATCTTTCCTTTCCGGTTCTTTATGCTTTTTTTTTATGAGGAAATTGGGACAGAGATACATTTCCTTATGAATCTTTATAAGGCAGATCAAAGAATGTATCTGTGCACCCTGATAAATAGTTCAAGTCACACACTCCCATAATCCATCTTCTCCCTCTAAGTTGAGGATCTACTGAAATTGTTTGTATTGGATGAATAATACTTCATAATTGAAAGGGTAAATCCTCTAAAGAATTGGCACCAAATTATCAATATTGTAGTCATCTTTACTAGAATAGCTTAGATGCCACATTTAATTATAATTTGAACACAACTTCAAGAGATACAATTGAAAATGATGCCCAAATCTTGGTCATTTTTGTGCTCATATCAAAACCAATTTTGTCCCTTGTATTTGAGAACATGAAATTCCATGTCAAAGATCCCACTTTAGTGAAGAAAAAAGAGAAAGTGAAAAGAGAAAGGGCATATGGAATAAGTTAGAAAATATCAAATTTGTTAATTTATGCAAATCAATACATTACTAACGTTTCTTACCTCAACCCTTGAGTGTTTGAAGTTTTAGTATGAGCCATTTTTAAGCTTGAGATGTTGGATCTTAGCAAGTGTATGGCATTGGAAACAGTCTTTACATATAGTCGTCCTCCAATTCAATTTCTTTCTGAATTATGTTGTGTGTGAAGGGGCATGCATAAGATCAATGCATTTCTATTGTGAGTACTTGTGCTTGGTGTACATTCATGAGCCATAAAGATGAATTTTGATAACTAAAACTAAGTGTCAACTACAGGTTAATATGAATCTTTGAGAGACTTATGTTTATTTCCAACAAATTGTGTAATTGGTTTTTAGATTTGTGTACTTATGGTATTTGTATGGACCTACATGTTTTCTATAGTTACACTATCCATTAGGGGTGACATTCTTGAACTAGGTAGAACATTCTACCTGTTAGCAGGAAACCCCCCCTCTAAGACTACACCAGGGTTTAGAATGTAAGCAGATCAATTAACCGTCTAAAAGTAAAATACTTCTCTAACTACCCTAAACATACCAAAACTCATACAAGAAAAGAAAATATGAGAGGGATCGGGTATGTTAAGGTTTAAGCTATTATTAGAGTTCTTTGCATTTCACTAGATAATAATAGCATAAGATAGGATCACTGAGAAATACACAATCACAAGAGACACATCATTTATCCTAGGAAACCCTCATGGGGGAGAAAACCTAGCAAAACGTCCTTATTATAGATAGCCAATACAATGCTTTTAGGACCCTATAATGTACCTTTTTGCTCACACTTTTTGCTACCATTACATATTTTTTCCATTTACATTTAAGCTTACATTATCACCTTACCCTATCTTTCCAAAGGTATATAATGTCTCTTCTCTTTGCTATATGTTTAATTTGTTTTACATGTAATTTTACATTACACTCATACTTAACCATCGATCAGAAATATATAGTGCTGAAACAGTTCGAACTGCAGATTATTGTTGTTGCTTGAAGGCCCGTTGTTGAAACAGTCAAAAGCACGCAAACCCTATTGTTGAAACAATCTGTGGTCTGCAATGTTGAAACAACAATTCACACAACAATAAGAGGAGTCGTTACACTGGCCACAATAGCTGCACCTTAAGCCAGTATAACCATCGTTGCTGCTTGAGACCACGTTGCTAAAACAATCAGAACACAAATCTTGTTGTTGAAATAGTCTGTGATTTGCAATGTTGAAACAATATACAACAACAGTAACAAGATAAATAAAGAAGTTGTTACACCAGCCGCAACAATCCAACTATTGTAATAGCATTATGTTACGGGAGATCAAGATATCCTATTCCAGTATAGAAGATCCAACTAAGAATAGGATTCGTATGTGCACATGTAATTTGATGATCAATTGTATTGAGGGGATTCTCCTCTTTAAATAAGGGGAAATCATCATTAGAAGGGATCCTTTTTGGATAGAAAGGAATTACAAAGAAGGGAGTGTTCACGTTATACATTGTAACATGATACAGTTGACAGATGAATAAAATATTATTCTGAGCATTCTTTCTTAGTTCCTTTCGTTTCTGGGGAATCTTGTGAGAAGGGAAGGCCCACCTTCTTCACAAGATTCACCCATTAGTTTTGTAGTGTGTTAGTGTTATTTCTGTTCACGCCTTGATTAAATTATGTTTTGCTGAAACTCTACTTTGTTGAACTCTGTTTTGTTGAAACTCTGTTTTACTGGTTGTTACATTGTTTTCATATAATTCATGCTTGGGTAACTGTTAATCATTCTGATCGGTAATTCTGTCTGATGAATTTATGAAAGTGTGATAGTCAGAGATAGGTGTTGAAGATTCCTGCTTGGGGAATAGGGTCCTGTTCTCTGTTAGGAGATAATTAGCCTTCAGTACGTGTCAATTATTTTGATTAGTAATGAGTTCATGAAAGTGTGATAGTCGAAAACAGGTGTTGAAGATTCCTTCTTGGGGAATAGGGTCTTGTTCTCTGTTATAGAACAGTTGGTATTTCCTTTTGCAGTATCTTGAAAGATTTCTTTCCTAGGTGGTTATTTCTTAATGTAATCTAGGATTCTTTGGACAATTATTTCCTTAACTTTGAACTCTGCAATAGGTAGGTTGCTTTTCTGTAATTCAAAGTAGAACTTCAGTTTGTTCAAGGCAAGGTGTGATTAATGTACTTTTACTACAACTCTAGATTGCTTTTGAGATTGAGCATATACAGTGTGTGATTGCCTTTGAAATAAACAGACTTCCCTGGATTGACAATTCATGTAACACTTGATTGTTTAGTTAATAAGCAATTACAGTGACCAACATTTTGGCGTCGTTGCCGAGGAAGGCAATTATAGATTTCAAAAGCACTTATGTTCTTTCAGATATAAAGATTGCATGAGAGGACGCAGAGACCCCAAAGAAACTGACCCTACAGGTGGCAGGGGCAGAGGAAGGGGAGGAAGGAAGACGTTTATTGATGAGAGTATATCAAAATCTGAATCTGTTGCTCCTCAGCGACCAAACTCTCGGAAACCAAAATCCCAACCTTCCTTTCAAGCAAACTTTAAAATGGGGAAAGAGATTTGGAGCCCTGAGACAGTTGAGAAACCAACAGGAAATATTGAGGATCGAGCAAGCGCAGCAGGGGAACAAACAGAAGAAATCATGGATGAGTATAATTAAAAACTGCATCATGAAGAACAGGCAAGTCCTGAAAGAGAGGTAAATGATGAAAACTCTTTTTCCACCTTAGGATTTCCTATTGGTGATCTTCCTAGAGGGGTAGCTCCCATGAAGAATATTTCACTCTCAGCTTTACCTAACTTTCATGGTTTATCTTCAGAGGATCCTGATGAATTCCTTTTCAAGTTTGACATATTATGAAAAAGTTATGATTACACTTCCAATGCTAAAAAAATAAAGCTATTTCCAGCAACATTGAAAGGAAATGCACTAAGATGGTTCATGAGTCTTGGAGGTCAGGTAATCACAACATGGGATCAGATGAAACAAAAATTCCTGCATAAATACTAGGACTATTGTCGAACAAGAGAAAAAAGAGAGGAACTATTCAAGATGATACAGAAAGAGGATGAAAATCTGGAGGACTTTGTAGAAAGGCTACAGTATAATCTACAAAGATCCAGTCACCCCGATGTAAGTAAGGATATTCTTAAAACAATATTACTAAAAGGAGTAAGGGATGACTATCTAGATATGTTGAATATGCTTGGAAAAGGGGACATATCTAAAGAATCATATGATGGAATTGTTAACCTATGTAAAAGATGTTCAAGAGGAGATTCAAGGAATAGATCAAATAGTAGGGATACCACATTTTCAAGAGTTCAAAAATCAGCCAGTGGAGGAGAAACAAGAGCCGAAATAGGTAATCTACTTGAGGGTTTTAAAACTAAAATGTTAAGCTCTTTTGCCTCACAAATTGATACCCTGCAGATTCAAAAGAAACAAGCCAAAGAAGAAACAACTCTGTCCATCTTTTGTTCCAAATGCAGAGACAAGCACCCACGAAGAGAATGCCCATTGGACAAAAAACCAATCTGCACCATCTGTGATAAGGATCGTGAAAATCAGCAATGCCCTTCTTTACCAGGAATCAAGGCAGCATTACAACCAACTGATGAAGAAGCTGAAGCTATCTATCTGTTGACAAAGAGAAGGCAATGGCAACCGCGGGGACAAGGTATGAATCCTAATATGCCATTTACATCTTCTAATCGTTGGAATAACTATCCTTCTTTTAATCAAGCGAATTACTCTCCCTATAATCAAATGCAATACCTCAATCAAATGAATTACCCACCCATGCAACAAACTAACCCTCCCTTTGTAGACCCATCAATGGGGACTCCTTGGCCTCCACAACAACAACCTTACCTTAACCAATGGAATCCAAATTGGAGAGGGCAACAACCCCCATTCCCAAATCAATTACCTCAATCACAATTTCTGCAACTACTCTCCTTACCATCAGGTACTCCACCAAATAATCAAATGATGAGGCCCCAACTACCTGTACAACCTAACCCTAACCCCAATAATAAAGCTGTGCAGTGCATTGATATTCAAAACCAACCTACACTTTCTCTTTTCCCTGCGCAATGCAATGATATTCATTTACGATCTGGGAAAATAGTAGAACCTATCATTGTTGATGTTACCTCTTCTGATAAAGAGGAAACAAAAAAGCATGATGTACCTAAAGAGGTACAATCATCCTCCAACACTGCTACTGAAACAGAAAAACCACCATTTCCTGAGCGTTTAGCTTTGACTAAAACGCCTGAGCCACCTGCTTTCAATATTCTAGGGGAATTACAAAATCTTTATGTCAAAATTCCACTATTACAAGCACTACGAGATGTACCAATTTATGTCAGGACTATGCAAGACATTTATGTTAAGAAACCCGGTAGGAAAACTAAAGATCCCCTCACATTTCATGTCATGGGTGATTTGTCTGCATTAATGTCAGGTAAAGTTCCCCCAGTTAAATATGGTGATCTCGACCATCCTACCGTCTCAGTGCAAATTGGAAAAGCAATAATTCCTCGAGTCCTGGTAGACTTAGGCGCTGCTATCAACATTATGACTCTGGAAACCTCACAACTGTTACAACTGAAGAATGAAATCAGAGACACCCCAACCATCCTAGAATTAGCTGATCGTTCTACAATCAAACCGGAAGGAGTCATTGAATACCTAATCATCTCAGTGGAATCCTGGAATTATCCAGCTGACTTTGTGGTATTACAACCTAAAACAAAGTTGGGGGGCCACCCTCTAATTTTGGGCAGGCCTTGGCTAGCCA
>ML786947.1:419775-446002 GCA_009831015.1 Picea engelmannii
AACATAATCTCTACCGTTAGATCTGCGACCTTATAATGAACGGTCCAGATTTACAATGAAATTACAATATACTTTTACAAGGAAATTTTTCCTTCGGGGGCTTCGCCCCCGAACTCCCGTTGGGGGGCCGCTTTCCCCCAAACCCCCAGCCAAGGGGATAGCCCCCCCGGACCCCGCAGAGGGGGTACCCCCCCTCTGCACTCCCCCGCGTGGAAGAGTGTACATACTTCTGGGGTGTAAATACTTCATGGGGTATAAACACGAAAAATCAAGGACCTCTAAATCAGGAAGATAATCAGGCTCCACAACCAACACTTTGTTGCAGAGTATTATCAGTTTTTGAAGAAACCAGGGATGATTCAATATATTTGGCAATTACAGACAACAATACTTCAGGATTGTCAACAGTTTATTAAATCCACAGAGATCACTGCCCTACAAGCAAATATCATGTTTTGGCAACAATCTTCTGAGAAAAGACAGGAACACAATCCCTTTAGTCCTACCAATCTTGAGACAACAATCTCCTGGGTACCTAGCTACATCAAATGCGTTCAGCAATGTGCTGAAAGTTAGATAGGTTATCGGTTCCATTTTCCTATTCTGTGGATGCCAGCAGAGAAATATCAAGTTCATCATAAGTTGCCCAAAAAGGCTGAAACAACAGCTTGGCAAAGGCTACAACGCGTTCAAGGATTCAGAGCTCCAACAAACAACACTTTCCACAACTATTGCTTAAGTAATTTGCACGCTCAGAGTCGGTATTCAGATTATGATTCAGATTGAAGTTTCCTGAGGACATGCAATCTTTTAGTTGGGGGGGATGTTAGGACCCTATAATGTACCTTTTTTCTCACAATTTTTGCTACCATTACATCCTTTTTCCATTTACATTTAAGCTTACATTATCACCTTACCCTATCTTTCCAAAGGTATATAACGTCTCTTCTCTTTGCTATATGTTTAATTTGTTTTACATGTAATTTTACATTACTCTCATACTTAACCATCGATCAAAAATATATAGTGCTGAAACAGTTCGAACTGCAGATTATTGTTGTTGCTTGAAGGCCCGTTGCTGAAACAGTCAAAAGCACACAAACCCCGTTGCTGAAACAATCTGTGGTCTGCGATGCTGAAACAACAATTCACACAACAGTAAGAGGAGTCGTTACACTGGCCACAATAGCTGCACCGTAAGCCAGCATAACCATCGTTGTTGCTTGAGACCACGTTGTTGAAACAGTTAGAACACAAATCCCGTTGCTGAAACAGTCTGTGATTTGTGATGTTGAAACAGTATACAACAACAGTAACAAGATAAATAAAGAAGTTGTTACACCAGCTGCAACAGTCCAACTATTGTAATAGCATTCTATTACGGGAGATCAAGATATCCTATTCCAGTATAGAAGATCCGACTAAGAATAGGATTCATATGTGCACATTTAATTTGATGATCAATTGTATTGAGAGGATTCTCCTCTTTAAATAAGGGGAACTCATCATTAGAAGGGATCCTTTTTGGCTAGAAAGGAATTACAGAGAAGGGTCTGTGCACGTTAGACATTGTAACATGATATAGTTGACAGATGAATAAAACATTATTCTAAGCATTCCTTCTTAGTTCCTTTCGTTTCTGGGGAATCTTGTGAGAAGGGAGGTCCCACCTTCTTCACAAGATTCACCCATTAGTTATGTAGTGTGTTAGTGTTATTTCTGTTCACGCCTTGATTAAATTATGTTTTGCTGAAACTCTACTTTGCTGAACTCTGTTTTGTTGAAACTCTTCTTTACTGGTTGTTACATTGTTTTCATATAATTCATGCTTGGGTAACTGTTAATCATTCTGATCGGTAATTCTGTCTGATGAATTTATGAAATTTTGATCATCAGAGACAGGTGATGAAGATTCCTGCTTGGGGAATAGGGTCCTATTCTCTGTTAGGAGATAATTAGCCTTCAGTACGTGTCAATTATTTTGATTAGTAATGAGTTCATGAAAGTGTGATAGTCGGAAACATGTCCTGAAGATTCCTGCTTGGGAAATAGGGTCATGTTCTCTGTTACAGAATAGTTGGTCTTTCCTTTTGCAGTATCTTGAAAGATTTATTTCCTAGGTTTTTATTTCTTAATGTAATCCAGGATTCGTTGGATAATTATTTCCTTAACTTTGAACTCTGCAATAGGTAGGTTGTTTTTCTGTAATTCAAAGTAGAACTTTAGTTTGTTCAAGGCAAGGTGTGATTAATGTACTTTTACTACAACTCTAGATTTCTTTTGAGATTGAGCATATACAGTGTGTAATTTCCTTTGAAATAAACAAACTTCCCTGGGTTGACAATTCATGTAACACTTGATTGTTTAGTTAATAAGCAATTACAGTGACCAACAAATGACAAGAGATAACTCAAACAAATACAGAAATTCCTCTCCCAAGAANTCTCTCTCTCTCTCTCTCTCTCTCTCTCTCTCTCTTCTCCAATTGCAGCTCCGAAACTTGCTTCTCAATGAAAAAGTGAGTGTGTGTCTAAGTGAGGCACTAGCTTCCTTATTTATACAACTCTGGCATGTGTGGAGGTGTCCTTTCACTGGCAGGGCTGACTTCTCAATCTGGGTGGTTATAACCACCTTTAATATATTTTGGGGCCGACTTCTTATTTTGCCTATTACAATTATATTTTGACAAATCCACAAAAGGGGATTTGGTCTTTTACAATAGCTGACATGATCAATCTACAATAGGGGATTGATCTAATGAATAATACAACAATAATAATTAGAATACACTTTGCAGTTACATTATTTCAACACTCCCCCTTAACAAGAAGGGTATTCTACAACAACATCAGGCGAGAGAGAGGATAACATCATCAACATTATCTTGGAACACTGACTGGCGCATCTATAAATCATCGAAAGTTTTTCTCATCGGCAACATCATCATTCTCAGTGGAATAAAATCATCATCTGCATCAATAATGATTAGTATAAAACTAATACATCATCATCACATCACGAGGCTGGTCACATCATCACAGCACGAGGTTGGCTCATCATCACAACACGAGGCTGGCACACTACACAACAATTAAGTTGGAATCACAATACTAGACTGACTTTATGTCACAACAATTAAGTTAGAAGCACAGTACTAGGTTGGCTTTCCATCACAACAATTAAGCTGGAAGCATGGTACTAGACTGGCTTTACATCACAACAATTAAGAAGGAAGCACAATACTAGGCATATCTCAACACAGTAATTAAAATGGAAGCACATAACTAGACTAACTTTACGTCACAACAATTAAGCTGGAAGCACAGTACTAGGCATATATCAACACAACAATTAAGATGGAAGCACATAAATAGACTGGCTTTACGTCACAACAATTAAGCTGGAAGCACAGTACTAGGCATATCTCAACACAACAATTAAGATGGAAGCATAGAATTAGACTAGCTTTATGTCACAACAATTAAGATGGAAGCACAGTACTAGCCTAATCTTATCTCGAAAGTGCTCAAACTTTACACGAGATAGAGGCTTGTTCAACACATTGACAACCTGTTCATCCGTGCTAACATATTAGAGCTTTATGGCTCCTCTCTGCACCATGTCACAGATGTAATGATATCGGATCTCTATGTGCTTCGACTTGTCATGAAATACATGATTCTCTGTCATCTTTATGCAGCTCTGGTTGTCACATAGGACCGTGGTTTCTTCCATATCTAGGTCGAATAGACCAGTCAACAACTTTCGAAGCCATATAGCTTCGCAGCTGGCAGAACACGCAACGATGTAATATGTTTCTGTTGTACTGAGAGAAATGTTGGATTGCTTCCTACTCTTCCATAAGATCATGGATGATCCCAAACTGAAACAACATCCTAAAGTGCTCTTCCTGTCTGAGACACTTCCAGCCCAATCTGAATCAGTGTACCCACTTAGTGTGAAATTATAATCTCCATCATAGTTGAGACCATAATCTAATGTACCCTTAAGGTACCTCATCACATGTTTTGCAGTAACTAGGTGAACATGTTTGGGTTCTACCAGAAACTGACTGAAGGTGTTCATGGAAAAGCATATATCTAGTTTGGTGTTCATTAGGTACATCAGCGATCCAATGATTTGTCTATACAATGTGGCATCAATCAATTCTGACGAAGTGTCGACCAGTAGCTTCAGCTACTCTTCCGTGGGTGTATTCATGGACTTGCACTCCAACATGTCGAATCTCTTCAGGATTTCGACTGCATACTTCCCTTGGTTAATAAAGATTCTCTCTGGACTCTACCATACCTCAAGACCTAAGAAATAATGCATTAGGCCAAGGTATTTCATCTCACATTCTGAAGTGAGATTATTATTACATTCGGTGATGAGAGTTTCTTATCCAGTTAAGAATAAGTCATCCACATACAAAAACAATATCACCGGCTCATCGCTCATAACCCCTAAGTAGAGGTTAGAATCATCTTTACTCTTGGTAAAGCCCAAGCTCTTCAAAAAACTATTTATCCTACCATACCAATATCTAGGAGCTTGCTTCAATCCGTATAGAGCCTTCTTCAACTTGCAGACATGAGTCTTCATGTCTTCAACTTCAAATCCTTGAGGTTTCTCTATATACACTTTTTCGTCAATGACGCCATTTAGGAAATATGTCTTTATGTCCATCTAGTGCAACTTCCACTTCATCTTAGCTGCAAGGGATATGAAGGTTCTGATCAAAGTGTATCTGGCGACATGAGAGAATGTCCCTTCATACTCAATGCCTTCCTTCTGAGAAAATCCACGAGCGACAAATCTTGCTTTATACTTCTCAATACTTCCATCAGCAATATGTTATATTTTGAAGAGACATTTAGAAGATACCACATCCTTGCTCTTCGGTCTGGGAACTATTTCCCATACATCATTCCTTATTATGGATTGGTATTCTTCTGTCATGGCATCTTCCCATTCTTTCTTCTGAATGGCTTCTTCAAAGCAGGTAGGCTCCTTTTCTAGGAGATCACACATCAAAGCCATATAGCTGGAGAGTGGCTTAGGTCTCTTCACCTGTCTTGTGGTTCCTTTGGGAACACCATACTTCTCTCCATCTTGAATAAGCTCCCTAGCCCAAGCATGCTTTCTCTTATGGGAGATTGTCATCTGAGTAGGTTCTTGAAATTCTTCTATGTCATGATCTTTTGGAATTTCCTCATCGAGGGAAGCTACGACTTCCCTGATTGGTTCTGCAACTCTGGGAACCTCCCTCACTTCTTCTGTAACTCTGGGAGCTACAAGTTCCTCTTCATATACTTCTTCAAGATGGCATCTTATCAATTTCTTGAGCACTGCATCTTCATCAAAGGTCACATCCCTGTTGATCTCAATGTGATGGTGACTTGGTATATAAATCTTGAATTCCTTGGAGACTTCACAGTATCCCACAAATATTCCCTTCTTTCCTGAGGGTTCCAACTTGTTTCTCTTCTCTTTCGGAATATGTATAAATACTGGGCAGCCAAATATTTTGAGATGGCTTGCCTCTGGCTTCTTTCTGATGAACATATCTTTCGGGGTCTTAAACCCAAGTGCACTATGAGGCAATCATTTTTTTACATATGCAACTATCATTTCTACTTCTGTCCATAAGCACATTGGAAGATCTTGATCATGGATCATGGTCTTAACTACTTCCATTATCGTTCTGTTCTTTCTTTCTACCACATCGTTTTGTTGAGGATTATAGGGAGTGGTGATCTCCCTTTTGATTCTAACATCTTTGCAGAAGTTCACAAACTCTTTTGAGGTGTATTCTCCTCCATTATTTGACATGAGTATCTTGATCTTTCTTTCGAAAAGATTCTCTATCAAGGCTTTGAATTCCTTGAATTTACTGAACACTTCATCTTTTGATTTCAAAAAATACACCCAGGTCTTATGAGAATAATCATCAATAAAAGACACATAGTAGACATACCCACTGATGGAGGATGATGGAATTGGGCCACACACATCTGAATGAATGAGTTCTAGGAATCCTTCTGCTTTGTTGTCTCTCTTCGAAAAAGGGTTCTTGATGTTCTTCCCTTGTGCACATCCATTGCACACGCCTTCATGGTCAACCTTGAGTTCTGGTAGACCTGTGACTGCTTTGCATACATATGGTAGCACCTTGTAGTTGATGTGGGATAATATTCTATTTCAAAGTTCACATGGATTTTCAATGGCGTGGGTCATGGCAGCTTCTGAGCGACCCTTTAGCTTATACAAGACACCTTCTTCTTTTCCAATGACGATTGCTTATTTCATGGTTTCTCCTTTAGCCCACATAAAAAATTCTCCATCTATAAAGGAAACTTTGAAGCCCTTCTTTTCTAAAGCTGATATGGAGAGTAGGTTCTTTGTCAAACATGGTACATAGAGTACATCCTTAATCTTCATCGAATTCCCTGAATTAAGCTTGTATTTTGATTCTCCCACTCCCTTGATAGGGTATTGATAATCATCTCCAAGTGTCAATTTATGAGACAACTTCTTTTCTGAAATGCAAGAGAGAATATATTTTTGTCCTGTCATGTGCTTGGAGGCACCACTATCAGTGAGCCAAGTGTCCTCTCCAAGTGTTACCGATCCTGAGAGGGTCGAAATTAAGACGTAGTCTTTAATTTGTTCTCTTAACATCTTTGTGGGTGGCTCTTCATATTCAAATGCATGGGAATGGTGCCTCTTATTTTTCCTCTTGTATTCTTCTCGTCTAGCTGGACAATATCTCGCAATATGTCCCATCTTGTCACAATGGTAGCATTGGGCAAATGAGTAATCTCTTTCCTTTCATTGTCCTTTCTTCTGGAATCTCTTTGGTTGAGATTAGTTTTTGGGGTGAGAGTCTTTATGAGTTTCTTTCTGTAAGTGAGACTTCTTTCTTCCTCCTTCAGTGTGAGTATCTAGGGCTTGATCTTCATCTCTTTCTAGTAAATCTTCTTGGTTAGCTACTCTTGCTTCTTCTTGAATGCATTCTTCCCATAGACTGTCAAATTTTAGTTTCTTCATTCTGGCACAAATCGTTTGGATGAATGCATCCCAAGGTCTTGTGAGACCATTAAGGGTCGTCATTATGAGTTCATCTTCATCTATGGTATCTCCAATCGCTTCTAGTTGTTCTTTGAATTCTGATATTCTGGAGAAATATTCTTGGATTGATTCTCCTCTCCGCATCCTTGTATTCTTGAGCTGGGTTCTTAGATTCATCTTCCAGTTTATGTGATTTCCTTAATATAGTCTGTTTAGGGCATCAAACATTTCTTTCGGAGTATTCTTTGATGACACATAAGGAATCAGGTGATCTTTGATTGAATCTGCAATGATTCTTTTGGCCTTGATCATGTCCTTTTGATGCTTTTCTTTGTCTGTAGCATCGTCGTGTTCCGACACTTGTTCTTTGACGAATCTTGCTAGGTCATTCTCTTCAAGAATGAGACCAATCCTATAATTATAGGCATGGAAGTTTTCCACACCTTCCAGCTTGTCAACAAGCTTAGTGCTTGCAGACATATTTTACCTGGAGCTAGGAAAATGTCCAAAAATGAAAATGCTCAAAATTTAATTCTGAACTTACCAGGAGGTGCGCTTGGCTGAGGCGAGTAGCTTGGTGTGTTTGGATATGATAAAATCCAACTTTTACCCCTCCAAAATTGATCTGCGGATTTCTGGACTTGTGCTTCTGGTTTTCTAGTACCTCTGGTACTCTGGTACTTCTGGTACTCTGTTTTTCTGGTACTTCTGGTACTTTGTGAAACTAGGGTTTCACTTTCTGGGAGATCTAGCCACTGAAAAGTTGTGCTGAGGATGCCAAAGTGATCCTTGAGGAAGGGCGCACTTTTCTTGATGGTTGTAGGGCTGAAATACTTCATCAACAAAAAGACCTAATTTGCATGTACGACAACAGTGACATTTTTCACTTTCTCTTGTGAAAGATGCTCTCTTCAGCTTAACTCTGAAACCATGTTAAGGTTTAAGATATTATTAGAGTTCTTTTCATTTCACTAGATAACAATAGCATAAGATAGGATCACTGAGAAATACACAATCACAAGAGACACATCATTTATCCTAGGAAACCCTCATGGGGGAGAAAACCCAGCAAAACTTCCTTATTATAGATAGCCAATACAATGCCAAGAGATAACTCAAACAAATACAGAAGTTCCTCTCCCAAGAATGTGCCTCTCTCTCTCTCTCTTCTCCAACTGTAGCTCCGAAACTTGCTTCTAAATGAACACGTGAGTGTGTGTCTAAGTGAGGCACTAACCTCCTTATTTATACAACTCTGGCATGTGTGGAGGTGTCTTTTCACTGGCAGGGCCGACTTCTCAATCTGGGTGGTTATAACCACCTTTAATATATTTTGGGGCTGACTTCTTATTCTACCTATTACAATTATGTTTTGACCAATCCGCAAAAGGGGATTTGGTCTTTTACAATAGCCGACATGATCAATCTGTAATAGGGGATTGATCTAATGAATAATACAACAATAATAATTAGAATACACATTGCAGTTACATTATTTCAACAACTATACCTCTACTCCGCGTCCGATGATGATCCCCTCACACTTGAAAGCTTCGTTGACTGCACTCCTCCTCCCAAGGCTGGTCTACATTCAAAGATAGAAAAATAGAAAGCTACAAGCATGATATTCATATACAAATTAGGGTTAGATGTTAGAATGTCAAAACATAAACCATTAAAAGAATTCAATACACCATGATTTGGGATAGGAAAAGTAATTATTTTATTAATAACTCAATGACTATATCTTTACAACCAAAGCAGGCTATTGTTCCATGAACCTGATCAGGGCTCCTCTTCACCAGGCTCCAAGTGAACCTTTGTATGGATTCTCCTCTCAACCTTCTGATCTCTTATTGGGAAGTGAATGGGTTCTGATGGAGGAAGAAGGGCTAATTGGGGAATGTTGAGGCAATTCTCACAAAAGGGATGCAATTAACTTGGGCAAGGAGGGGATGTGAAACGGGTAGAGTTTCACTGTTCTTATGTCTAGATTTGGAATGAGACCCCAACACCTCCTTTTATATGACAAAAGGATGGTTATTTGGTTGGGTGATGGGCTATAGGCGGTGGATTAGTTGGGAAACTACCCAATAGCCCGTAATCTCAATGAATTCCTTGCAACTTTTTATTTTTTGCAACTTTTGCAAGTATACGTGGGTTGCAGTGGTGCAACATGTGTACTCACACGCGTTGTAGTGGTGCAACATGTGTACTCACACGCGTTGTAGTGGTGTAGCAGGCGTATGTACGCAGGAAGTGTTGGTGCAAGGCGTCCACATCTTAAAAAAATGGGTTTTTTAGAAGAGCAACTCAGTGATGGCTTGACAAAAAATGCAAGTAAGAGGGCCAAAGGCCAGGTATGCATGTGTAGAGAAATTTAGGGTTATAACACTACCATGTTGAAGAGGTTTCAAATGAATTTCTTCATCACTTAAAAATATAACCTTAAGTATTGTGTTGTTGGAAAGCAAGTGTAACTATTGATGTAGAACATATCACTTTCTTCAATTGTTGTTGTTGAAATATATAAATGCTATTGGTTTCATAACATAGAAATAAAGTTGTTTGTTAGTTATTGTCGTAGAAAAGATAAGATAATTGGAACAAATATTTATTGATGAGCTTTGGTGGCTGGAAAACATCTCTATAGACATTGAGGGTTTCAAAGTCTTTCATCCATTGTAGTTCTACAACCCTTGTTCATGCATTCCCTGGATGTAAAATTTAGATTTAGCAATGAATATTTCTAAAATGCATAAAAATCTTATGGAGACGATTCAAGATTTGGATGAATACATTATTCAAGCCTTTGAAGGAGGTAAAGATGTTTCAAAATTTCTAGATGCAAGCAAGGCATGTTTGGAGCATAATTTTATCTATCACTCTAATTTCCACTTCATTATACGTAGCATACTCTATAGTTCTCCATTCCATTGAAATTAATTTAATTTATTTCTATCCTAATTATATTTCTCTCTATAGTGTAAAGAAGTTTCACAAAACTCTTATGAACCATGGCCAAATTAACCAAAGTCTTGTTGTTCAATGTTGCGGTTGTACTGAAATTAACATTCACAATGAAGGGAGCTACTTACAACCTGAAGATACTATTTCTCTGCAAGCTTCTCTTCTCTTGGAAACTAATAGATTTATTTTGGTTAACTCAAGGTCAAACCTAGCCAACTGCCTAATAGATAACCCAACTTAGAGGTAGGAGGAGTCACTATCTAGACAATATTTGGTAATGTAGAAGATACAAAAGTATAAAGAATAAACCAGTTAAAGCTAAAACGTATGCATCAGAACCCGAATCATTCTCTATTCTTGAGAAGAACTTAACAAGACTATTTAAAGATATTCCCACCACAATGAACATTGCAATAACTACTAGCATGCATGGATCTTCAACCTTCCATGTAATGATGCCTACAAGAAGAGAGAGGCATGCACTAAAATCACTATGTACCGGTGCAATTCCTTTCCAGCTATAAAGCATCTCATCTCTAGCAATTGATTTCATTTGTGTGGTAGTGAACGTTAAGGTTAACTAATGGAAATATCAAGACATTATGTAAATTAGCTTAAAAAAATATCCCATATCTAAGTTATAAACAAAACAGAGATTGAGATTAATGAACCACATTTTTATGTACATTTGTGAGTTTAAAAATAATATGATTTAAAGGTTTTTAAATTATTATAAATGTGAAAAAAAAATAGTGAGATTTAATCACAGACCATCAAAATGGTAAAGTTTTGAAATTTGTCTCTTTGAATTTCATGTCTTAAGAATTTTAAATGTTTACTATATCAAAGATTTCATGTCTTAAGAATTTTAAATGTTTATCATATCAAAGATGTAAATTAGCTTTAAAAAATATCCCATATCTAAGTTATAAACAAAACAGAGATTGAGATTAATGAACCACATTTTTATGTACATTTGTGAGTTTAAAAATAATATGATTTAAAGGTTTTTAAATTATTATAAATGTAAAAAAAAAATAGTGAGATTTAATCACAGACCATCAAAATGGTAAAGTTTTGAAATTTGTCTCTTTGAATTTCATGTCTTAAGAATTTTAAATGTTTACTATATCAAAGATTTCATGTCTTAAGAATTTTAAATGTTTATCATATCAAAGATGGGGCATTTCATGTCTTAAGAATTTTAAATGTTTACCATATCAAAGGGAAGGTTCACAATGTCCTTATTTGATGTGATAGTACACATGAAAAATGTTCCATTAAAGGGTTTTAAGTGCTCATGTTTCTTAGGAGTTGTATTTAAGGTATTGTGTTCAACCAAGGTGTAAATGGTAAAGAACTGGATATGTAGTTATAGTTCATTATAACCATTTTCTTTTACCAATTGAATGGACCTAAACTAATCCTTATAAGATACATGCCATGATTGGAATCTGATAAACTATTTTTTCTTTCCTTTATGACTTTTTTGGAGTAGGCTAAATGTTATATTTCATTCTCCAAAATATTTCTTCCCTACATTCAAAGAGATGGTTCTTATGAAAATTATTCTCTTCAGAATTATGATAATGACCCAACCTATCCATAGGATAGTCGCTCTGGGACTTTCCTTGTCTTTCAAATTCATGGTCACATGCCCTCCTTACCCCTAACATGGATCTGTTTAGCATTATCAAGTCTTTTTCTTCAATTGATAGAAAGGGAAAAAAAAACATTGAATAATTGTTTCATAGTTTGAATAATTTAAATAAGGAAATGGTAGCAATGTAGTTTTGGAATTGCTAAAATAAATTATTAAAGAATGAAGTAATAATGCCATAATAATGACAGTAAGTTCAACTTGGAGGTGGCATTTATGATTTTAGTATAGAATGCTTTTTTCATATTTTTTTGTTATTGAATTTATTTTGTAGCATAGAAAAATGAACAAGTTTGTTGAAAACATTCATATAAATAATAATAATTGTAAAAGGAATTTCAACTAATATTTTGGAATCACTCTTAAAGCTCCTAAATTGAAATATAATTTTATGAGGTGACAACACATAAGATAATTTAGACTAAATAAGTAAATCTAAAATTCAAATTAGAGAAGCACCTTGAATGAATTATCTACGATGAAATTGAATCCTTGTACTTAACATCATAGAAGTTTTAATTTTCTTGGGTTCTTTTAAGTCTTTGGCCTTTTAATCAATAATAATCCATCCTTCAATAATAATGAGGGAAAGAGGGAAAATCACCCAAGTTCTCACAATAATTTGACAACATAAGCTAACACTAAAAGTTCTTTATACAACTGGACAACATAACAATATTTCTTTTTACACATAAAAATTATCGGGCATCTCTTTTAAGCCCATCAGATGAGGAACAACACTTGGAAAATAGTTTGTTTCATAATGAAAGAACAACATGTTGCATAACTATGCCTCTCAAACTAAGGCTATGCCTCCCAAACTAACTTACCATATTTTGCATAGAATCTATATTGTCATCGGGTCTTGGGATCCCATAGTTGGGTGAGAAACTAGATGAAAATTGTTGTTGTGTTTTTGTGATTGTGTGTTATTATATGTGGATACAAGTTTAATATGGAACTTGTTGCTATATTTTTTTGTCTATGTGTACTATTCTTATGAGTTAGGGGTCATTTCTCTATAGCGCAAACTTTTTGAATTAGGGGTCACTTCCCTATAACATAGACTTCACCTTAGCTAGGCATGGAAAAAAGGGGATGGCATCACTATAGCATGAAATTTTTTAAAATTCACTCAAAATATAAGCTCTACTTAGGTAAAACCATCTTATTTGAGCTTTAGCTGCGACACTTTTGGGTTGATAATAATTTCTCATAAATATCCTACTCTTATAAATGGGGCTCATTTTCAAATGGTTTTGGTCCTTAAAGCATTTTGTATTCATGTTAAGAACTTGGATATTGTGGAAATTTAAAAAATACCAGATATGAGGGTTCACCTTCACTAAAATGGATTACTCGATATGATGAGGTATGTCTCCAGAAAAATGGGCAATATTGTCACTACAACCCTCGTGTGGTTGGCTTTGTATGGCAGCAGAAGATGTTTTCCCCTCATACTATAGTTACCTAGCATAAACATAGTCAACATATTAATAATACATTAACAACACCCAATACACCCATAAAAACAAATTGAGAGAAAAGATATCACAACAAACTTGGAAAATCACCAACTATAGAGTTGTCAACCAATTTAGCATGTTCCAAGGGAGGAAAATATCCAACATAAGCTCTTATATCTGTAATAAAACCACATTGGCATGCAAAGTAATAAACATATGAAAATATTGATTATATAAATTGTGATTCCAACCAAATGTACCTGGAATGGTGGGAAAACTAAAATGATACGATATTCATCTATGTCCTTGGAATGAAGCCATAGCAGTGGATTGTTGCACCTTTGAAATTTGCACACTACTTCGTTAAAAAATGGTGATGTATATATACACTAATCTAATCATATTGATCTCATCGCTCTATGAAACTCACCTGGGACCATAGATGATGCATTGTTGGAGTGAGGACGTCCTCGCTTGTTGAGGTATTGAAACTTAAATGGTTCATATTTAGATGCAAGGGCATTCAAATCAATTTCCAAGCCACCACTTTGTTTTCTTATTTTGTTCTTATTTTTAAGGCTAAGAAAACTCTTCTTCCTCTTCAAAGATGACTCGAAAGCACCCAACCCAAGGGTGAAATCATAATAAATGATATGAAGATTGTTGGCTTCATCCAACATTTTTTTAACCAGACCAACCAATTGTTCAGTCTTTCTCAAATTAGAGGGAGGATTGTTTAAAAGTATCTTTAAGTGGCCAAGAAACTCCTCTCTGGCAAACAAAAGTCCCTCAACATCTAGATCAACACTATCACTGGCCATAATAGTTGTGTTGACATCTACATCAAGGTTTGGTGTCTCTATAATTATTTCATGAGAGGCATTGAATGAATTGGGTATTGCATCATGATCTAGTAATGAATTTGAATCCCCTGAGGGGAAATACAACCAATTCACCTTTATGGCATGATTTCAATTGTTGACACGAATAGACCATGGATAATCACAAGCTATAAAAAAAATTTGATACCACATGACAAGATATTCCTTATCACACTTAGTGATTTGAAAATATCAAATGAGTTTTGATACCAACATGATCTGAAATATAAACAAACTTTAATACCAATTCAACCTGAAATTCCTTAGATGTCAATTAGTCCATAAATATACATAAACATCCGACCAAATTCGGGAAATTGAAGATTGACTTGACTATTTGCAAATAACATGTGAAAACACTTATTTATCCATAAAACCTCATTAACAGATGAATATAATTTGCAGAAATAATGAGTGCCAAAGTGGAGAGAAATAGGTTGCTCTTAATAATTCTCAAAATGCCAAAAATTACAATAAAATGGTCTTTACAAATGTCAAATTATGAAGACATCCTTCATGTTGGCTACTCCAACCCATAAACAAAGGTCACCATTAAAATCCTCATGAAATTATGAGAAGAATGAGTATAAACTCGACTATATTCTGAACAGGTGCCTAAAAATCCATTTTTTCACGTACAACAAGACTCTAGGTCTCATACATGTCAATATGAACTAATAGTTCCATATACAACACTTTTATACAAATATGACATTACCATAATGATCCACTCAAAAAATCAAGAAAAATGAGTATAAACATGACTATGTTTGGACAAAGTGTTCAATGGCATGCAAAACAAGACAAATCCAATATATGAATGCCTCTTACATGCAAAACGAGACACAAATATGAAATTGGTACGAAATTTTATGTAGACCCCATTGTTGGCACGTAAAAACATCCCCTGTACTTTATCTAAAGCACGGTTTATATAGGTGTGGGTGGCCTAATCGGCCCCCTATATTCTCAGGCTTCATTTATTACACTTTAATTATTATTTGTTTTATTTGTTATGACAAACATTATATATGGCATATTGGTTTGGTGGATAGAGTTAACACTTAGGAATATTCTCCCATAGGTCATGGGTTTCATTCTCATTCACCCAACTAATTTTATTCTCCCTTAGCCATTATTGGCCAATTGGAGATTGCGACATTGCACTCTCTGGTTGGTCCACCTGCCTTCACAGTCAACATACTGCCACGTCATCTGCCACCTATACCGGATTTGCCACTTTGATTCCAATTGTACCTTCCACTTCATCGTACAAATGACACATGACACTATTTTATTGGTCAACATGGACCCCCAAAAATGTCATTTACGGGTGACACGTGGAAGCCTGTCGTGATGCCACATCACCATGATGATGTCTGTATGGCATCATCTATAATTTGTATGAACCTATATGGATAGGCCACTTGGCAGCATGTGGTCCTTCCACGTGGCACCCCCTTTGACTTTTTCTTGTTTTGACCAAACTTTGATCGGACATAACTTATTCATACGAACTATGTTTGAGGCGATTTTTGCATCGTTGGAAAGCTATCACCGAGATCTACGCAATGAAGTAGTTTTAAAAAGCATGTGAGAAGATCAGTTTTTAAGCATTTGGGATCTTCCTGGACCTCTTTTGAGCATTCTGGATCACACCTCTCAACTGAAGAAATTTTGGACCTCCAAAAGTATGGATCATTCATAAATGAAGTGAGGATATTGTCACCTCACTTTTTCAGTATCATCCATTCTTCCTGCTTGGATAATGAGAACCCGACTCATCATAACAATAATGAAGACTGAAACAATATTCTTGACTAAGTTAACCATTCCTTAAATTCACAAACTTTGTCATTCATTGTTGCAGCTACTAACCATACTCCACTAAATAGTAATAAACTGAAAAACAAAACTAACTATACATATGTGAAAGAGAATTAACCATCAATATATTTTCCCTTGTTAACAGGAATGACATCAACCAAAGAACTTGTTTTACTTTCAACCATAGGTTGTAAATCTGGATCCTGGATACTAGCATTAACTATCATGTGCCATGTAGTGACAACAGTCAAATTTGTCTTCATATGATGATCTCTCACAATGAACTCAATTTCATACTTGAAAAGATGATACTTGTTATGTTCCCTATAGAAAATGGTCTTCTTGTCATACAAGTATGGACTTCCCAAAACCATCTCGCAAATGTCAAGAGGAACCACGCCTAATTCTACCTCATCAATGAAACTAGATGTGATTGCAAATTGTAACTTGCATTTCTTAGTTACCTGTACCTGAGAATTATCACAAATCCAACCCAAAGGATACGGTCTTGGATGAGGCCTAGTTTCCTATCCCAAATTCTGAACAAATTGCTATAAAATAATATTCACTTGTGATCCACTATCAACAAGTGTATCAATCTTAGTTTTCTTTGAGATAACTCGTAAATGAAACTGGTTGTTTATTTTCCTTCCATCAGGAATTACATTAGATTTTGAAGAAGAAGTACATGAACTGAAACTTGTAACAGAAGATTTACCTTTGGTGCCCATAGTTGTAACTTGAGTTTCATCCTCAGAATCTGATCCAATATCATGAAATATGGTTGTGGCCTTCTCTTTACCCTTTCTAGGATGAGACCACTTTAGTTTCAATTCTGGATGCAACTTCCAACAATTCTTCTCATCGTGTCCTTTCTTCTCGTAATGAGAACATGTAGGCTACTCTTCATCCTTCTTCACTATAGTTCTCTTCTTACTCTTCCCTTTTTCCTTCAACTGCTCCTCGAATGCATGTGGCTCCTCTGACACATCCTTAAAAACATGTTTTCCTTTGTTGGCTTCAAGATGAGTAGCTTGTATTGATACTTCATCAATGTTAGTAGGATTAAACATCAATATAGAATGGAGAAGAGATGAGTGCATACCACCAATATAATTTAGAAGAGTCTCAAGAATATGTAATGGAATTCCCAAAGATAATTCCTTCCTCTTAAATTCTTGTGTATAAGCTTGAACATTTTTCACTTTTCCTTGTCGTAAATTTTTCCAAGAAATCATTGATGTTTGCATATAAGCTAATGGACAAAATTGCTTTCTTAATTCAGTAGTAAACTCAATCCACGAAGAAATGATTTTACCATGTTGAATAAGATTAGCTCGTGTCTTACTCTCCCTCTATATCAAAGTTGTAACGCTCAGGTGAAGAGTAGCCAATTGTATCTTTAAAGTATCATGTATGATGTTTTGTACTCTGCAATACACTTCAATATGTTTGACCAAATTATCAAACTTCTCTGCATTCAAATCTTCATCATAAGTAGGCAAATCAAACTTCACATCTAGCTTTAACAAAGACAAATCATGAGAACAAGAAGACTTCTTACAATGTTTCTTCCTCTTATGAGAAGAATGTTCACTTCCATCGTAAGAAGAAGAGGAAGAAGATGATGATGATGATGATGATGATGGGGATGAAGGAGACCCTGGAGGTTCTTCACCTTCTCCTTCTCCTTTAGCTTTTACCATTGTTCCCAATGGACCACCTTCATTTTGATGAGGAGTTCCTCTTCATCTTTCTAGTTCTTCTCACAATTCCTTAACCATATTTGTCATCTCAAGAAACATCCTTCAAAATTCCTTATCATCCTCAGAAATAACATCTTCATGCTCCATTTCTTTCCTTCAAGTGAAGCTCCTTGAATCAATTTCAGGATTATAACTTGCAAGCTTTCCTTCACCTCGCTTAGACTTGGAACTCGTAAGCATTCACTTGAAAATAAATGTCAAAACCAACTCTGATACCACATCATTTGAAAATATCAAATGAGTTCTAATACTAACTTGATATGAAATATCAACAAACTCTTATACAAATTCATCCTAAAAGTCCTTAGATGTCAATTAGTCCATAAATACACATAAACATCCAACCAGATTCGGTAAATTGAAGATCGACTTGACTATTTGCAAATAACATGTGAAAACGCTTATTTTATCCATAAAACTTCATTAATTGATGAATATAATTTGTGGAAATAATGAGTGACAAAATGGAGAGAAATAGATCGCTCTTATTAATTCTCAAAATGCCAAAAATTACAATGAAATGGTCTTTACAAATGTCAAATTATGAAGACACCCTTCAATTCGTCTACTCCAACCCAGAAACAGAGATCACCATTAAAATCCTCGTGAAATTCTGAGAAGAATGAGTATAAACTTGACTATATTTTAAACAGGTGTCTGGAAAGCCCTTTTTGCACGTATAACAAGACTATGTGTCTCATACATGTCAATATGAACTAATATTTTCATATAAAACAATTTTATATAAATGTAGCATTACCATCATGATCCACTCGAAAAATAGAGAAAATGAGTATAAACATGACTATGTTTGGACAAAGTGCTCAATGTCACGCAAAATGAGACAAATCCAATATAGGAACACTTCTTGCACGTAAAATGAGACACAAATATAAACTTGGCACAAAATTTTATGAAGACCCCATTGTTGGCACACAAATACCTCCCCCGTACTTTGTCAGGAGCTAGGTTTATATAGGTGTGGGTGGCCTAACCAACCCCCTATATCCCCGAGCTTCATTTGTTACACTTTAAATATTATTTGTTTTGTTTGTTATAACAAACATTATATATGGCATATTGGTTAGGCGAATAGAGTTAAGACTTAGGAATATTTTGTGGAATATCTCCCATCGGACATGGGTTCGATTCTCATCCACACAACTAATTTTATTCTCCCTTAGCCATTATTGGCCAATCGGAGAGTGCCACGTGGCACTCTCTAGCTGGTCCACCTGCCTTCATAGTCAACATACTCCCAGGTCATCTGCCATTTGTACTTGTACGTATCTACTACTTGGTTTCCAAATGTACCTGTCACATCATCGTACATGTGCCATGTCATCTGTATGGATGAATCATGGCACTTTTTTATTGGTCCACATGGACCCCCAAAAATGCCATTTTTGAGTGACATGTGGCATATTGTCATGCTTCCACGTCACCATGTTGAAATCATCATGACATCATATTTTAGATGTACAGACCTGTATGGACAAGCCACATGTCATCCCCTTTGACTTTTTCCTTGTTTTGACCAAACTTTGACCGGCCATAACTTCTTTATACTAACTCCATTTGAGGTGGTTTTTATGGTGTTGAAAATCTATCGTTGAGCTCTATGCAATGAAATAGTTTTAAACAACATTTGAGAAGATTACATTTTGAGGATTTTTTATCTTCCTAGACCTGTTTTGAGTGTTCTGGATCCCCGTAGATCACTTAGTTTGACTCCTCACCTAGTAGGCATGAGATATGCTCTCATGGGGACAATAATCACTATTTGGAATTCTTCTTTCCTATTCCATTGATGATTCAAGTTGTTTATCTTTCTTTTTCTTATTCAAATATCCCTCTTTTTTCAAAATTTCCTTGAACCAGTAATAGGGTTCAACATTTATTAGGAGGATATACAACAAGCAATCCATCCTATGAGCACACTTTTTTCTTCGCTCTAATAGAAATTTTGTCTTCAGGTAACAATGGTATGACTCAATAAAATTATTTGTCTCTTGGTTTGCATGAGGAAAATCTCGACATCATTTTACCCACATCCCTACATATAAAATAAATACAAACAAAAGTATGTGCACTTATGGATCTTATCATTGGCAATGCAATTCTTGTAGAAATAGTGCAAGAAATTCTCCTCATTTGTGAATTTGCTGAAAAATCCATTGATTGCATTGGTCACTTTGTCATTGGAACAATTTTTCATGATAAAACCTAACTCATTGAACATCTCATTTTCTTTTTCTAGACTACTAGCCAACCAATTCACATTTTTTAGCCATGCCCTCCATACAAGACAAATACATAAGATCACTTCACACCTTGCGATCCTTCTTCCAAATTCAATTCATCTTTAGTGTGACATTGTTAGAATAAATACAAGTTAAAATGTAGAATAACAAATTGAAGTTACCTTAAAGAAATGATTTCGACCAATGCATCATCAACCATGAAGGCATTGACTTTCCAATCAGGATGAAATTGGTAACACCTATTCATAAGGTGCTCCAACCATAGTGAAATATCTTGTATTGTATTTTGTGATTCCACCACCCATGCAACTATAACCCCACTTTGTTGTTCATCAAAATCCAGAAGTGTGTACAATTTATATTTTCGTATTCAAATAGCATATGTAGCCAAGTTTAAGTCATCAATAATATTTAATCACTACAAATAAAACAATCATACTAAATCAATCATTGGAAACATAATTACCTTGTATTTATTTGTATTGAATGTTGAGTCCATGGATATTAAGCTATTGTGAGACAAATTGACCATGGTCTCCAACATCCATGGTGTTTGAATTCTACCTATAAAAGGGACCTCTCCACCATTGGGCTTTTGGTAAAAGAAAAAATCATCTTGGTGTTTTTCATACAAAAGGTTCATGCTCATTTCATCCTTTTTGTGCAATCAATAGTTTCCCTTCATCAAACGATTGACATACTATAATATTCTAGATATAAAATAGTATGCAGAACATAAATAATTAGCTAGAAATGGAAGATGAACAACAATATAACCAGAACAACACCACAATAATACCAAAATTATGCCAAAATAACACCAGAAAGAGCACTTTGATTACTGAGAGAAATGTTCACTTGCCTCTTCGAGGGGGAAACCTCCAGCAGAGAAGAGCTCTATTACAATAATATCCAAGACAAAACTTCTCATACCCTCAACTCCTATTTATACTAAATATGTCTATCAAAATAACAATCTAGAGGAAGATCCTTCAAGAAGCGAAAGTTTATATTAGGTCTTCTTACATTGGACTTATTCTTCCTTATTGCGAGGCCTTATTAATATTGACCTTTATTACATGGAAATATACTATTTTAGCTACATGAGGGGTTAGGTCCCTAACATGTCCTCCCCCTTAAAAATAGTCTTGTCCTCAAGGCTTGAGATGAGGAAATTGTTGTAGAATGGTAGTTGGTTCCCAAGTGGCATCTACTGGAGTTGTATATTTCCACTGGACTAACACTTCCTTGATGGTTCGTTGACGCAGATGATGCTCACGCTGGTCCAAAACTACTTGTGGTTGTATCCAAATGGAGCCTTCTTCGTCCAACTCAGGAATGTTGGTTTGAGTTTGAAACTTAGTTCCAATCACCTTCTTTAAGCAAGAAACATGAAAAACAGGATGAAGCTTAGAATGAATGGGCAAAGCTAACTGATAGGCCACCTATCCCACACACTTGCGAAGGGTATAAGGACCATAACATTTGGGCACCATTTTCTGACAATGGTTTGCCTTGAGGGATTTTTTCTTGTAAGGTTGCAGTCAAAGAAACACATGTTCCCCTTCTGCAAATTGACGTTCAGAAAAACCTCGATCTGTTTGTTTCTTCATGCTATTTTGGGCCATGACCAAATTCTCTTTGAGGGTACGAAGAATAGCCTCTCGAACAGTAAGTGTGTGGTCAACCGCCTGGACCTTCGAAACACCTGGAAAATATGAGAGAAATGACGATGGATTTTGTCCATATACCACTTCAAAAGGAGTCATGCGAGTAGTTGTATGGTAAGAAATGTTGTACCACCATTCAGCTAGTGGTAACCATTGAGCCCACTGATTTTTCCTTTCTGATGAAAAACACCTCAAATACGTTTCCAAACACTTGTTGACAACTTCATTTTGACCATCAATCTAGGGATGATAATTTGTGCTAAGATGCAATTGGGTGCCTTGGAGCTTGAACATTTCTTGCCAAAAATTTCTCATGAAAGTTGGGTTGCGATCAGAAAAAATAAAATGTGGCATGTCATAAAGCTTGAAGACCTGATCCATGAAAAGTTGAGCCACAATGGATGTTGTAAATGGGTGTTGAATAGAACATAAATGAGCATACTTGGAAAGATGATCAACTACCACCATGATGACTAATTTATTGCCTGATTTAGGTAAGCCTACAATAAAATCCATAGAGATATCCTACCAAAGAGCAGGTGGAATAGGAAGCGGTTGTAGTGTTCCAGGAGATTTGACTGTTTCTACCTTGTTGTGTTGACACACATCACATTCAGCCACAAAATTACGAATGCCATATTTCATACCATCCCAGAAAAAATAAGGTTTGACCCGGTCATAGTTTTTGGTAAACCCAGAGTGCCCAACGGTGGGTGTAGCATGAAGCTCAGAAAGTACCATGGATTTAAGTTTTGACTATTTACTTAAATACAAATGACCTTTGTATTGAATCTCATCATTGATCCAAGAGTAACCTGGGGAGACTGGATAATTGGACTGCAATTGTTGCATCATATGCATACTTTTGGGATCATGTAGTCATGCCTGGCGAACAACTTGGAGCTGATATGGTACAATGAAGGAGAGAGATAAAAGGGACCCTTCATCTTCATATTTTCTAGAAAGTGCATCAGCAACCACATTTTCTTTTCCTTTCTTGTAAATGATATCATAATAATATCCAAAGAGCTTAGTCACCCATTTTTGTTGCTTTGGGGAGGAAAGGCGTTGTTCCAGAAAATACTTGAGGCTTTGATGATCCATCTTAATTTGGAATCATCTCCCCAATAGATAAGGGCGCCAAAGATCCATGACATGCAAAATAACCAACATTTCCTTTTCATAGATTGATTTGCCCAAATTTCTCTCTGACAATTGTTTGTTGGTAAAGGCCAAAGGCCGACCCTCCTGCATAAGGATGGCGCCAATTCCTTTCCTGAAAGCATCACATTCAAGGACAAAGGTCTTTATGAAATCAGGAAGGGCCAGGACTGGACTAGTGCACATGGCCATATTCAAGGTTTGAAAAGCCTCAGCAGCTGTTGGAGTCCAAGTGAAAGAATTATTTTTAAAGAGAGCAATGAGAGGTGTCACAATATTTCCATAATTCTTAACAAACTTGCCATAATAACCTATTAAATCCAGAAATCCATGCGAGATTTTGAGAGTCTTTGGGTGAGGCCAATCTTGCATAGATTCAATCTTTATAGGATCCACTGTGACACTGGCCTTGCCAACAAGATGACCCAAGTACTCGACTTTTGAGGTGCCAAAAGAACATTTAGATTGTTTGAGGAAAAGTTGGTGCTAAGAGAGTAGATGGAGAATTCTATCTACATGAGCAAGATGGGTTGTCCGGGTTTTACTATAGATGAGGATATCATCAAATAAAACTAAGACAAAATGATGGAGAAAAGGACGGAAGACGTGATTCATGAGGCTTTGGAAAGTGGAGGGAGCATTACATAAGCCAAAGGGCATGACCAAAAAATCACAGTGGCCCTCATGAGTTATAAATGCAGTATTAGGAATATTTGCCTCTTTCATACGGATATGGTGGTAGCCAGAATGAAGATCAAGTTTAGTAAAGAAATGGGCACCACTCAATTCATACAAGAGGTCATCAATGAAAGGAATGGGAAATTTGTCTTTAATGGTGAGTTATTTTAGGCCACGGAAGTCAGGACACATGCACCAAGAAACTTATTTCTTAAGGATCATGACCACAGGAGAAGAGTAGGGGCTCGTACTAGGGCGGATAACACCTGTGTTGAGAAGTTCTTGAACAATTTTCTCAATTTCGTTTTTTTGGGAAAAGGTGTGACGATAGGGACGGATATTGGGAGGAAGGATTCCTGGGAAAAGGGGAATGGAATGATCATGAACACCATGGGAAGGAGGGAGTCCCTGGGGAGTGGAAAAAACCACTTGATGTTTAGAGAGGATGAATTGGAGGTCCTGCAGCACAAAGGGTGTCTCAATTTCTTATATGGCATGGAGTTGGGAAATAATTCTAGAATGACCTTTCTTGAGTAGCTTTTCCATGTGATGGGAACTGATGATCTCTGGGGAACCGACATTGATGCCTTGGAACTTATATTTTTGGCCCTCCTGGTCGAATTGCATGATTAATTCCTTAAAATCCATGAGAATGGGACCCAAATTCCTTAGCCATTATGCACCCAACACAATGTCACAATCGCCCATGTCGATAGAAAACATATGATATTTCAAATGATATCCACCAATTTGGAGACGCACATTTTCACAACGCCCTCCGCATTTCATGGACCCACCATTGGAAATCATGATTTGAAAATTATTGATGACACAAATATAGAAATCAGTTTCTTGGGAAATGGGGCAATGAATAAAATTATGGGTACTTCCACTATAAAAAAGAATGATGACCTTCCAATGCTTAATGTAACCAATTAGCTTGAGGGTTTGGGGAGCAGAGAATCCAGTGAGATAATTTAAAGAAATGATCGATTCTACTTTGGGAGGGTCTGAGGGAGGGGTCATGTCAGTGGGTTCATGTGACATTAACACAAGGGGAGACTCAACATCCTCTTCTGAAACATCCTCCGAGATGGCCATAAAAATATTTTGTTACTTACACTTGTGCCCAGGAAAATATTTGTCATCACAATTATAACAAATGCATTTGAGTTGGCATTCAACCATTTCGACCCTGGTCAATTTATGTATCTTTAGTAGAGTAGAAGGAGGAGTGGGAGTGACTGGTTTGGTGCAAGGAATAAAGAAGGGTTTTTGGTTTTGAGAAGAGACAACCCAACTCTGAGGTCGAGCCATGAGGACATGGGAACGAATCGCATCCTTGAGGCCACTGATAAAATATTGTTGAAAAAAAGCATCAGATATGCCCTCTGTATGGAAATCTAGTTGTTCAAAAGAAGTTATAAATTCTTCCATTGTGTGAGATTGTTTCAAATTTGTCAAACGACCTAAATGGTTGGTGTCAGTGTCAAAGCATTCATAAATATCTACCACAAAGTGTGTCCAAGCCACATACCCTTGGCGGGAATTTTTTCTCCATTGCCACCATTGTCGACGTTCTTGATCTAGATGGAGACCACCATATCAGAGTTTAGACAACTCATCCATAATGACATACAAAGAGAAATAATGTTCCATTTGAGTTACCCAACTAGTGGGATCCAAGCCATCAAATTTGGTCACATCCACACATGGAAGGCATAGGTCACGTTGAAAGTGATGGGGCTGAAAGTTTTTGGAATGAGAGGAAGTTTCACCTTCAATATGCAAAGGTGGGTCAAATGAGGGAAGATCTATAGGGATATGCAACTTGGTGCAGATCATTGTAGTGATCGATTGGAGATAGCTAGAAATGTCTTGTTTGAGGTCTTGTTTGAGTTCCTCGATTGTGGCGATGATGGAGGAATGCATGTTTTTATTGATGGTGGAAATATTGACACTGAGTTGTCTCACTTCTTATTGAGTTTCTATGAAATTAGAGTGCAAGGTATCGAAGCGAGCTTCCAAGTCTTGGCTACGAGTATGGGCCATGATGAAGAGGGAACACAAAAAGGGGCGGGTGGGACCACACATACAATGGGTTATGGGTGAAGTGTATCACAACGATCAGGGGGAGGAGTTTAATCCAATGGGGTAAATCCCAAATAAGGGTGTTGGAAGGGGGTCGGGTCCATGAGAAAAATAAAATTGTTGAAAAATGATAGGTATGATTGTGATAAGGGAAAAGAGAGAAATCCAATGGAATAGGTCTCAAATAATGGTGCCAACAGGATCTAGACTCCTATGGAGTTATACTCCGATCTGAAGAATACTGCAGTGATGAAATGCCCAAATGCTTAACAGGAAGAAATGTGTATTAATTTCACAACCCGAATGCAAGAGACACACTTGTGCGACACTAGATCTTGTCTGTTCTATTTTTGTTTCTGTCCCAAAGTTTAGGGTATTCAAGGGTTTTCCATGTGCTATAGCTCTCTGATATACGTGTAGGGTCCAACAGTAGTAATCGACCCAATATCTCAGGGCACCAACTAAGGAGGCTAGATTGTGCCCTTAGCCGTACTACCCGACTACCCAAGTACTAGAGAATATCTTCCCGAGTGTTGTTCTCGGTGGAACTATAGCAGTCAGGCGGTTTATCAGTTTATCTATGGAGGGCTTTAGGAGATCTAGGTCGATCCATATACAGGTGTTTTCTGATGCGCTACCACTCGAACGGGTACCAACATGGGTTACAAGGGTGACCAACAGATGTGCGCTTAAGTACCACTTGTATTTCCTGCGTGTAT
>ML786948.1:10026-28469 GCA_009831015.1 Picea engelmannii
GACCCGAAGAAGACCCTGGTCGTTGATCACCAGGAGGGGTATGTTTCAAAATATTATGCATTCAGGTAGAAATACTCTGGGAAAACGTGAAGGAGAATGGTTTGAAATCACCAAAGCTCGAACATCCAAAGTAGCTGGGAGTCGTCAATCTACGAGAGGACAAGTGTCACTAGATCGCAAGCTCCGAGTAAAATGCTTGGAGGGAAGCCGAGAGAGGAGAAACTAAAATCTGAGAATGTCGAAGGGAGAAGTCTCGGAGCAGAGGATAATCATTGGATTGAAGAGGATAGATTTCAATAGATCTTCCATTTCAAAAGATATCCAGTCATAAGAAACAAGAAGTTGAGATTTGAAATCACCGGAGTCCGGAGACTTGAAGGAGATATCGACCATTAATCCAAGAGGGACATGTGTCAGTGGATTTTCAACTACAAAATATTGACGTATGGAGGAAAGAAGGGTTTGAGAGTTGAAACTCCTGAAGCCCGGATCATGAAATCAATCACATTCGTTGATCCACAGAACTTGAAAGGGCAGATCTGAATCGTCAGTTTAGGAGCACTGTCAAGATCGTGAGATCGACGATCCCGTTGCATTGCAGGGATTGAAGGTGCATGAATGTTAATGATTTGAGGGTGGGCCGCAATTGAAACCACATTTTTGGAGAAAGGACATGTGGAGTCTCGAGGTAAATTGTGGGGTGAAACACAGTTTGTTTTAAACCACTTTTGGATGCGTCTGCAATCACATGGTCACATGAGTTCATCACCCAAGGTTATATCGAGAATGGAGCTAGTGCTCTCTAGGCATTAGTTCAGAGTTCAGGAGTTCAAAAGTCAGGAAATTCAAGGTTGGCTCACATCCAAATGCTTGAAACATGAAGTCTCGAAGTGCTTGGCCCCAGGTCACAGCCAGCAGTCATGTGGAGAGTGAAAATAGAGGAAGGATCTAGTGTCGTTAAGCTCCACTTTGGATATCGAGAGTTAGGAGAATCAAGATCTCTCATACCAAGATTCCTGAAGTTGTGAGTCATGAAGTGCCTATTGGTTAGGTGTATGGTCACTGCTGATGGTCACGTGAAGGAAGAGGCTTAGAAGCCAAATAAGCCAAAAACGACTAACTGTAACTACCAGAGAAGACAAAGAGTTGTGACTACCAAAGAAGCCAGAGAATCTCAGGATAATGTCTGCTAATAATGAATAGAATTAGAATAACAGCCAGAGAATATGAAGAGTTTGTATGATGATCAAGTAGAGGACTCGAGGTGAGAAAGACATGCAGAACAGAGAAGATAGTGTGATTTTTCGAGAGTTATGCATGTGGGTAGGAGGAGATGAATTGTAGTACCTGAAGTGGAGATCAGTGGTGCAATGAAGAGCATGCAGATGTAGCACAGAGCATAAAAGGTATAAGAGAAGTTGAATGGTAGGGTGTTGTGTGCAGGAGGAAAAAGAGTTGAGCATAGAAGCAGTAAGATGCAGAAGTGGAACAGAGTATAGAAGTTGAAGAAGGCAAAGGAGACATAGAGTTTTAATAGACCATATAATAGACAGAGCAAGTAAGTAAAGTTTTGTAAGATTCATTCAGGGTGGTAGGGTGGTGTTAGGGAGGATTGCAGTCCTCTAAATTCTAGTTGGTGCTAGAAGATATTTTGGGAGTTGGTGCTTCCATCTAGTGGGTGATAAAGAAACTTGGGAGTTGGTGCTTCCATCTAGTTGGTGCTAGAGAAATTTGAGATTTGGTGCTCTCTGTAAGTTGTAGTTTTCTCAAAGGTTGTAGTCTCATATTTGAGTTGGAGCTCAAAGACTGTGATGTACTTGCAAGTTGGAGCTTGATTGACATCCTAAAGAGAAGAGGTTTTCACCCTTATGGGTTTCCTAATGAAAATCAATGTCTCTGTTTATTCTGTGTGATTGATCAAATATTGTATATCTATGCATGATAAGTTATCAGCAACACATTAAATAATAATCTAAAAGGAATCAGAAAATAACAGGAAAAGTTTCAAGCTTATATACATAACTGATTCACCCCCCCCCCTCAGTTATATTTCCAACACTTCACACATGGTCCTTGGGAAAATTTTGACCTATGTATCAAACTTCGCAACCTTCAGCTTGGTCTAAAAAACGCACTATCATCAAGGTGTGACATTGTACCCACTCTGTGGTGTTCTTCTTGTGTGTTCCCCACCATCTAGTTGGCATTACTTTTAAGGCTTCATCTAGTGATAACAACCTCTGTTGTATTGGTACAATTCCTTCAAATTCAACTAGAAATGTCTCTAAATGATTCAAGCCATCAAATGTAGGAAGATTACTTACTTTTGTGTTGATCCATGGAACTTCTCTGGTCAATCTGGAACACCTCCGCGTAGAGACTTCATACATTTTGTTCTTCCAGTTTTCCAATGCTTCTTGTGAATCTGATGAGCATGCACTTTCACTTCGCGAACTTATATTTCCATCTGTTGTAGGATTAATATAATCCTGATGTCCTACTGTCATTTTATAGATATTTTCTAGCTCATAGGCGCGATCTTATTCTCTTATTGGTTTTGTGTATCTGCAACCTTCATCGGGATCAAGAGGTGCAATGACCTTAAGGCCATCACCTTCAAATGTCATTCTTCTCTTCTTTAGGTCAACAACAATCGAATTTTTGAAATCCCAATCAATTCCTAACAATGTTGGGTAGGGGAAGCTATCATCAACAATCTCAATCACTTTGAAGTCTGCAAATTTCCTCACTCCGTCGATGTCCACAGGGACATGCTCTAGTCTTCCGAAGGGGCTCACCTTCTGCTGATTAGCCATCTTGTGCCTAATAGGGTAGTAAATCAACTTAGGTTTCCCTATCAATGCCCAAGTCTACTTCATCGTAACATTTACTTATGATCCCGAGTTKAGGACCACATAATATATGTCGTAGTCTCCAATTTGAGCACTAAAATGTAGTTCCTTATTTGTCCTTCTTTTCCTAGATAATTGATTCACAACTCTACTTAACAGAGGATCTCTTCTCCCAACTTCATACTGTCTTATTTAGTGTTGTAGTTCATGCACAGCTTTTTCATCTTTAATCAAATTGATTCAAGTATACAAGAAGTCCATAATCTTGCTTACCTTTTATGTCTAGATAAGGAAGACTGATCAAATGTTGGAGGCATTTCACATTCCCTTACTTCTGGTTGTGCTCTAGATGAAGAATCTTGTTTTCCTACAAAATCTCTTATTGTTTCTTCAAAGGTATGATTTTCTTTCCTTGGATCAAACAATTGTGTCTTATCTACATATTTTATGATCCCTGATCCATCTGTAGTCTTTCCTGGAGTCACCATGTCTTCTTCTGTAACAGTGCCTCCTCTAGTAATAATAGCGACTCTAGGATCATCACCATGAGGTTCAATTAATATTAGTTGTACTTGTTGGTTTCAACCTCGTCTTTCTAGAAGTTTTGATAGTAATACTGGACAATATTCAATGACATGATCAAATGAATTATAGTAGCTGCAAGTAGTACAAGGGTTATGATAATCCCTTGCCAAATTTCATGGTTGGACGCAGTTATAGCAAATGATTTGACCTCGACCTCGACCCATTCCTCCTCGTCATCCTCTTCCTATGAATCCCCTACGAGGGTTGAAGTTTCCTCTTCCTGGGGAATTGAACTGCGCAGATCTTCCCTCTGACTATATTTCTCCTTGAATTTAATATTTATCCCTTGACCTTTCATGCATGAGATTATAATACCTACAATCCTTCTCATCATGCCCCACAAATTTACAGAATGTGCAATAAATATTGGTAGGTTTCTGGACATATTTTTGCATGTAATAACATTCACCAGGGTGATGTCTATTTCTACATACCTCACACCATGGTATAGTAATCTGCTTCAAAGGGTTAGGCACTCCAGAGGTCAAGTATTCATTAAATAAAGGAAAGTGCTCTTTGTCATGGCCCTCTGCTTTACATCTGATACACCAAATATCTTCTCTTTTCTCCTTTCCTTTGTCCTTTTTCATATATTCAGCCTATAAATATAAACTAGTTAATTGATTTAAAATCTGGCTCATACCTGGACTAGATTCTCCTACAGGGGTTGCTTCTAGTTTCGTGGCGATCTCCAAAGCTTCAACCTGCGAAGCGACTTTCTGTTGCATCAGAGGAAATATGATATGTGGCAGGAGAGCAGCGATAAACCATTCTTTATTCTATTTTTCTGGGATCTGAAAACTTAAACGACCTGCCAAAGTCTTAAACCTCTTATCAAACTCTCAAACAGGTCCAGTCACCTTCTGCTTGATTGCCTTCAACTCTATAATGCACTGTGACTGCGACTTAGGTTTCTTGAATTCTACACTCAACTAATTCTTAATGTCATTCAGCAGTTTAGGTTGTCCAGGTCTTGAAGAAAACTTCATATACCAACTCAGTGTGCAGTCCCTCAAGGTAGTACTAAACTAAGCTCTCTTAATAGCTTTGTTGGTGACTTGCTTAATGCTCCATACAGCTTCGCATAAGAACCAATGTTGGTCAGGATCTTCACATCCCTATCCTCTAAAAATAGGTAACCTCATCTCATCTTCCATGGAATTTCCTTGGTTATTTTACTAAGTATATACTAAATTTCTTGTAACAGTACTTTGAGTTCTCTTATTACTCTGGTTACTCTGGCTACTTAATGTTTCTAAAACAACAGGAGTATTAATACTACTTACTTCGATAGTAGGTGCAGTACCTGACGTTTCTGGTTCTCCTCGGCAAAGTTCTTTAATCTCTACTTCCTTTTCCCTTGCAGACTCTAAATAATCTTCGTCTGTTAGATCTGCTTCTTCTCCACTGTAGAATCTCTCATCTTCGTAATTCTTCTTAAACAGGTTCGCAAGAGGAACCTCTCTGAATGATCTCCCACTACACGTGTGTCCAGCCTTTGTGTCACTGTCATTGTCTGAATTCTTGAACATTATCTTTAAAATCCATTAATTATTGTATCTTCAAGATATTATTCTCATGCAATAGCATCTTAATATTTAGCTTCAAGAAGTGTAGAAACTTTCCTCTAGGTCCCTTAAAGAAATATCTCTCTGCTTGACTATATGATTCCACCCTGTCAATAGAAAACTCAATAATGTACCCTCCAATAGTGTTATCAAACCAGAGATCTACTGCTCTAGACACAGTGTTATCAATTCTCTTGACCTTCTTGATCAGCGTCATTGTCCAAACCACAGTTGGTCTAGATCTAATTTCAAACTGTGTGTCTTCTAGTCTGGCTAAACACTCATATAACTCCTTATGAACTCCTGTAAAGAAACTTCCATGCACATCCGTAAATATGTACCTCCCCAACCAGTGTTTTGTACTAATGCTAGGGTTCTTTTTCTGAGCTACGGTGAAGTCCCTTTCTTGTTCTTCTATCCAGTTCTGAATTTCTATCTTTGATGGAAACCACCTTGACATTCCCTCAAAAAGATCCAAGTCCTGGGAATAGAACCATTTGTTGGCACAGGGGAAGACCCAGGGTTCAACTCTAACAGCGCATCAACAAACCCTAAATATTGGCCCCTTCAGCAACACCTGTGAAGCAGATGATGTCTCACCCGAAGTAGCAATAGGAGGGTTGCAGGACACAGGTGTCTACAACCAGAGGAAATGAAAAGTGAATCCAAAACAACAATGCAATATAACCTAGATATTCCTTACCAGTATTATACTTAGCTTCATGAACTTATCTTATACCTTATATTTTTAGTAAGGAAAACAACCGTGCAATAACATTATAACAGATAGCAAATAACACAGCATCAACCACAAAGAAACAGAAGATTTATGTGGTTCACCCTCTCCCTAAGGCTACGTCCACAGAACTGTGTTTCTTGATATATTAGATGAAAACATATAGTTCTATCTATGCACTTAGCTGCAAATATCTCTCTCTTTCTCTCTTTATCTCCCCTCCCTGCACACCCAGCTGCAGGGTTGATCTTCGCACCCAGCTGAAGATACAGAATACAGACTCAATATTGCTATCACCAACAACGACAGCAATAATCAACAATAACCATAACCAATAACAAACAACCCTCTCAACTCTTTTAGACCTTTATTTATACATTACATGACACTTGAACAATTTTAGACCGAAGTCTAGGTGTCAAAACCCTAGATCCAAAACCCTAGGTCCACATGACCCGCATTTTCAGGGCTTCGCCAGCCTGTCCTTCTTTCTTTTCCACAAGGTGATCAAAAGAATCCGTTGGTGTCTTCTTCCACTTTCTGAGTTGTCCATGGTCCATATTCTTTGATGCTTTATCTTCCTTGATCTTCTCTTTCAACGGCTTGCTTTTCCTTACTTCATTCCTTCTTTTATGGTTTTTTAACCACTTCGACCCCTCCTTAGTTTATGTGTCTTCTGCACAGTTTGTACTTCATCTTTCTTCTTCCTTAATCTTTGATTTCTTCCTTAATACATAACCAAGGGCCAACAAAGGTTCATGTTTGCATGATCTCTTTTAATCTCCATTCCCAAAATGAAGTTAGCAGCATCGAGATCCTTCATGTCAAATTTGGAGGATAGCTGCAATTTCACCTCCTTGATAACATCCATGTTATTTCCTACCAGCAACATGTCATCAACATACAACACTACATAAATGAAGTGACTACCAACCTGCTTGGAATATACATAATGATCAACCTTTCTTCTCACAAATCCCAATCCAAGGATGTATGTGTCAAACTTTTGGTACGACGTCCTAGGTGATTGCTTCATACCATATAGTGACTTGTTTAGCTTATAGGCTACCTCTTTCTTTCCCTTCACTACAAAGCCTTATGGTTGCTTCATGTAGATTTCTTCTTCCAGATCCCCGTGTAGAAATGTTGTCTTCACATCCATTTGTTCCACTTCAAGATCAAAAGCACTAGCAATAGATAAAATAAATCTAATAGAAGTTAACTTGGTAACACGAGAAAAAAATTCACCAAACTCAATTCCCTCTACCTGGGAATAACCTTTTTCTACTAACAGAGATTTGTATTTCTCCACTTTTCCTTATACATTAAACTTCTTCTTAAACAATCATTCGATGCCAACAAAATTTCTTCCAGCTGGCAACTCAACTAGATCCCATGCCTCATTCTTATCCAAGGCATCCATTTCTTCAACCATGGCCTTCTTCTAGATTTTATTATCCTCTGAATTCACTGCTTCTCTGACAGTTCTGGGATCATCATCAATAATAGATAAATCAAAATTAGAACAAAAATTAGGTGGACTATACATTTCTAGTTTCCTTCTTTCCCTCATTGATCTCCTCAATACTGGTGTATGAGGTTATGCTTCATCTTCTTTAGTTGATTCAGATTTTGCATCATCCAAATCAAAATCTATTTTCTCAGGTTCTTCTCTCCTTGGTAGGAATTCATGTTTGGGAACATCTTTCACCTCTATAAAAACAACATCCTGACTATAAAAAGTCTTCTTAGTTTCTGGGTTCCAAAGATTATAACCTTTCACACCATCTTTATAACCAATAAAGATACATGTTTCAACTTTATTATCCAACTTACTCCTATTTTCCTTTGGAACATATACATAAGCATCACAACCAAACACTCTAAGATGTTCAAGAGAGGGTTTCTTACCAGTCCATACCTCATGTGTAGTTTTATCATCCAGCATTGATGAGGGTGATCGATTGACTAGGTAACATGATGTACCCACTGCCTCTGCCTAGAATTTGTGTCCTAACTTGGCACCACTAAGCATGATCCATGTTTTTTCCATCAGTGTCATGTTCATCCTTTCTACAACTCCATTCCGTTGAGGTGTTTATGGAGTATTCTTATGCCTTGTTATACCACACTTATTACATAATTCTTCGAATTCATTTCCGCAGAATTCTCCACCATTATCCATCCTCAATACCTTTATTTTCTTCTCTGTCTGATTTTCTACCAGAGCCTTAAACTATTTAAATTTATCAAATACCTCATATTTGTTTCTAAGAAAATAAATCCATGTATTCCTTGATAAATCATCTATGAATGAAACATAATACACAGATTTACCTAGTGATGGAACATGCACAGGTCCAAATACATCATTTTGTATCAACTCTAAGATCCCATTTGCTCTTGTTGCACCAGATGGGAATCTTACTCAATTTTTCTTACCATATATGAAATGTTCACAGAAATTAAAATCCAGAGTCTAATTAGGAATACCTTCAACCATACCATTATCGTGTAGTGTTTGAAGGCCCTTTTCTCCAATATGCCCCAGTCTTTGATTCCATGGAATGGTCTTCTTTCCAGGGATAGTACTGGTCTTATCTTCTTTATTTCTCTGCTCAGGGACAACATAACGGTTACACCCATTAGTATAAGTGTTTCCCAACAATTCGTACAGATTTCCACACCGAACTCCCCTCATCAACACCATTGCTCCTCGTACCATCTTGCAAGTGCCCTTTCCCAATACAGTATCCACACCTGCATCATCCAACTTGCTTATAGATATTAGGCTCCTAGCTAGTTTTGGAATGTGTAGAACCCTAGGGAGATTTCTAATCCTTCCATATTTTAGCAACAACTTAACCCTTCCATGTCCCATGATTTTGGTTGTCGATTCATCTCCTAGGAAAACATCACCACCGTGAGGATTCATATGATATGACGCATATAAGTTTATCAACCATACACCACGGTTTGCATGTGTACCTGTAGATTCCAGATAAACATCACCTCCTTCTTCAATGGATTTTTTCGCCTCTGTAAGAGGCATTATCAGATCCCTTTGGTTTATCAACCTTCTTAGACTTTCAATATTTCTTATAATGCCCTGCTTTACCACACTTCTAGCATTTCCTCAAAGGTTTTCCTGGAGACTTATATCTACCTTTAGATTTAGATCTCCCCCCGAAGACTTACTAGAATTTCTATTTTGGGTACGACCTATTACAAATAAATCAATTGTTCTCTAACCATCCATGATTTTCCACCTCATCTCTTCAGATAACAAGGATGCAACTACATCCTCATACTTCAATGTAGATTGAGTGGTACTACCAATTGCTACATCTAGATTATCCCAAGAGTCTGGAAAAGAACATAACAAAGTAATACACTCATATTCTTCTACAATTGTAATATTAACAAAGACAAGTTGACTTACCAGAGTATTGAAAGCATTTAGATGTTCTTTCACGGAATCTCCATCTTCCATCCTAAGATGATACAACTTCTTTCGAAGAAACAAGTTGTTTACCAGGGACTTTGATTGATACAAATTCTCTAACTTATCCCATAGTTCCTTGGTTGTAGATTCTCCTTAGACATTCAACAACACTGAATCTTCCAGGCAGAGTCGAATAGTACTCCTTTCTCTTCTATCCAACTTTTCCCAATTTTTCTTCGACATACCAGTAGGTTGTGTACTAGTAGTTTTTGTACCAGAAGATTGTGTACCAATAGATTGTGTACCAGTAGACTGTGTATCGGTAGGCTGTGTACCAAGATCCACAGTGATCCATTGTTATTTTTCTACAAGAATTTCCTCCATATTGAGCTTCCATAGCTCAAATTTTTCACCGTTGAACTTCTTAATCTCAATTCTATAAGAGCTCGCCATTCCTCTTTATACACTCAAATCACCACTACAAAATCTCCCATTGAACCCATATTTATCACATACCTAAGATAAACTTGTTCTATCAAGACTGAGCCAAACCCTCAGCAACAAAGGTGTCCCCCTGAAGCCAAACACAAGCTATGATACCACATGTAAGTTTTAAACCTGTGAAGTAAAGTAATGCATACAAATTCTCCTAATAAAAACATAAATTAATTGATGTCTCATACACACATTACACAGAGATTTACGCTAGAAACCCTTAACCAGGAGAAAACCAACATTCCTTGGTGTCGCACCTTTCAACTCTTCATTGTATTAATTTCACCATTCACAATACAATATATACAATATTTTAGGTATTATGTATCTACCAAAATCCTAATCCCTTAATACGAGATTAATTTAGAAAACCACTAAAAATAGCAAAATCCGTTAAAATAGCAAAAACCGCCCAAAAAAAAAATTGGGGCACTACCCCGGAGTTGAATGTTGCGCGTAACCGGGGGGGAATCCTAGCCCCCCCTGGGACCACGCCAGGAAAGCACCCAGTGCACATGACACAAAGAGTGAAGGAAGTTGGGATCATCAAACGTAGTTGTCAAATCTGACGCACCCACACACACACACACATGCAAAGAATATAACACATATCCAACATGTAGATTGCAAAGAATATGAAGAAATATTCAAACAAGAAATATCTATGTGGATCCCCACAACATTGAGTGTTACAAGTGCCACAATTATGGACATATGGTTCATGATTGTAGAAGCATGATAGATACTTCTAATAATAAAAACATTGATATCAGATATAAGAAGGTTTGGAAAAGAAAACAAGAAAAGGTAGAGGAAGAACAGATGAATGGAGGACACCCAGAAGTCATACTCTCAGGATAGGAAATAGTACAATATCAGGAAAAATCTACAAGAAAAAAGGAAGATTTCAGATATAGGAAGGTTTGGAGAAGAAATGGAAAACAATAAGAACATGTGAATAAAGAACAGGTCCTAGAGATCCCAGGATTTGCAGTAGTGTGAGAAAGAAAAGAAGAACGGGTAAATAAAGAACTGACACAAGATATTTTTCTTTCATGAATTGTAGATCATAATGAATCCATAGGAAAAAAGGAAGAAGACGGAGTTCAGAGAGATGATGAGTCTATAGATGAAGAGGAATATTGCTATGCATCAGAGCAGATATATATATATAAGATTCATCCAGCTTGGAGACTCCCAGTAAGTATGAATATTGAACAGGGAGAGTTGGTGCAGTAGCTATTATAGATCAAAGAACCATCCTTCGAGAAATTTTAAGTATTTGCAGAGACAAATTTAGAGAATTCAAATAACAAAAGTACAGAGTGATAGATTGATCAGTTGAGAAGAAGTATTCCCATGCAAGTATCAGTTGGCAGTTACACATATAGAGGTTTATGATTGTATTTCATGTATGTATTCAGGCAGGGATATCTTCAATGCAGGTTKTTCCAGACATGGAGAGTTTGATTTGTAGATATATAAGACCAGTGGAAACATTTGATTTAGGTTGAAGAGACAATAATATGTGATGATCAGTTGCAGTTGTGAATCCTTCATGATAGTACAGTGATAGATGGATCAACATTGAGGATGGTTGAGTATCAAAGTTATAGAATGTTTGTGACATATGGACATAAATGGATACTTAGAAGGTATAGAAAACATGGTTCAGAGAAGATGCATAGCGATGTATTTACAATTGAAATTAGTGGAATCAGTTGGAATTAGTTGGTCACGGAAAGGAATGCAGTAAAAGGCACAATAGAACATAGAAAGAGAAACCTTCAGAAAAATATACATCGTCAGAGGGACATTATTGAACAGTATGGCCATTGGCATCTAAACAGTGAACATAATAGGCCATGAATATTTAAAGTCAAGATATTCTAAATTTTTTTTTATATATGTCGGAGATTTGCAAGAAGAAGCACCTGTTGGAGCCACCCTTGTTTTTCTAGGCCTTCACAAGTTCCATTCTTAATGCTTGAAATCTAAAAATGGTTTTCATTTTTTCCTCTGAGATGTCGATGATCTCTGAAGCTTGATCACGCGAGCAACGGTGATTATTCCACTCTCGAAACAAGTCCTACCTGTCATAAAATGTTTCCTCTTTCGTTCTACCTCGGGATCTCGTAGATCGGATACTATAACTCATGCAGTTCACACATCCCGAGTCACGAAACAGCGAAGTCGTTTTAACTTTTCACTCAAAACAGTAACGAGGGTAAAGTTTTCTCCAACTCATGATTAAACGTCATTGGGGTTTCGCTCCTCGGCGTTCGCCAAACCCAAAAATTTATTTTCATAGCCCCGATAGCCAAGAACACGAGGTCCTTATTTGAGTAACTCACATCAAGGACAAAGGCAAAAGCTAACCGTGGTAAAAAAATTCTCTCAGCGTTATCTTTTTCGAAAGTTACACCGTCTAAACCCCGACTCGCGAAATCACGATGCAGTTATAACGTGATTAATTAATCACTTAATCCAAGATTATCTTCCCTTTAATTAAGTCATGTTATCACGATCTTGCAGCTTCGCAACTTGGCATGTAAATCTCCTAGAAACTTATCTTCGAAGCTCCGAGTCGCAATATGGTGAATATAATAATTATAAAATTAATCAAGCCCCAAATCACGATTACATTTTATTAACCAAAATCGATCTTCGCAGTCTCAGGTGTTAGAGAATCAAAATGTTGAAGTAAAATCCCCGATATAACGAGTACCGAAACATTGTTAACAGTGGTAAAATCGGATTAATTAAGCTAAATCAATGAATATCCCATGCTTTGATGTCTACACGATTTACGAGGTAGCCTTTTTCCTCCATGCGCCAACTGAAATTTTAAAACCACCAAAATTTATGACATTAATGAGGAAATAGGGTAAATCGATGTATAAGATCAGATTTTTATGGAAGAATTTATTTCCAAATGTGATTTGACAGACTTGTTCTAAAAGGTACCGAGTTTTTGAGTATATATCAAAGTTTTATTTCATTATAACAAATGCATTTTCATAGCATGCAGAGCTCACCACCTCTGAGTAAACTAACTTTTGTATGTATACGCAGTTCTATCGCACAAGAGCTAAAACGCAAGCTTCAGCCATGGCTCCGCGAAAAGAAGCAAAGGCGAATGTTGAGGTTTCGGGACAAGGCTTAGACAATGTCTCTGATACTTCACCCTGAAGTATCAACTCGGTCTCGAATTGGTCATATGTTTCAGATATTCTACAAGCAGAATTGGTGGATTATTCCGACGACTCTGACGACAACGAAAGAGATGATATAACCAAGTACAAAATAGTTGTCCAATTCGGAATGCACAGAGTAGCAGCCAGGCCGTGGTTGCTTCCATATTATGATATGGTCTGATGGGCATTGGACCATGTGGACATACCTACCATAACTATCATGAATGAGCAGAGAGTCGCCATCGGGACTTTTAGGTCGGAACATCTGCAAACCATGTATAAGCTACCCACGACGTCCGACCACACATATGGCGCTGAGTTCTTGGAAGAATTCAAGGAGAAGGAATGCGTACAGTATGATAAAACCATGTCCAATTTGATAAAGGATTGGGTTTCAAACACCGCGAAGTTCAAAGCTGATACCCACGGCATTTATTCAATCGCTTCATTAGAACCACAGTACAAATATGTGGCCATGATGACATGTCAGTTATATGGGAAAGAGGACACATCGCATTTTTTCCTTGCGTGGGTGCCTCTAATGTTTCGGGTCACCGAAGGCTGTTCCTTTAACTGGGCAAAGATGCTTTCAGATAGCTTGACCAATCGGGTCACAAAGTATCGGGAGCAGAAGGAGAATGGGAAGGCATCGTCATTCTTCATGTCCACGTACATTATGGATGCAATTTGTTCTATGACACCATTTCCATTGATGTGCTGGAGTTGGAATCTGGCCGAAGACGAACCCATACATGTATATCATGAAAAATTATGGGAAAACAAAGCAGAAAATTTTGCGTATGAAATTTTTAACTGGGTGATGGTGCCCCTGCATGTCGCCATTTTTGGTCACCCGCCACCCCAGATCTCGGACAGCATAGTAACAAATCTGAGCAGCATTGCAGACTGGTATGTAGAAGCTAAATTTTCCTACCTCAAAGTTTTCAGGGCTTCTGTTCCCCCACATGCGCTGCCATTGTTCATTCCCGACAAGTTGGCTTGTCGCGAGGTTGCCCGGCAAATGGTAATTGGCGGTGTAAGAAAAGAACTTAAAGGGTACTCGAAGAAGGTATGGCCATCGTTTCCTGTTCATTTGCATTCTTATTCTTTATTATATTTCGGGCATGCCAAAGCCGAGGCCGCAGCCCTGGAAGACATAAATTTGGTCTCCATCGAATACAAGAAGCACGATCCGCAGAGGGTCGTGAGCAACCATTTGGAAAATTGCGGGCTCAAGAGATTTGAGCATGAAAATTCACCCTCAGATGACATTTTCCGAGGAGCAAGGTCCTATGAGGAGATTCTAGCCAGGATACAATCCTTGGCACCCGAGGAAAGAGCCGATGTTATGAAGTTCCAGGAACATCGACATAGCTGTCTCCCCGTAGTGTTGTGAGGTGAGGGTCCAGGTACTTCGGAGACAAAATAGAAGGACGCCGAAGGCTCTAAGGATGTGATTCCCGACCAAGGGAAACACCAGGATGAGGGGGAACAAACGAAGAGTCTGGAAGCGGAGAAAAAGCTCCGGACCCACCGAAGAAGTAGAGTCCATAAGCAGAAATAAAGACTCTTGACCCACCAAAGAAACAGAGTCTGGTCGCTACTCCGAGAAAATATGCGAAGCAGATCGGGGAACCCATCACATCAGTCACCCCCTTGCAGTCGACATAGGGAAATATCAATGCGGGATGGATATTCAATGAAGAATTGAGGCCCATAAGAGTAGAAGAACTCCCTCCGAATGAGTTTTTATTCGATAAAAAGAGAAAGGCAGTAGTGAAAAGGGAATTCTATCAAGAAGGAGAGTCGACTGCCAAGAAATATAAAGTCATAACTGATGGAAAAGACAAGAAAAATGAGCAATTTGCCACTGAGATAGCAGGGACACTAGGAGCATATGCCTCGGCGAATCAATTTTCAGTCGAGCTCCTAAAAAACCAACTTAAAAGAAAGAATCGCCTCATTAGGACCCTTGAAGCCAGATTGGCCACAGCAACAGAAACTGCTAAAGACCAGGCGAGCATAGGAATAGATCAGGCCAGGTTGGCCGATAAGAATGAGATAGAGATGCTAAAAACTAAGCTCGAGAAAGCACAGCTGGTGGTCCGGGATGGTCGGATGCAAGTGAGCCAGCAGAGGGATTTGATCGAATAGTTGCAGGCTAGGGTGGAGATCGCCGAGAACAGAATGATAGACATCGGGATGTTCAAATCCCAGGCAATCGAGATTCGGAGAAGAGTCTCTGCGGCACAGCGAAATTTGATGGCCAAGGTAGAAGCGATCCGGGACAACTGTTTGTTGGTCAATCAGGTTTTTGAGAACTTATCTGCCAGAGAAAGGGATGTCAGAGCAGCTCGGGTCTCTTTCCAGGAGGCTGTAATATCCATGAACAACTGGGTTTCGGCAGGCACTCCCAGGTTCACCCTTTTAGAGCAAACCAGAGGAAACATCCTATTAAAGGAATGGGAGCATAACATCACCGAGGGAAAGCAGCAAGCCAAAAAGATAACTGATTCCTTAGAAGAGGCCTTTAATTCTATAGACGGTGATCTACTGGGTATTGACAGTGGAGGCAATGTCGAGATGTTGATACAAATGAATGTGGAAAAGATATCGCTTGATCTGAAGGAAAAGGAAGAAGGAGATTTGGTCGATATCTCTCAGATGACTATGGTGGACATATTCCAAGTAGATAAGTGCATGATTAAACCCAGCGTGCGATTATGCGCCATCGACATCATAGATGGACAGATGGAAGACAGGCTGCAGCAGTTAGCATGATAATGTTACTTCTTTGAAGCCAGCTGTCAAGCAGAACCGTCGCGGCTAATAGCTCAACTGGTTGAAAGGTGTGTCACATGTGCAGAGCTCGCGCAAGGACAAACGTCTGGCACCAAGTGAAGACAGAGAAGAAGAAATGGAGCGATTTCTCTCCCCCCCTATCATAACCGAAATTTTGTGACTTTTGAGATTCTATCTTATTTGTAAAATTGTATAAATATTCCACAGAAAGAAATAAACAAGGTTGGACCTTTTTGTGTCGTTTGTAACAGAGTTTTTTACATTTGAGAGTTAATACAAGCAGATATGAAGATTCTCAATTCTGTCACGACTGTGTTACAAGTTTGCTTCCTTGTATCTCATATTTCATTTCATTTCATATTCTTAATTGATGTGCTTCATTATAATCTAGTATGACCACTACTATAGCGAATGAATTTTAGTTTTCTTCAATTGTTTACTATTTTTCCTCTGTACCAGCTATCAGCGGGTGTAAGACCAGTCTGCATTTTCAGGATTCTACACATATTCTCTGCTACATTGGTTATTTCCTTACATTTTTCCTCTCCTGTTTATGTGTGATACTCTCCCTTGATATGAGCCTTACACCATAGACAGTCAAGTGTTTTTCTCCCATCTCACACCTTTATTAAAATATAATACAATTACGGGAACGAGCCTTTGATTTGCATCCCTATTTTTATTTCTGAAACCGTAAATTCTCTTTTATACGACCAAATTGAGACAGCACTTAATCTCTCTTGAAGTTTTTCCTACTTTTATTGTTCCCCCATGACGGTTCCTGTACCAACACAGCCTAATATCGAACCCGGATTATCGAATCAAACGCACATTGCCTTAAACCTTTTCGACACCATTCTTAAAACGGCAACTAATCGGGCCGAACTTGAATGATCATGGGTATCCATTGAACAAGACATAACTATCCAGGAACAGTTGGAAGCCAGACAACACCAACGAAGAAATCTTCCTTAGTTTCCTTTGCCGAAGGTTGACGTTTCTCTCTTCTCCACCTTTTACCCACTTTTGGATGCCTTGACACTGTACTTCTAAGCCTTAAGTACAGACTCAGGAACAACAGCACCAATAGAAAATTAGCAAGCACTAGAAAAGAGGAAAGTAAATATTTACAGGTAACCCTACATTGATCTACATGACATCTTGCAAAAAACTCGAGGGAAGATAAATCATCAAGAGATTCGGAAAGGAAGATCAGTAGCATGCAAATAGGGAGAGAGATGAAAAATACTTGAAGAATACAATTAAATAATATTTTGAAATGTTTCTCATATACATTAGAGTTTTACACAAGGAAGCACCATGAAGAGAAAAGCATAGGCTTGCATAAAGGGGGGGAGAGAGAACAAAGGATAGTTAACCTTTTTTCCCATGAAATCAAGGGAAGAGAAATCATCAGAGCAAGAGATCATAAAAGAAAGATTAGAAGCATGCAGAGAGGGTGAGACATACTAATAGGGGGAGTTACCCTTTTACCCATGATTTCAAAGGAAGAGAAAGACAAAGATCAAGTGCATGAAGTCAGTGAAGGATTTTTCAGAGAAAGTATACTTTCAGGGGGAGTCATTCTTTGCTATAAAAAAAGAGAAGAAGAAATTAGAGATGAACATGAGGAGAGAAAAATGTGAAGAGAAAGAACAAAGGCATGGAAATAGAGAGAGAGAGAGAGAGAGAATAGATGCAGGAAGACAGGGAGAGTATCCCCAAGGAGAGAGACACTTTTCCATTGATGTCAAAGGGGGAGATTGAGAAACATTAATGAGGAGAAATGGTCACAAGATGAGCATCAATGTTGGAACATCAGTGTTGTCGTTAGTGTTTCCATCAATTCCAAAGAGGGAGATTGTTGAATAGTTGGTTCGAAGAGTTGGTTTTCATTGATTTCAACCCTTCTAGATTGATATCAACCCTCGGAGATTTATTTCAACCCTTAGAGAAGTTTGGAATCCCTATATATGTGGTTGATATTGATGGCGATTTAGTTGTCATTGATGGAGTGGTTGATGTCAACAGATGTGAGGGTGCATTTGGTGAAGTCTACATGAAGCCCCGGAGGTGTGGTTATGGTACCCAAAGTTGGTTGAGGAATATGGAAATGAAGGATGGTGTAAATGAAGGTAAGACACTCATATATGGATAGTCCTTATCGTTTCATTTCCGGTGATAGGTGGTACACTGTGCGGTTCCACACGGTAGAGGAGTTATGTGGGCATGAAGTTGGAAGCCCCAAAGATGGGTTAAGAAGCCCCGAATTGGTTAAAATATGGGTTAAGAAGCCCCTAATTGGTTGCAAGTCATTAATGAAATGGTAAAGTGGTTGTAACAAGAAATTTCAAGAATCCCTAAAGTTAAGGAAAGAGGATACTTAGAAAAAGTATATATACACCTCAAGAAATCACTCATAAGTACATTCACACACACATTATATTGAATATATTCTATGTGAGTAAGTGATTCTTATCTGAGGTAACCAATTAGATCTAAGGATAATTTCATAGGGAAGATGAAGTAAATAAGGGTGAAATTCCAAGGGAGGATGAAGTCTTGTGATGATGTGTTCTAAGGCATGTTATTTAACTGTCATCTTACCATTTTTGCTATAACATTTTTTATAGAATGATTCAAATAGAGAAAATTGTAGGAGATTGAGAAGACATGTCAAGGTACCTGTGGTAAAAATGTTAGTTTCTGGGTCTTTTTATTTTCTGAGATACACTCTCTGGAAAATAGGGTTTTTGGCTAGTC
>ML786948.1:39513-69572 GCA_009831015.1 Picea engelmannii
AAAATAATGCAACCCAATCTTAAATGTGTTTATTAGAAACAACTGAATAAATGAAATCCAACATAAACACAACCTCGCATGAATGATTTGAACCAAGAAACTAGTTACGGAATTAAATTAAATAAATATTAGGTGAAATTAAAAGAAATCAAGCAACTATATAAGCTACACGGCACTTTGTTCTAGTGGAGTGGGCCCTGCCTCCATAGAACAAAGTGTTGGTATTTATTCTATAATAGCACTCATTTCATAAATTAATTAAATTAATTAAGCTAATCAAAAGAAATCAATCTATTACAAACATGCAAAGAAAATATATCAAATGAATTAATTAAATCACACGATGCGGAAATTATAAAACCATAATTAAAATGAAAACTCAAATCAATTAACTAAATCACACATTCAGGAAATCATAAAACTATAAAATAAAAACTCACTTAATTATTCCATTGTCATTCAGACATTGCTCTAAGAGTCCTCCCCGGATAATGGAGAGAGTGTTTTATTTTATACATAAATTCAATGGAAACTAGAAATAACAAATATCTAAATAAATCCACTTATGAATTTAATAAATCCATAGTGGTTACAATAATTTCCTAAATAATGAATAGTTTCCATGATCCTTGCTAACAATTAGCAATTAATAAATAATTTTCAAGATCTTTTGCTAATAATTAGCAAATCATAAATAACTTCCAAGATATTTTACCCAAGAATTCCAAGATCTTTTGCTAACAATTAGCAAATAATAAATAACTCCAAGATATTTTTCCCAAGAATTCCAAGATTCTTGGTCAACCACTCAAACCAATATTTTGTCTTGGAATTGCAAAATTATCTCCATATCTTTGATTTTCTTGGACTAATATTATTGTTTCATAAATCCATAAATGAAAAATATGTGACATCATGTCTCATAATTCCGGTGGCTCAAGGTTCCTTGGGTGAGTTGCAGCACAAGAGTTGTCGCATTGTTCAGAGTTGCGGCGTGGGAGTTGTGGCACTGTTCAGAGTTGCAACAAGTTGCAGCTAATCGTGAAAACTTGATTTCTCAAAAACTGCGATCTGGGTTGTTGAGATATTTTGAGGATAGACTTATATTGACTTAATAATGCCTCATGTGAAAAATGTCAAGGACCCACTTTGTAGATATTTAGTTATAGGAGTAACATCAGTGATGACGTAGGAGTAACAGCAAATAGGTGTTGTAGTGAGTTGCAGCAAATCGTGAAAACTTGATTTATCAAAAAGTACGATCTGGGTTGTTGAGATATTTCAAGGATAAGCACATTTTGACTCAATAAATCCTCATGCAAAAAATATTAAGAACCCACATTGTGAATCTTCAGTTGTAGGAGTAACAACAGTGACAACTAGTTTTGCAACAATCACAAACTAAACCATCTTTTCAAAGATAAGTGCATCGTATGTTACCTCTCTAATATTTAACCATAATTCATATAAAATACTAAAGAAATGCAATGGAAAACACCTTGGTTCTAAATCCCTCATATAAGCATTAAAATGGATTAATAATAATTAATATGATGTTATGGGTAAGCAAGAAGGGATTAAAAATAGGGAAAGAGAATCTAAAAGGATGACAATTCCATGGCCCAACAGCCCCCACCTTAAGAGGCTAGTGAACATTGATTTTTTTCTTCTGATTATCATATTACAAGGGTATATTTTCACATTTTATCTTATTTGTCTCTAGTATCTCATTTTCTACATTTATAATCTCTATATACCTGGTTTGTGTTTCAAGTCTAAGGGTTAAGGAACACTACAAATGGTATCAAAGCTCTTTCCTAAGACAACACATCTCTAGATTTTAGCCTAGAAAAAAGGGTAGAGACATGTCTTGGCGTGTATAAATAACACAAATATCTATCATTTGATGAGTAAACATGTAGTTTTGGAAGAATACACGTAGAAAATACAAGTCGTGTCACATGTTTGGACAACCTTGTAACCTTTATTGGTACCCCTTTGAGTAGTTCCACATAAGACAACACTTGTATACAAAATTGTCTTCCACATACCATAGGGTATATTGGAATCCCTTTAGGTGCACCTAAAACATGCATTACATAAACCTGTGGCTATCATGTTGCTATAGTACGCAAAGAACAACACTTGGGGAGATCATTATAATGTACTAGGGAAACAAGTTATATGACTAGGGGTACGGTATATCCTCCTTAGTTCGTGTCATGAAATATTTGGTCAAGTACTATTGTTGGAAACCCTTTGGTGCATCAGATATTTATAGAACTTGACACTCCTTTGTCCTCAAGACCTTGCAAACCTTATCCTTTGCAATCCATTCGTAAACCCTATAACTTTGCATATATAAGGAATTTAGGAATTATATCGTTATAATAATAAGAAACTGGGAGTAATACTCCCACCAACATAAAAATAAAAATTTAAAAAAATCAAGTCCTAACAGCACCACTATGGGAGACCTATCTCAAAAGATTCCTTACATTATGTTGATCATAATGGTACACCTCTGTAGTACATCATTTTTTTGTGGACATGCACTGCAGTTGTTGGTGATACCTCTCAAAAGGGTCTCCTCTAGCTCTTGGTTGTATCAAGGTAAGTCATGGATAGCACTTTGGTAGGATATTAAGTGGTCCCATGGCCCTTACTAGCAACATAGAAACCAATGATGACTTGCACACTGAGTACTAGAAGCTTTCATTCTCACTAGATCAAATTCAAGAAAAGGTTAATTACCAAAGTGTTGAAATCTCCTTACAAGTTTCTCAATAGATGTCCCAACATTTTTCCAACCAAAATGAAGAGTTCAAAGAATGGATACGTTCACTATTGGCCTCCAAAAAAGAGAAGGGGGTAGAACACCACATGGATCCACCCATGGTGGACTCTTCAACAAGTGAAGAGTTGCACCCTAATACACTCTTTTTGGGTAATCATTGTCATCACATACACTTTCACAATAACAATTCATGGCACCACTTTCAAAAAGTGAACATGAGAAAGTTTGATGGTTTTGATCCAATAGGTTGGATCACTTGAATGGAACATTATTTCTCTCTCTGTGGATTTATTGATGACCTACAGAAACTTAAAGTGGGGGACTTATATTTGGATTTAGAACATTGGCAATGGTGGAAAGGGTATAAGAAATCTTATGGAGACTACATTGCTTGGACCCATTTTGTGAAGGCCATTTATTCTCATTTTGACATGACACTCACTATCTAGGATGTCTAATAAAATTATACCTAAGAGGCACAGTTATTGAATTTATTGCAACCATTAAGCAATTGGTAATCCACACAGAGGAACTATTCAAGTCATTTTTTTTAAATGTTTTATTAGTGGTCTCAAGGAGGCAATTAGAGCGTAATTCACGATGCAACACCTAGCTACATTTTTGGAATCTTGTGAAAGAGCTAAGAAGCTAATGGTCAATTCCCAAACCAAAAAACCTTCATTCACTACTCGCATTGGCCCTCCTATGACAACTACCCCCAACCCCTCCACTTCTCAGGCATTTAGAATCCACAAGTGGTCCCAGGAAGAGATAGAGGTATGTCAACACCTTAAACTTTGCTATAATTGTCATGGGTATTATTTCAAAGGATAAAATGCAAAGAAGATAAATTATTTCAGATGGATGTATCCCCATAAGACCACTCAAAAGATATCCCAGTTTAAAACACTCTTCAACTAGCAGTAGATGACACAACTCCTCCCATGGAAGAAGAAGCCACCTTATAAGCTTCTTGTGAGAACCCCAAATTTCTCTCCATGCCTTATTAGGTTTTTTGGCACCCCAAAATTTGAATTTGATTGGAAGTTGGTTGGTTACATCAAACATTGCAAAGTGATTATTTTGATTGATAGTGGAAAAACCCACAATTGTATTCATAGGAGAGTTCTTGAAGAGACATGTCATTATGTCCTTGACATACCTAATTTTCAAAGTATGATATCCAATGGTGGTATGACTAAATGTGTGCCCTATGTGAAAATGTGAATCTTGAAATGGGTAAGTATCATCTCAAAAATCACATAGTTTCAATTGAAATGTGTAGTTGTGATGCAATTCTCGAGGTAGAATGGTCATGCACTTTGGGACTTAGCACCATGGATTTCAAGGATTTATACATGATCTTCACTAAGGATGGGAAGAAACATGCCCTCAAGGGGATTACATCTTTTCTAGAAGTTATTGAAGAAATTCCACTCAAGAATTATTGTACAGTTCAATGCCATACAAGTAGTGGACACCCCCCCACAAGAAATTCACCTTGATTTGCAGTTGTAATTGGTAAATGAGGGACTTATAGCCCACTCACTTCACCAACATGGATACTATGCAGAAAACTTCTTCTCTTTGTTTAATCCTTGTTCAAATTTCTCTATCTCCAACATGGTTTCTAGGCATGTTTGTTTTCCCTGAACAAGATATCTATCTTTTGGAGGCTACTAGGCCTCTATCCTCTACATTGTACATGGATCTTGGTTCTTCTTTCCTATATAGATACCTTTGTCTCAGAATTCTTTAAATGGTTGAAAGTGTTGGAAATATTGTTTTCATTTATGTCAAAGACAATTAGAGCCTACAGATGTCCAAGATAAATATTACAAGTCTACAGATGTCCAAGATAAAGATTGCAAGATGGAGCTTGTTGAAAGTATTACTTTTTTGTTTTTGATGATATGTTTGGATACCCCATATTTGAAGGAATTTTTACCCTACATACCTATCTCAAATGGGAGCACAAGTTATATGGTTGGAAAAATTATTTTGATACCTTTCCAACGATATATGGCGTTGCCTCTAACTCCCTAGGAATGAGGAGATATGATTTATTTTTTTCGATAAACCAGCCATAAAATTGAGGTCGAATCAGCCAGACTTTACAATTCAACCCTAAAAGTGGGGAAATAATTACTATAAATACAAGATATATTTTCTCATTTGTAGTGCAACCAATCAAGAGATCAAGTTTGAGGTGAGAAAAAGTGATCTGAGGTGTGCTAAAGGAGCTGGGGTGTATTTTTGGGATCTAAAGGTGTGCAAGAGAAGTCTAAGGGATTTTCTTGAGGTCTTTCTTGTTCTTAAGGTGCGCTTTGAAGGACTAAAGTTCTGTGATTCTATCATGTGCATTTTTTTCAAGTTGTGATGTTTCCATTAGTGGATGTTTTCGACACTGGATGTTGATGTCAGTAGATGTTGTCATCAATGGATGTTTTCATCATTGGATGTTATCATCAGTAGATGTTGTTGTTAGTGATTAAATTATGGGAATGATGCTCTGAGGCTTGATAGAGGATGAAGGCTACATGTGAATAAGGTTTGAACAATTGTTTGTGGAAGTAAGCATGCATGTGAAGTCAGAAGTACTCTATGTATGAAGATCTTGGATTGGTGTCTACACATATCTTGTTGAGTTGATGCTCAGGTGAGGGGATTGGTGTCTCCAGCAGGTTGGTGCTTGCAAATATTGTTACAGTAGGTTGTTGCCTACAAGTACTACTAAGTTGATGCTCAGTTGAGGAGATTGGTGTCTCCAGTAGGTTGATGCCTACATATTGTTGATATGGTGCTTAGCTAAGGAGATTGGTGTCTCCAATAGGTTGGTGCCTACAATTTTTGTAACAGTAGTTTAGCGCCTACAATATTTGTAACAGTAGCTTGGTGCCTACAATATTTGTAACAGTAGCTTGGTTCCTACAAACATTTATAAAGATACATTTTTGTGGTTTTCTCCCACAAATGTTTCCACGTTAAACTATGTGCATTTTGATTTGAGTGTATGTGTGACTATTGTTTCTTATCTAATGAAATATTGATGAATGGTTAAATAAAGTAAAAAATATCTTATATTAATTCACCCCCCTCTTAGTATAAGCATAAGTTCAACAATTGGTATCATAGTGGGTTCCTTTAGAAACAATTTAATCAATGGAAGGCAGATCCTAAGCACATATCAATTGTAAGGAAGGTCTCCCTACACATAGAGCTCCTTTGTTCAATGGAACAAACTATGCAACATGGAGTATAAAAACGAAGGTGTGTTTGTAGGCCCTTGGGTTTGGAATTTGGGAATCAGTCACAATGACATATATAGATAAAGCTGAGAAGGATTCAAGTGAAAAAAATTCAAAAGCAATAGATGTCATATTGAGTGCCATGGCAGATTCTAAGATTGTTAAGATAATAAAGTGTACAATATCTAAACATATTTGGGACAAGTTAAAAAAAAAATTATGAAGAGATATACAGTGATTGTTCCTACTATGAGTTGGAGATAGAAGAAGCACAAGTTGTGAGAAAGCTAAAAGGAGGACCTGGAAAGTTCAAAGAAAGGGAAGATAGTGATGATAAATAAGAATATCTCTCCATAACCATGGAAACAAAACCCGTCGATGAAGAAAATGAAGATAATCAGAAAGAAAATCTAGATTCAGAAGAACAAGAGGATGATGGGGAAGTGAATCTTGAAGTAGAACTTGTTAGTTCCTTAGAATAAATAGACAAACTCATGGAAGAGAATATAAAGCAGAAGAAGGAATTGCAGAAACATGAAAAGAAGGATCATGATCTTGAAGAAATAGAGAAGACAGTTATTATTCTGAAGACTCAACTAGAAGAGGAAAAGAGGATATAAAAAGTGGTGAGAATCCATCTAAAAGAAAAGGAATCAAATTGCAAGAAGATAGAAGATTAAACAGTTTCCTTAAGAAAGGAACTAGAGAAAACAATTGATCAATTGAATAGAAGATTGAAGTTTGGAAAGAGTACTAAAATCTTGGATAATATTTTTAGTTGTCAAAGGTGATCATTCATTGAGACACATCTTAGCTATGACGATAAACAAAATACCATCGAGGGAGATGCAAGAATTAAAGTCACAAGGCCATGAGAAAAAGAAAATGAATAAAATCCTAAAGGTTGTGCTAATATTCTCAAATTATCCACCAACGATGAAAGCAGAAGTGGAAAAGGAAGTGATGACCAACATAAACTCAATTCTTCTCACAAGAACAAAGAGAATGACTTCAGAAGAGTTGTTCCACCACGTAGACCTTTCACAAATCGGTACCAAAATCTCTTTCTTAGCTATTGTTTTTCCTTCAATAATTTTGGTCATAAAGCAATAGATTGTATAGCTTATGCAAGAAATGATCATCTGAGAGATATAAATAGAGGTTCTTACAAAACCTCAAATGATGATTATATGAGAAACAAAACCATAAGTTCTCATGGTTTTTCTAACAAAAAGTACAATTCATTTTCTCCTCTACTTGATATTGAATGTTATAAGTGAAATAACCTCAGGCACATAAAACATGACTGTATAATAAGCATAATAAAGTCTCCTAGAAAAAACAAGGAAGGAGATGCTCTTACCTAGCATAGAGAAGAATACACCAGGGTGTGGAAAAGGAAGCAAGAAGAACCGAAGAAGGAAGAATGTGGACTTGCACTTTTTGCTCAAAATGAAGGGAACCAATGGTAAATTTACAGTGGATGTTCAAAACACATGGCAGAGGACCAGACCAAATTTCTCACCTTGAAGAAATAAAAAGGAGGTAGTGTTACTTTTGGAGATAATGCTTATGCAAGGATAGTTGGAAAAGGTATTGTTAGTCTTGATAATGGAAAGACTAAGACAAGGTATGTCTTGTATGTTGAAGGGTTAAAGAATAATCTTATAAGTGTCAATCAAATGTGAAATCAATATTACAACCTCACATTTCATTCTAAAGGGTGAGAGATAAGGAAAGCATCTTCAGGAAGATTAGTGGAAAATGCAAACAGAACCTCAAGAGATGTATAAATACATGATCAAGTCAAAGGAGAAAAATGTTGTAAGGGAATGATATCTCTCTCATATTGTCAGTAAAATGAAGCAAAATCTCAGGGGGAGAATCCCTTTTCCATTGCCTTCAAAGGGGGAGAAGTTGCAGACAGAGGAAGAATTGCAAACACAAGGAGAGTTACAGACAACGAGAGTACTACAAAATTGACTAAGGGTTGCCATCAATGACAAAAGGGGGAGATTGTTGGAAATATTGTTGTCATTGATGTGAAATACAAGGGGAGCCTACAAATTTCCAAGATAAATATTACAAGCCTACAGATGTCCAAAATAAATATTGTAGGATGGAGATTGTTGAAAGTATTACTTTTGCATTTTTTATGATTAGTTTGGATACCCCTTATTTGAAATAATTCTTACACTACATACCTAGATCAAATGGGAGAACAAGTTATATGGTTGGAAATATTATTATAATACCTTTCCAATGGTATATGGCATTCCCTCTAACTCCCTAGGAATGAGGATATATGAAATTTTTCGTCCGATAACCCAACCAGAAAATTGAGTTCGGCTCAACCAGTATTTATAGGTCGGCCCTGAAAGTGGGGATAGAATTACTATAAATGTAGGATAGATGTTTGCATTTGTAGTGAAACCAAGTAACAAACCAAGTCTAAGGTGTGTAGAAGTGATCTGATGTGCACTAAAGGAGATAGGGTGTCTTTTTGGGATCTAAAGGTGTGCAAGAGAAGTCGAAGGGATTTTATTGAGGTATTTCTTATTCTCAAGGTGCACTATGAAGGACTGAAGGTTTGTGATGTTGTCGTGTGCATTTTTTTTAGGTTGTGATGTCGTCGTCAGTGGGATGTTTCCATTAGTGTATTTTTTCATCGGTATATGTTGTCATCAGTGAATGTGGTCATCAGTGAGTGTTGTCGTTGGTGATTACATTTTTGGAATGATGTTATGAAGATCGCTAGGGCATGAAGGATACATGTGAATAAGGTTTGAATGATTTTCTATGGATTGAAGCATGCAAATGAAATCAAAATTACTTTGTGTATGAATATATTGGAGTGGTTTATACACATATCTTGTTGAGTCGGTGCTCAGGTGAGGGGATTGGTGTCTCTAACAGGTCGATGCTTGCAAATATTGTTACAGTAGGTTGGTCCCTACAAGTATTGTTGAGTTGGTGCTCAATTGAGGATATTGGTGTCTCCATGCCTTAGTGTTTTCACTTCCTTCCTACATATAACACCTATGTATATTATTGTAAAAGTATTAAAGTTTCCTTTCTTGAAAAGAGAATTTAGACCTTTAGTACCTTAGGAATGGTCTATGGGTCAAGTTATCCACTTTATGTTGGAGCCTCACCAATTTTAACACAACCACATTGCAATTAGAACCCTCATCAAAAGAAATTGCAATCACACAAATTCCAATTCATTTTTCTAATCTGTGATGGAAAATGTTCTGCATTAATGATATGGGTGTCAATTCTCAAACAAGGACAAGGAGAATTAAATATCGATCTTCCAGATCAATTTTATCAATAGTACTATTCATTCTCTTCATCGGCAGATCCAAATATGTTCAACATGTGCTCAATCCATTTCTTGTATGGCCAAATTAAATATTTGGGAAATGATGGTTCCCAACTATTTTATTCAATGGAAGCCAAATCAATTTCTCCCAACTTCGAAACATTCAATGGCACCTTTCTCTAGGAAAACATGGACAAGCTGACCAACTACTAATTTTATAGTTCAACTACTAATTTAATCACTCATGTATATGTAAGACATTCCAAATAAGGGAAATTGACCCAAGGGTATTAAAATTTAATTCAGCAAGGTAATAAATATGACAACAATCTAATTTATACCTAGGGAGCAAGAGGTATCTCTTGAAACCATGTATGGCATGTATAATCATTGTATTGTCACATGGGTGAAGGATAACAACCCATAGAGAAAGAAATCAGCCCAACAATGAAGTTTCATCCTGTGGGGAATTCATATGAATGCGTACGGCCTATGGTCATCCCCTAATTTGCAATTGATGGTCGTATGGCCTCTAGGAAGGTGTAAATGGTCTATGAGAGGAAGAAAACATCCAAGTAAGGAACTTAGCTGACTCAAATAAGAAATTAAGTCGACTCAAGCAAAAGAATCAACCAACAAGTGCAAGATCTACTAGATGAGTGAGAGTTCGACCTAGGGAAGGAGAAATCATTTCATCAAGTGTAAAATTGACCGAGTGAGTGAGAGGTCAACTCAAGGAATGAGAAAAACACCCAAGTAATTGGAACTCGGCCTAGTGAGAAGAGTTATAGTCCAAAGGAGTGATAAATTCGCCCAGCATCCATGTTAAACTAATTTAGAAACTCCTACAAGGTCGCAACAACCAAATAACCATGTCCACTAATCTCCAATATCATAACAAAATGGATGGATAGGATTTTGGAGCTATTGGCATTCATGGGAAAATGGTTTTCATAATCCAACTAATAGAAATTGAAGTGGGCATTCATATGTGTCACCATTAAGCACACATAACAGCGAATTAAACCAAAGAAGAATAGCATTTCACACTCAATATTACTCCACACTCAAATCACAATGTACACAATGTTTACCCTTTAACCCAAATGGGAAAACCAACTTTGGATGGGGCTTAGTCTATTCATCTCAACAATCTCTAGTACAATGCTCTATTGGTTTTTTATGCCTCTTCCTCCTTGGCCAAAAATAACCTTTGCAAATGAGAGTGAACAAGGAAACAGGGAGAGCTGGGGGGTAAAGGAAGGCCAACATCCATGGCTCTTCACTTACCATTCCTCGGCCTTCTCCCATATTTTTTTTCCATTTTATTAAATTCTCAGTTCATTTTTTACCTCACATTTTTCATTTTTGTCTTATTTGACTTTAAATTTGGTTATATTTTACATAGTTTGGATAACCTTCATAATTTTTTGAATTGTCTTGCAAGTACTGAGTCTCACCCATTCATTTGGCTCAAATCCATTTTAAATCTCACCTCTCCATTGTGTAATGTTCCCCAACTTAACTAAGGAACATTACTTGTGTAAATACACATTGTTACAGGAGAATCCCCCTACGAACAAGTGGATTTCCTCTTGGATGCTAGACCCCTAACTCTAAGACAGAAAGTGTTATTATGGACACTGACATTTCTTTATCATAAAGATAAACTATCAAAGAAGAAGAGGGAAGAAAGGCAAGTACCTTTTTAATGATGTTTGTCCTTGTTCGCTTCAGGATGATCTTGATCTCCAAGTTCAGTTGAAGGTCCTGTGGTACAATGAGAAACAACAACAATACTTCATGCTCTACTATGATTAGCTTTATAATGAATCTATGAAAGAAACAAGTTCATATACACAAACTTTAAAGGAAACAGGCCAAGCATGAATTTATATTAATGAGAACAAAGTGTTTCTTATAGCCATGGATGTAGTGAAGCAGCTTCACCAAGCTCCCTTTGGCCAGACCCTTGCTCAAATAATCCACACACAGAATGTTGATGCTTCAATGATATCTCCCTTATGAGATCATAAGTTAGATGCTTTTACAATGTCTCTTCCTTTCACCATGATAAGGCCTCCTTATATAGGCTTGGAGAAGCCTAACCACTTGAGAGATATTTGGGATAAGTTGAGGATTCTTCTCCTTCAGTTGAGGATATTCCCTAAGATCGAGGCTTGACCTCAGATTAGAATCCAACCACTTCCAGAGATTGAGGGGATTCTTCCCTAATTTCCCTCAACAGACCAAACTTTACCCACAAAAGGGGCAGCACTCCCTTTGAATGGGGTACAGAGCACTCCAACGCTCCCCCAGAAAAGAACACAGAGTGCCAGTGCTCCCTAACAGAGCATAGGGGACCGCTCCCTTCCAAAAATTGACTTTTTAGTGGTCGTTCCAATGGAAAAAGACTTGTACTTTTTGTCAAATGATTTCTCCTCTTCAAAACTAGTCTTTGAGGTGTCTTTCAAGTGTTCTTGATAACAATATGATATTTGCGACACTTGCGGGTGAAATGTGACACTTACAACATTTGGTAATGACGACACTAGGCCATCATCTTAGTGAGTAATTTTGATGTGTAACAGATTTCCCCCCAAAGTGCGAAGTTGGAAGACGGGAACTGATGACTGAAGTAATTTGTAGACTTTTTAAAACAAGGGTACAGATGTAGAGAACCTGATAGAAGTTGCACACAAACATCCAACAAACATTAATGACATGTTTCAAACCCAAGGTAGGCATACCTATGCTTGAGTGATAAAAAAAATTTAGGTATGGCCGCCATAAAATACACTACGGATCCATAATTACATTGATAAAAGGTATAGCCACTGAAGATAAAATGTGGATCTATACCCCGATGACATGAACCTAGTCGTAGCCATGAAAAATACACAGTGGATCTACGATACGACAAGACATAGCCACGACCAATACAAAGTGGATCTATGTAACAGTATATGTGTCAAAGTTCAAAAGAAACTCCATCGCAACCTAGGAAAAGAACAAATCAGAGTAATAATGAAATCCCAGGGTCTTCTTATTGATCCCGATGTAGTACGATTCTAACCATGTGAATAGATGTCCTGATGTCGAACATGGCAGAAACCACTTGATTACCGGTCAATGATGTACATTGTTAACAAGTGCTAGGTAAATCACCATTGATGTCAATGATTCCCAAGGTACTATAGTACATTCCAACGAATGTGAATGGACGAGCTAAAGTCGAACATCCATGGAATCATCCGATCAGAGGTCAATGAAGTAAACCCAATGTCAAACGCGAAGAGGCCTGCCATTGAGGCATGCAGGTCCCAAGGTACTAACTAGTTTCTAAGTCTAGTTCCTGGATGATGTGTTGAGGTCGACAGGATTAGAATCGTCGCAGTAGGGCCTTGATGTATCCCCCACCAATGAGACAAAACTAACACAAATATGTAAATTGGTAGATCAAATGAACATGGACTGACATGGGTATTGAAACAGGAATATTTGTGATGGCTGACTCTCGAGGCAGATACTTCCCTTGAACACTGAGGCACAACACCAGAAACATGACATGGACCAAAACATGTTGATGCAGTGGACACTGTGACTTTCATCAGGTGACCCAAAGGAGTAATAAAACTCAGAGGATTGGTTCAGCAAAGGTTTAGCGGATTGAAATACGTGCAAATACAAAGTGTTGTGTTCAAGGGTGATCGTAAGAGTTACTGGTAGTGTTATCAAAAACTGCTTGGCTTGCTTCCTTCAATTTTCCCCCATCCAGATAGACGAGTACCTAATTTTAATTTAATGAGCTCGAGGAGGGTAACACATGCTCGATATAACTCACCTTCGGTAAGTCCCTCTTCCTTTGTTTAACGAACTGGAATAAGTAAGGGTCTGGTCCCATATGCGCCCTTCAATGTGTAATTGTTTAACGAGTCCATAGAAGGTAAAATTGGTGGTATTTCATATTTAGAGAGTCTGAAAACAACTTAAAGACGACTCCAATGTTGTCCTTTTTCGTAATGTTAGTCTTGCGAGGCCGAAAAAGAGATAAATCATCACTCGAAAGACGCCCTTTCAAACCTTTTAACTAGTGGGAAAGGAAGCAAGATCACTCCACAATATTTTCACGTTTTAGAGAGTCTGAAAAGAGTTTAACGAAGACTCCATGGGGCTCCTTTTTCGTTTATCCATGCGGGTCTGAAAAAGAGATAAAAGTTTACCCGACGCGTTCTTATATTTTTGAGCTTGAAAACGAACTAAGACTATGCTCGTGAATGTGACAAGATCAAAAACGAACAAAATTGCTCTGAAACCTGTCAATAATGTCAAAACTGCATTCTAGGGGATTAATAAGGCCTCCAAAATAGTTTTAAAAACCCACAACTATATCTTTAGGCAAAAAATGAAATGTATAATAGTAAAATGGGGTAAAAAATGTCATTTACCCTTTCATTTGTGCACAGATTTGTAGTAGTGGAGAATTTTTGCTTTGGATGTGAATCTTGTATTTCTCGGTGCCGGAGCTATGGTCAACCATTTTCCTCATTGTTTGGACTAGGTTGGTGCTCTTCTTCCCTTCTTTCATTTGTATGGTTCACATTTTCTTTTAAGGCAATAAATATTTATAAAAATTGATGCCTTGGGTCAGCCCATGCGCCCAAAAAGCTCGATGCTCCTATAAAAGTCATGGGGGAGTGATGAATGACTTGGAAAATTCCCCTCTTGGTCAATGAAGGGCATGCCAAAGCTCTAATGTAGTGACTATGAGGGCGTTGTCCAAAAAACCACAAGAAAAAAAACCCAAAAACGGTCAGCACGCGCTCAAAACATGAAGAGGTTTGTTTTTTTTTAATTTTTGAATGCTAGATGGCTAATGTAAGTGTATGTTGGTTCCTTGATGTTCATGCGAAGAGGGAGTTTCTCTTTTACAAGAGAAAACGATCAATTTTTAAAGTTTTGAAAATTGCCAAAAAAATGTGATTTTTAATGAAAATTTTGATTGTTGATGCAGGTGATTTTCGTGACAATCACGCTTGAGTGGAAAGAAAGAGAGAATGAGCTCAATGATGTGGCCTCTTTGCAAAGTCCCTGATCAAGAGTCATGTTGAGGAATTGTGGTCTCCTCAAATATGTCAAAATGCAAAAAATGAAGAAAGAGGTCCTTCTTCTTGAGCATATGATCGGGTTGTGGAATGTTGCAGAACAAGGATTCCAAAGGGGAACGCAGCTTCTTACCATCGAGTTAGAAGATGTGTACTTCATATCTGATATCTCAAAAATAGGGGCTCCCATTGTTTTAACCATACAGTGGGCACTTCCCACACCTGTGGATGAGTATCTGGAAAACCATTATGTCCCAGGAGTGAGACTGGTGGGTGGCAGAAATGCGATCAAAGATATTAGGGTTCTATCTCTTTGATCCATTCAGTTTTCCATTACAAGTATAGTGGGAAGTACGATCACTCACCTAGTTTAAATATCACAAGTGGCTTATGGTTTACAGTGTTTAGAGCCAACACTGATTAACTAGAGTGTAGGGTTCCTTCAAAATGTGAAGGAGCATATCCCGACATGCAGAGCAAGGCAGCAGAAGCAGTTCGGGGATGGCTCATTCTTGGTTTCATTCTTCTTAGAACGCATTCCCCAGATGCAACCTCAAATTGCATTAGCAGTACAGCCAGTGGGAGAACCACGTATGGAGCGGTGGACCAGCCTGTCTCCGAGACTAGGCCTAGATTTAGAGTTCAAATTCACTAGTGATTTATTCACTTGGCTGAGATGCCAATTGATCGTGATAGAAGATTTTCCATATGCCGGAGTAGATTTCTGGGGAAACATGGACTTGGTTCTTCCAGAAGGTGAGGATTGGGATGTGTCAGGTAAGAAACCAAACAATGATCTCGTCAAGTGTTTTTTAATTTTTTGAATGTTATAATTTTTTTTTTAGGGTACACAGAAGAGTCTTTAACAGACATATGGTTTCGTCACGCAGATTGGGGAGCAGCACATCTAGCAGAGATACCGACATTGGTACATTGTAGGGACGTTCAGATAGCAACAACTCATGAGGTAGCAGTAGGGGGTCTCCGAGAGGTGGAGACAAACTTCTGTGGTCTGACGACTGGTATCCCTCCTCTTGAGAGGGAAGGCATACCCTTGCACTTGCAGAGATACATAGTGGGGGTCCCTAAGAGTATTAACTCTTTACTGAGACAAGTAGTCCGAGCGGTGGTGTGTTACTTGGAGCACAATGTGATACAGGATGACTAGGACCTCACTGAGATTTACTTGTATAGTATTTATGACGATGTTATGGGCACAAGGACCCAACATTTTTCCCTTCTATGTACTTTTTTGATGTAATCAAAACATTTTCAGTCACACCGTATATATATACATTTCCGAGTTTTTATAGTGCCAAATGATTTGCAAATAATGATGTCTTTTATGTGATGCATTTTAATTTACATGATGATATGTGATGTGATTTATTTCCTTTATCCAAACTTATCTATGTGAGAGATACCTATCCATGATGTAATTAGCTAACGAATCCGAAATGGTATTGAGTTCTCTTGGTATGTGCCTGTATTCGATAAAATCAAACATTCGTTCAAGATGATGAACTCGTAAGTGGAGACATAGTAGGATAGGATTGTGAATAGTGTAGATTTGATTAAGTTGACAGACCACGAGTTGGGAGTCTAGGTTGACAATCATGCGAGAAAAACCTAGGGAGGAAGCTTCGGTTAAAAGTCCGATGACAGCATGATATTCTGCCATGTTGTTAGTTGTCGATCCTAAGAAAATACCTCTAGAACTCACCAACGCATCAGAGTGGTAAACGACCTAAGCTGCAGAAGCAACATTCAGGGTGTGTCGACTAGCGCCATTCGCAAACCTGACAAAGATAGGAAAGGAAGATGTCATTTGTGCATGAAAACACAAGACACAGTATAAATGGATAAGGCAAAAACTTGAGCATGAAAAAGAAAAAGACACACCAAAATAAAAATACAATAGTGTACAAAGCACGTATGCTAGATGTCCTATGCATAGTACTTCTTAAGGTAAAGCCCATTTCGGGGCTCACCTAGGGAGATTCCGCCATAGTCAACTAGCTCATAGGCGCCTCTATGTAGAACACGTTTCACTATGTAAGGACCATGCCATAGAGGTTCTAACTTCCCTGTCCCTAAATTATCATGAGCCTAGTCATAAATGAGGACTAGGTCTCCTTCTACAAAAGCACGAGGATGGACAGATTTTTCGTATTGATTCTTGATTCGTTTTTGATATGTCTCATTGATGAGAGCAGCATCACAACGTGTTTCATCCAACCTAGTCAAGTGTAAGAAACATTCTTCTTCAGCAGAAGTGTGGGGCAGGAGTTATAATTTGAGTTTCAATGAGGGAATTTCACACTCGATTGGTAAAACAGCTTCTATGCCATATATTAGCTGGAAAGGAGTGAATCCAGCAGCAGTTTTCACTAAAGTACAGTAGGCCCAGAGAACGAAGAAAATTTGTAGATTCTAGGATGTCTTGTTGGCCCCTACCATCCGTTGGATCATAGTTTTAAGGACTTTGTTGATAGCTTCAACTTGTCCATTCACTTGAGGATAGTATGGGGATGAGTTCTCATGGAGAAAACCCAACTTGGCATGCAAGTCACTCATCATCTAGTTTTTAAAGTGTGAACCATGATCAGTGACAATGGCATGTGGAACACCAAAATGAGTGATGATTTGGTTAAAAAAGAAAAGAGTTGCATTACGGCCATCATTCAGAAAGGTAGGCATAGCCTTAGCCCATTTTGTAAAGTAATCGATGGCAACGATTATATAACTGTGCCCCCTGGTTGAGGTAGGCTTACATTGCATGAAATCAATACCCCATTTGGCAAAGGGGTCGATGGCAATAATGGGATGTAGTAGAGCAGGGTGGGTTCATGCCTTTTTGTGAAAAACTTGGCAAGGTGGGCATTTTTTGACTACCTCAATACAATATTTGAAAATTGAGGGCCAAAAGTAGTCGGTACGTAATATTTTTTGAGTTGTAGCCATCCCAGAAAGATGACCACCACAAGCTCCAAGGTGACAGTCATTAAGCATGTGTTCAACCTCTTCATGAGTTAGACATCGTCGCAGGATAGTGTCAATGCCATGGCGGTATAAAGTTTCGTCGATAATAAGGTAACAATGAGAATGGTGGAGAATATGACGACGTTCTTCATGAGAGATATCAGGTTGAAAATGTTGGGTCTGGAAATAAAGAAGGATATCTCCATACCAAGGATCGGACATGCTAATGAGGAACAGAGTTTTGTCCAGGAGAGAATCTCTAGGCCTGGTATCTTAATCACAATGGTGAAGGTCGCAAATAAGCTCTGCAAACACCAGGGACTTTTTAGCTTTGGATTTAGTGAACTCGAGATCGAATTCCTGAAGGATAACGATCCATTTCAAATGTTTTCCCCCAGGAACTTGACGTGTTAAAATGTGGTACATGGGGTTCGAGTTCACAATAACCGTGGTGGTGGGTAGAAAAATGTAGTGATGGAATCTATGGACAGCGATGACAGTTGTCAGAGCCAACTTTTCAACATGTGAATATCTGAGCTCTGGACCAGATAGATTTTTGCTCAAATAATATATCACATTTTCCTCGCCGTTAGGGTCCTCTTGAACTAACACCATGGAAATAGTGGAGGTGGAAGCTGTTAAGTAAAGGATATAGTCCTTTGTGTAATTCGGAGGATCCATCAGAGGTGCATTGGTCAAGGCATGCTTAAGAGCAGCAAAAGATCTTTGAGAAGTGTCATCCCAAATGAAAGGGGTGTCTTTCTGCAACAATCGCATAAATCCTTTGGTAATCTCAGCCTAGTTACAAATGAAACGGTGAAGAAAGTTTTCTTTCCCCTGCAAACTTTGGAGTTGTGTCAGATTATTAGGTGGAGGTAAAGCAAGGATAGCTTTAATTTTTAAGGGATCTACCTGAATCTCATCCTTGGAAACAACGAAACCGAGAAGTCGACCTGATTCAACAACAAAAATACACTTATGTGGCTTCAAACGAATGCGGTAGAACTGGCATCAAAGAAAAATAGCCCGTAGATGAATGGGAAAGTAAATCGTCGAGGTAAGGTTCCGCAATATGTTTGATATTGTGGAAAGCATATGACATGGCCCGTTGGAATGTAGCACCAGCATTTTTAAGGCCAAAAGGTAGTTTCCGATAGGAGAAAGTTCCCCACAGGCAGATGAAGGTTGTCTTTATGCTAATCAACATGTAAAATGTCAGTATGGTTGTACCCTGAGAAACCATCCATGAAAGAGAAAATCACTCTACCAACGCAATTATCAATAATCTGGTCGATGAAGGGCGTAGGGTAGTTGTCTTTTGGACAAGCCTTATTGAGGTCCCTATAATCAACGTAGACATGAATGGTCCCTTGCTTCTTAGTAACCAGAACCTTGTTTGAAACCCATTTCATCAAAGGAATGGGGTATATGAAGCCAGATTTCAATAATTTTTCAACTTCTGCCTTAATAGTCACGGTCTTCTTAGGATGGACCGGGTGAAGTTTCTGTCGAACAGGTTTTACACTTGGGTAGGTTTTAATATCATGCACAACGATCGAAGGCTCGATCCCTATCATCTCTTCGTAGCTCCAAGCGAAGACATCGTGAAATTCTTTAAACAAAGTGGTATAGGAAACCACTTCATTGGGTGTACAACTAACACCGAGATTAATATTTTCGACGATACCTTCCTTAATCGAAATATCGATTTTGACTGTAGAGGTAATGTTGCCTAAATTCCCTTCAGAAATAGCATCTTGTGTAAGTATAGGTGATTGGGGAAATTGGACAACATCAGAGGGGAAGATAGAGTGTATATCTTCCTGGATTTCTTTAAGAGGTGGAAGAAAAGAGGATCAATTATGGTTATCATCCCAAGGTACGTTGTCGATGCTAAGCATTTCCATTATTGATTCATCAGAAGGAAAAATTTGGGAAATGTGGTTGAACGCAAACGTCAATGTATTTAACCACGATGGCATTGAGTAAGTGTCGGGTGCCAAGAGATGTTGGTCATCCAAGGAGGGAGAGGCGGATTGGATGGAAACGTATGAGGTTTCGGCTGGACTAAGTGGCAGGGTGTCACCTAGTGCATCGAATTCCAACGAACTAGGTACAATCCAAGGGTCAGATGATTCCAAGGATTGGTAAACCGTAGTCGAAATCATATTGATTGTGGCAACATGATGTGTGGTGGGTGGAAGTGGTGTAGGAAAGGTACCCATAAGGCTAGAGTCTTTCAACAAGCCAACACCAACGCTTTCATACGTGATCTTCTGATCTCCCAAGAATGGAATATTTTTGGTAGCGAGGGCGCGAGCGTCGAGTGTACAGAATTCTAACTGATCGATAGTGACAATTTTTCCCTGATGAGGAAATTGTATGCATCGAAACACCAACGAGGCAATGGCAGTCATAGCATAAAACCAACTTCTTCCAAGTAATAAGTTGTAATTGAGGGGTGCATCGACCACCTAGACATCAACAGTGACGGTTTTTTCGTCGAACTGGATGGGTAGGGACTATAAAATCCCATGGGGATGAAAACATCTCCCATCGAATGTGCGTAACATAATTGGGGATTTGTTAAGTGCAAGTGATTTTAACCCTTTCCAACATGCTAAAGACATGACACAAGTAGAGGTTCCCTCATCCAAGATGGTTCGGTGAATTTGTTGATTATGAACAACAACATCAATTTGGAAAGCAAGTTGGCGAGAGAGTTGAGATGTATAATTGTCCAGGTTAAACATGATATTGTTGGACAACTCAGGATCAACAGCACCAATAGCATCCAAGAGAGTTCTACATTGATTGGGGCAGTGTTGTAGAACTTCTAATGTGGACATAGCAAATAGTGCTTGAGCCAAATATTCAACAATGTTGTAGTTCTGGGCAGCACTTGAACTAGGATTAAAGGTAGATTTATAGATAGTGCTCTTAGGAGGGCGTAAGATAGAGTCAAACGTAGGTTTCTCAATCTGAAGTGGTCCAGACGGAGGACTGTTATGGATCTAGTAAAGTATCAGCATCGTTAGTGACTTTTCCTTTGTCAGATTTAATTAGTGTGTCGTATGTCGTAGAGCGGGTGGTTAAATCAATCTCGTTAAACATGTAAATACAGGCACTTGTCGAGGATTCATCATGGGAAGGATGGCTAGAAATGCCCCCTGGAGAGGGGGTTTGAGCAACCATAGATTGTTGTTGTGGAAAAGGCTGAGTAAGCATGGCAGGTTGGGAATTCCCCTTGAAAAGTTTGGCCACTTCATCATGATGTGGACATTCTCGAGTGTAGTGATTGTCACCACAAATGAGACACGAGAACTTTGGTTTCTGTTGTGGTTGCTTTTTTATTGTTATTATTTTTTTTTTCTTTGTCTTCTTCTTACCTTTGGTTTGTTGTGAAGGGGTAGATTGAACTACATTCACCTCATAGATTTGAGTTTGGGGGGAGGTAGAGGAGGGTGTGGTCGAACTGGGAGTGGATGTCGGAGAAAATCGATTTGTCATTCCAGTCGACTGGGAAACATATTGGGTTTTGACGAAGTCGATAACTCCATCTACATGTGACATGGATGACAGTTTAGATGGATCAGTATTTGCACGGGTAGCATTTGGGATTAACTCATACAAAGTACCAGATTGGGAATAAACCAAATCTAATTACTGAGCTCAAGAAATGGCCTCTTCCTCGGTGACTACACCACCCATGGAGACATCATGATCAATCGGGGGTAACAGTGATTTAGTGAACTATTCCGCCAATAATTGGTCAGGAATGACTGCTTTGATCAACCTTCATCTTTGTCTCCACTCAGGAATATGATTAGAGATATGTATGGAGTTTTTCTGACAAAGGGAGGTCAAGAGTTTGGTACCCATCTCGTATTGAATGGGTAGTTGAAAGTGCGTGAGAAAGGACATGTCAAGGGAGTTAAAATCTTGGAAAGAACCACGTGGAAGTTAGATATACCACTTGGTTGTTGAGCCTGTAAGTGTTCGCTGAAAAAGATGTAAACGGATAGAGTCGTCCATTAAGGAGTTCGATGAACACCATAAATGGAAAGTCATCACATTGTTATTTGGGTCTTCTCCAGGTTTACCATCAAATTTTGGAATATCATAAGGTCGTTTAGCCGGAATCACAGGCCAGAAAGGATAATGCAAGATAGGATCATTGGTCAACTGAGACAAGTCTGGGAGATCTAGAGTAGCAAGGAACGGTAGTTGTCGGTTAACCTGAGGGTGATACTGGTGTGGAATAAGGATACCATTAGGACCGTAAACTGGGTTAGGTGGATAATTGTAACCAGTAGGTCCTCCTGCATACGGTTGTTGCTAACCAGAGTATATGGGATTCGAGGAGGGTTGAGAAACATGTACGAGTGGAGGATAACCTGATGGATTTTGAGGATTATAATTTGGTTGATGGGTCTATCTATAAGGTGGATAAACATTTTGTCCATAAGGAGGATAAGGTTGTTGTTTTCCTTGAGAATGTTGCCCCCCATGGAATCGTGGATTTCCCGGAAAAGGAGTGTGCCAAGGATTGGGCGTTGTAGACACATTCTATCCAAAAGGTTGATGATGGGCTCTAGCTTGAGGATTCCCCCTAGCATGAGGTTTCCCTCCAAATGGAGGTTTCCCCCCAAAAGGAGGTTTCCCTCCAAATGGAGGTTTCCCTCCGAAAGGAGGTTTCCCTCTGAAAGGATGTTGCCCCCCAAACAGAGGTTTCCCTCTGAAAGCAGGTTTCCCCCTAGCATGAGGTTGAGTCCCTGGAATTTGGAAACTAGACATAAATGACTGACCAGTGCCGCTTAATGGATTAGAGCCACTGAGACTGGTCCCTCCAGGTTGTTTTGTAGGTATAGAACTTTCGGGTATAACTTGGGTAGTGTTGACAATGGAAGAATTCAGTGCTCTGTACCCAAGGGGAAGTGACGAGGAAGGTCGAGATGATAGTGGTGTACCAACGGGAGCTTGGATAACCACCACATTACCGGTGGGAATAGTTGCAACATGAGGGACCATCATAGAATGGGCCATATGGAGAGAAATAGTGGAACTTGGACCAACAGACTGCATGTTCGGACCAACGGATAGTGCGATGGAACTGACGATTGTACCAATAAAATGATCTAAAGGTACGGTATAGGTAACAGATGTTTCTGGTATTTGGGATATGGCAGGTATATCAGTGTCTGTCCCTAATCCATAAAGGTATCGCACTGTGCAAGGTGGGCTTCGAACTATATCAGAAGTCCAAAGGGGGTTTCCAACCAGAGGATTCGAATGAGACCCAGTCGAAATTTCAGAAGGATCAATGACAACAAGTTCTCTGGTTGAATTCATCTGGAGAAAATGCCTTTCATATCTTGCAGGAATGTAAAAAGCCTCCATAGGATCTGTAAAAATTCAAAAATATTCTAAAGAGGTGGAAACTTCCTCCTGTGAGGTTATAACGTCGTGGACCTCGCTCTGTTGAGGAGATCCCTCCATAGAATGAGAGAGTAAAGGGGTAGAGTCTTCCATATTTTGGGGGGGAAGTCCCTGTACCCTACGCGAACGGCGTGGAGGGTCAATGTTGGAAAAAAAAAGTCGACGGAAAAAATCTATGGCCAACTAACAAAAAATAAATAGCATGCACTAATCAAATCTAGGGATCAAACCAAGCAAACAAAATCTTCTCTCGATGACCGTACTAGTTGGTGATGAAATCCAACGTCATGTGATCAAGTTAAGAAGGGGCTAGGATATGGTTTAATAGTTACGATGGTGACGTGCTTAATGGACTTACACCTTGGTGCAAGCTTCCACACAGTAATTGTGGATTTACCCTCCAAGGAGCCCGAGTGAGTTTGACCAAACTGTTCCAGGTACAGTGAGACTTCCCTTCACCATCACCTTGTGTAAGTACCTAAATACTATGGCTACTAAAGACACCAACTCCCAGCCAGCCCCTAGGCCGGTACAGTCGATAGTCCGGTCTGAACGTATGAGCAGGATAACAAGTTTGAAATCCTTCTAGAGAACTGAGGACAAGTGGACCGATAGAACTCCAGAGGACCCTGAATGGATTCGAAGTTCATGAAGCACCGAGACCAAATGAAACCAGTTGAACCTCAAGAAGAACCCTCAATATACGATCTAAACACTACAAACAATTGAACCACAGAGAGATAATCTCTATAACTCTCCCAAATGTGACCTCGTGCGTAACCCCTGTGTGAGAGGGGGATCCCAGAAAGCCTATACGACAATTAGATTTTTCTCTCCCTATCGTAAGATGCAAATGTTTGTTTTGAATACTTTGGAGAGTTGTACTCACAGCCCCTAATCCAAAGTGCTAATCCTAGTCTAATGTTGGTGGAATATCCTAAAAACAAAATGTTCTAGATAAATTTTAATTAGCATTAATTTTGCGACTGTTCTTTACTCAAAAGGTGTATGACAATGAAATTGATGGTATTATGACTCAAATCCCAAAAATATGCATAAGAAATGATAAGCAGTCCTTTCTTTCAATGAATGCTTATTTAAGGGAAAGAGAAATATGTTCTTTTCACTGTCAAACACTAAGATGCAGAATCCTCAATCAATTTGTTTCTCAATCAAATCCAATATAATGCTAAAATCGCATAGAATTCCTTTCTAATATCCAAAAACAATCATAAAAAGTATCCTTTTGCTTTATGTGTGAATGAAAATCAATCCAATATAAAACTTCCTATGTCATCCAGATTGCAAAGTCAACAATGTTCAGACAATCAGAAGCGAGTTACACAAACAAAAAAACACACTCTCGTTGTGGTTAAACAAGAAAGACAAAGATGACAAGAAATTGTAAAAAGAAAACCAAAAACTCAAAAAGATTGATAATGGCTTGGATAATATGACCTCAAAGATCAAATGGAAAGGCGCATAGACCTTTGAATCTCCTCAAAAAGGCTTCTACTCAGTCAGATAAACGAGAAGAAAACAACAAGTTAACTCTAAATCAGCAAAGACAAAGAGTGACTTCAAGGCAAGGCAAGAAAATGTCAAATTTCCAAACAAAAGATGATCAATTCTTAGAAAACAGGGTGTTGAAGGCCAGGACCAAGATGTACTGAGGTTTTAAAACTCCTGATCAAGTGCCAGACTCAAGAAATGAATTCAAAGAGTGAAAACCCTGGAAGATTTCTCACAGAAAAGGGGCAGCGCTCTGGTGTAAAGGGCACCAAAGCATTCCAACACTATGTGTAAAGTCAATAGGGAGTGCCAGTGCTCTGATAGCAAGGGTAGTGGAGCGCTAGGCTCTCAAAACTCAGAAAAAATGCCCAGGAAGTGAAATTTTCAAGCAAACTCAGTCAATCAGGGTGAATTTGATGTCAAAAAGAGGCAATCAATCAAATCTAAGAATCAGAGACACGATGTGGAGAAGGTCAAAGAATGACCAAAGACCAAGACAAGGCTTAGGAAAGGAATCAAAAGTCAAAGCTCCTCCCCAATAGAGTCGCCAATGTCTATTACAGGAGAATCCCCCAGCGAACAAGTGGATTTCCTCTTGGATGCTAGACCCCTAACTCCAAGACAGAAAGTTCTATTATGGACATTGGCATTCCTTTATCATAAAGATAAACTATCAAAGAAGAAGAGGGAAGAAAGGCAAGTGCCTTTTTACTAACATTTGTCCTTGTTCACTCCAGGATGATCTTGATCTCCAATTTCAGTTGAAGGTCCTGTGGTACAATGAGNATTGGCATTCCTTTATCATAAAGATAAACTATCAAAGAAGAAGAGGGAAGAAAGGCAAGTGCCTTTTTACTAACATTTGTCCTTGTTCACTCCAGGATGATCTTGATCTCCAATTTCAGTTGAAGGTCCTGTGGTACAATGAGCAACAACAACAATACTTCCTGCTCTACTATGATTAGATTTATAATGAATCTATGAAAGAAACAAGTTCATATACACAAACTTTAAAGGAAACAGGCCAAGCATGAATTTATATTAATGAGAACAAAGTGTTTCTTACAGCCATGGATGTAGTGAAGAAACTTCACCAAGCTCCCTTTGTCCAGACCCTTTCTCAAATAATCCACACACAGAATGTTGATGCTTCAATGATATCTCCCTTATGAGATCATAAGTTAGATGCTTTTACAATGTCTCTTCCTTTCACCATGAGAAGGCCTCCTTATATAGGCTTGGAGAAGCCTAACCACTTGAGAGATATTTGGGATAAGTTGAGGATTCTTCTCCTTCGGTTGAGGATATTCCCTAAGATCGAGGCTTGACCTCAAATTCGAATCCAACCACTTCCAAAGATTGAGGGGATTCTTCCCTGATTTCCCTCAACAGACCAAAATTTACCCACAAAAGGGGCAGCACTCCCTCTGAATGGGGTATAGATCACTCCAACGCTCCCCCAGAAAAGAACACAGAGTGCCAGTGCTCCCTAACAGAGCATAGGGGACCGCTCCCTTCCAAAAATTGACTTTTTAGTGGTTGTTCCAAAGGAAAAAGACTTGTACTTTTTGTCAAATGATTTCTCCTCTTCAAAACTAGTCTTTGAGGTGTCTTTCAAGTGCTCTTGATAACAATATGATATTTGCGACACTTGCGGGTGAAATGTGACACTTACAACATTTGGTGATGACGACACTAGGCCATCATCTTAGTGAGTAATTTTGATGTGTAACACACATAACTTAAAAAAATATCTGCTAACTAATTTCATGTAGATTACCAGCTACAAATTCTACACAAATTTAACCTTTTTTTTATACCCATAACTATATGCAGCTACAACATGTTGAAAGGAACATGAATGCAGCTAATAAATTGACTACAATAGCATATAAATCATTCTCATTCATAGAGTAAAATGCACAACATATAAACTCATAATTTAACTCAGAAAATAGATAAACACTTATCTTTATAAAATAGTTGTGCAACCAGCTGCTTGGGAAGGATGTTCCACCCAACCATAGACTTGTTGTTCTAGATATCAAAAGAAATACACCTGCAAGATGGGGCTAGGAATCCACAAAAGAGAGGTGTCTCTCACAGTCCACTTACAATTCAATTATCCCATAGCCCACTAGTATTCTCCTACAACTATCCCAAATTTCCTCTTGATCTATCCAACCCTTGCTCGCATTCCATCAATCCTCCCATTTGTTTATCAAGGTCTCTCTCGCACATGTAACTAGGAATCTCTCTATTGGGAACTCAAGGGAACTCACTACTAGGAAAACTACCAGCAAAAATAGCAGCAATCACTTGTTGTTACAGTGAAACTCACCTAGGAGTTCACTCTTCAATCCTAAAAACCTTTCTCTTCAGTATTCAGCTCCAAAAATGCTCCAGAATTCACCCTCCATGGTTGCTCCAACTCCAGTGCTCTTTTTCCCTATTCTCTGCTTGTTCTTCATGCCAAAACATGCCTGTGAAAAACTCCCTGCTCTCCCCATATGATTTCTTCTCTTTTCCCCAAGTAAATTTACTACTTACTCTACCTAGTGTTGATTTTACTTCATCCCCATGCTCCCAATAACTATGGGATGTGACTTTTTACACCCACCATCTTACATGAGTTTAGTGATTAGCTTTGGGAACACTCAATAGTAAAAAAGAAGTTTTTCGCCAATGATAATAAAATTTAGGAAAGTGTATTTGAATTAATACCCATAATAATTTCCTCCTTCGACCCCTTTTAAACACTCCCTTATATTTTGGAAACTCAACCCCCATCTCTGTCCATGTCCCCCCAGCAGCTGGCATCACATTTTATTTATTAAAATTCAGAAATGTAATTCGCATATTACATTGCTTGGCCACATCCATATTCATATCTACATTATGGATTAATTAAACTGGGGATTATAGCGGGGATGTTACATTCCCCCTCCCCTACAATTTTGCACCATCCTTGGTGCACAACACCATGCCAAAATACATATATACATATTTACATCATAATATTCATAAATAAAATTATGCAATTTGTTTACTCTCCAACAACAATTCTAACCATAATCTCTCATTCTTCTCATCCTACTAACCCAAGGAATGCACCCCCTTCACTAACCTTATTCCATTGGGCTACACCATTATTTTATCAAGGCTATTAGCGCATGTCTCATAAATTTTGAGATGTGGTTCTGAAACTCTAGCTGCCCAAAAATCAAGTCTTGCATTTTTAGGTTATATTTTCTTCAAAACTGACAAAAAATTGTAGGTATTATTCCTGCAAAGTTTCTTCATGCTCCCATGTTGCATCTTCAAAACCATAGCAAGTCCATTGGACCTTTACTAGGTAGATTAATTTGTTCCTAAGAACTTTAACTTTCTATTCCAGGATGCGTATTGGTTCCACCCAGAAATCTCCTTTGTGCTCCACTTGGATCACAGTCCAATAAATTGTGTGGTTAGGGTCGGGCAAGTATTTCTTTAATAATGATACATGAAATACATTATTCACTCTCATGGATGTAGGAAATGATAGAATGTATGAAATTGGCCCTATATTCTATAATATTTCAAAATACCCGCAATATTGTGTTGCTAACTTTGGCCAACAACCCAATCTTAGTGAACTTCTTCTCGCTTTCACTTTTGGAAAACCATGTTCACCCCACTTTAAAATATATAAGAATTTTGTTCTTGTATGCATAAATTTTATGTATGTTTTGGGAAGACTTTAAATTTTGCCTGATCCTTTTCATCTTTTCTTCCATTTCCTTCCAAAAATATGGACGAATGATCTGGATGGATCTAGGGAACATCACAGAAGTTTCAGAAGTGTCCCAGGAGGCTCAGAATAGCCTCAGTAGGTAGAGAAAGGGAAAAAAATTAAAAGTTTCCAAAACTCACTAAACATGGCATGATCGCAAAGAGCATGTCGCAAGCTTTCTAACAACGCAAACGGCTCGTCAAATGGAGTTGCGGTGTGAAAGATATTCGCGGTCAAAGATGCGGTCAACTAGGACCAATCAGCAGGGGACACATCATCATTCGTAATGTTGACGTCAACAGTTGACATGGTAGCGTGATGTCATTTTACGGATGATCATGTCATCATACCACATGGAAGCACCATAGGCTTCCATGTGTCATCCACCAATGGACTTTTCAAGGGTCCATATGGAACAATAGGAAAGCAACAAGTGGCACCCCCAGGAGACGCCACGTGGCACCACTCAGAGAGTTCCATGTGTCAGTACAGCAGTGATAAGGTGAGCCACATCAGCATACGAGTAGGCATATCAATAGGCACCATGTGGCCCAATCATGGGGTGACATGTGGCATCCCGAGAATGCCCAATGTTAGCCCGTGAATGATTTTTGTTTTAAAAAAAAAAGAAATGGCAGACCACACCAAATCTATACAATCGTTAGCGGAGTTTCTAACGGGCCGCCAAACATAGTAGAGGTTCAAACAATGGATAAATATATATGTTAACCACTAACAAAAAAAGTGTCAGACGAGTTCGACCATGGAACCTTCGGCTAGTACAAAGCCTTTAAAACTCTGCCCTAACCAACGCGCTGGGGGATATGGCTTGGTATATCTGCCACCTTTAATATTTAAAAATGTGTATTCAGCTAGTGTCGGGAGGGGGGCGCACATCAGTTCGTACGAGATTGTATCAGGCATGAATTTCAATGCAAATTCCAATGCATTAATTTCATACTTACACATGGATCGAGGCAGAGGTCCAAAGGAGGCCTAAGAGTGCCTATATCCGATGGAGACGATTTGATAGTCGTTTTTAGGTAATTCACTGATGCAAATATAATGACGAGGTCTATTTTTGCAGCATAGCTTCATATCAACAAGCTAAGCTCTCTAGAATCCAATGTAAGCATGCTTTTCATTATGTTGTTTTGTCATTAAATGTTGCAGCATAGCATGCTTGTTACAGGTGTGAAGAAGTGTGGAGAGGCTACAGCAAGGCAGCATGACTAGCCTATTCCTTCTATCTATTCTTTTCTTCTCTTCTTCCACATCAAACCAATCAGTTACATGTGATAGAGAAATTGCGGCACTTGCATGATAAGTGGCCAATGAAGCAGTTCTAAATCTCATGGTTTCGGGATCTTGTATGGGTTGCATATTTATGCTTGGATCTTAGCAGCAGATCTAAGGCATTTGATGGCTCCATTTTGATGGGGATCATCTTTTATTCTTCCTCTTTTTATTTATTGAGTATGTGGGAATGATTTCCATGACAGCATCATGGATGCCTCATGAGTATGAGAACTTGTGATGTTTGTATACATTCCTGATCACGTTTTGATCTCTTGTTGTCGTCACCAAAAAGGGACTTTGTCCTTACAACTTGTAAAGGAGAGACATCATTACAGCGAGGAGAATAAAAGCGGTCAAGCTTTGGTAGCATGACCCGGAGAGGTAGCCCACATCAAGTGAACTCTGTTATCAAGGGAAGTGTCATATCCATTATGTGTATTGTAACACCCTGTTTCCCCCAGTCTATAAAAATAACTATACTGGCCAAGTATTGTGGAAAACTCAGAAATGTGAATGTGTGATGTGAATGGACCTTGTGAAAAAGGTCGATGAATGTAAATAATATTATATATATATATAT
>ML786948.1:69878-85939 GCA_009831015.1 Picea engelmannii
TATATTGCAGGACTGCTAAGAGGGGGATGTGCTAAAAAAGAGATCACGATGGCTGAAGAAAGGTGGTGGAAGGCACCTGGAAAGGTGGCGTTAACTTCCACCGAAACCAATACCGTATTTGGACTTCACTAGCTCGAAGAACCAAGAGTGGCTCGCTGGCCCTGAATTAAATGACTCGCTAGGTTGGTAGGTAAATGGATCCTCATGAGTAATGAGGGATGGGGGTGAACCGCCCATCCATAGATTCCTCAGACCTGACCACCACGAGGAAAATCATACCACACGCAACCTCGCCAAAAGGAGAAAAGGCAGGAAGAGTGGGGGATCAAGGGGCAGACATGAGGGAAAGAAGAAGAGAGAACTCTGAAAAAATACAGAGTGAGTGATAGCAGAGAAGAGGGAGATTAACCTTCGTTCTTGGTCACTGGAAAACAGAGACATAGTCTCGCAGCATCGTGGTCTCAGCTCAGGGGTGGCTAGTGGTAAATCCGTTGGGAGTTGTTGAGCCTACGGTTGGGTGGAAACGAGCACCCCTCTCAGTGGTTACATCAAACCTGGTGTTTTTCTGATAAGTGTTATATCTTGTATCTTGAATTGAATAATCTGACATGTATGCTCAAGGTTGTGAAATTATGAATGGATTCTAGATAATAATGTTTGTGAGGTGGATTATGATCGTAAAGAGTGGTTACTTGCGTATAAATAGAATGACTCCACACGACTCACGTTTATATATATATGTGTGTGTGTGTGTGTGTGTGTGTGTGTGTGTGTGTCCATTGAACTAACTTAGTTTTCAAGTCTGTGTTCGGGAAATTTATTCCCTTATTTGCCTCAGGTAATGTCCCAGACCAGATAGACCTCCCCATAAGGGCACCCCTTTTGGGAAAGTCCCCTCACTTTCTAGAGCCGGGGTAAACCCCCGGTATAAGACTGTCGTCTTAATAATCCCTCGAGACGGCTCACTATCCAGTCACAGGAGTTAATAGCTCGGAGACCTCTGGAGACCTTCCGGTTGGGCTTTCAAATCTGGCGAACCTTACCAAGAACTTGAAAGAGGATTTGATAGTGTATGTTTTAGAAATCCAGCATGAGAGAGAGAGTGGTTCTCGTAAGTTATGATGTTTTGGTGTTTCAGCACCTGGGGTATCCAAGTGTGAGTCCTCACATACTCGCAAGTCCCGAAACCCCGATTCATGAGATCTTGAAATGGCAGTGTGTGGTTAAGTCTCGATTAACGGATGAAATCCTTTTGGAGGATCCAAGGTCTGTAATGACCGTTAGATTTGAGGAAGAGACGCAAGCATTAATGCCATGACCCTTTTTACCCTTGCAAGAAATGAAGAAATCGGGACCGTAGACCCCATGATCCATGGAAGTACCTAGACCGTCCATCTATAGAGTACACGTGGTTGTTGGTAAGCGCTTCAGTGTTTCGGCACCCAGGAGACCAAAGGCCAAGAACCCTTGTCTTCGCGAGTCGTGAAATCCCGATCACCAAAACCCAAAAATGGCATGAGGTGTGAATGAGGTTAAGGAAAGCCGGGATTTGATCGTGATCGTTGATCATCCCAAAAATATCACGACCATTGATCTTGGTTGAAGGTTGTCATCGTCCATCGGAGGGACACGTGGCTGTCGGTCGATGTTTCGACATCCAGGAAACCAGAGGGCCAGAAAACCTTGCCCCCGCAAATCACGAAATCCCAATACGCATTGTAGTGGAGAGGAGAAGTCTCAAAATAATCTGGACTGTCCATCAGAGGAGACACATGGTGAGCTATCAGAGTTTTGGGAAAAGTCATGAAATATCGTGGACCATTGGATCCACACTCTTAAGAGCCATCGATATCTTACACAAATTCCCATAACGGAATTCGGAGATTTGAATGACAAGGAGTCTTGGATTCATTGCATTTAGAAATCCCGAGTACCAAGACCCCGAAAGGATCTGTACCGTTGGATCAAGGGAGGCTTGCAGCCGTTGATCTCCCTTTGGAGGGAAACTTTGGAGACCTCGGAATTTTTGGGAATTTGAATGGGGAAAGGTATAATTCATGCATCGCAATTCCCCGAATCGCGAAAAGTCGATAAGCACTTGGTTGGCTTAAGCGCGTGGACATGGAATAGGGTCACGTGGACAAGACCCCAAGCAGGAAAATTGCCACTAGCTAGCCCTGTCGGAGTTCAGTGTTTCACTGTTTCGAGCTTCGGGGTTTGCAGAGTCGAAATACTTGACGTTCTGGTAGCACTGAGTCGCGAAGTGTGAAAAGATGTCGTACTGGTTCGGCCCGTAGTCGTGACCCATGATCACATGGAGGTGGACATATGAGGAACTAGCTAATGCTAGGCCCCCATAAGTATCTCGGGGATTCTGATCCTCAAGTAATCAAGGAAAAATTTATTATTCCAGAGTGGGTGTGTGACATGTATTATGTGTAGTCTTCACTGGATTAAAATATGCAGCCTTAGTCAATTTTTCCCCCACCACCATGATGGAATCATGTTGCGTCATTGCTCTGGGAATATTTGTAATAAAATAAATGGTAAAAACTTCCCATTTTCATTCAGGAATGGGAAATGGTTGTAACAACCTTGTTCGATGTATATGTTCAACTTTAACCTTTTGAAACTCTAGGCATTTGACTATGTAATCAGCCACTTATTTCTTAATTCCTGGCCAAAAGTATTGGCTTCTTACAACTGCAATTTTTTTATGATATCATAGGTTCCCAACATACGGCACATTGTGCATTTCCTTCAGCATTGTATTTTTCAACTCACTAGAATTTGGCACATATATTTTCCCTTTGTACATGAGGACTCCATCTTCTTTCAGCTCATAATTTTTAAATTTGTGTTGTAAATTTCCTTGTTGTAGTGTTTCTTTTATTTGTGAATATTGATAATATGAATTTACAGCCTCCAAAATTATGTCTTTTAAATTAGATATGTACATGCTAATGGTTGTAGCATGAATCTCATGTGCTCTTCTACTGAGTGCATCGGCCACCTAATTTTCCTTGCCTTTGATATGTTTAATTTCAAAGTCATATTCACTCAGAAATTTGAACCATACAATTTTCCTGGCATTTAATGTTGGTTGTCCAAACAAATGTCTCAGACCATGATGGTTTGTCCTTAGCTCAAATATTCTCCCCATGAGATCATATCTCCACATTTTTAGTGCATGAACAATGGCTGCTAATTCCAAGTCATATGTAGCACAATTCCTCCCATGCTCTTTTATTTTTCAAGACTCATAGCATACCACATGATCCTTTTGAGTGAGGATTCCATCGAGCCCTTCCTTGCACGCATTAGTGCACACTACAAAATATTCATTTGGATCTACAATCTTCAATACTAGCGCACTTGTCAAAATATCTTTCAGTTGTTGAAATCTCTCTTGACACTTGAGAGTCCAATCAAATTTTACTCCCTTCTTTTGTAAAGAAGTGATTGGGCTTGCAATATTTAAAAATCCTTTTATGAATCTTCAGTAATAATCCGAAAGACCCATAAATGATCTGACCTCTATCACATTTCTTATTGCTAGCCATCCTCTAATGGCCTCTATCTTCTTGGGATCAACTGTTATCCCATCTGCTAAAATAATCTGCCCCGGGTAGTGAATCTTATTTTGATAAAATATGCACTTGCTTACTTTGGCATACAATTTATGCTCTCTTAAAACTTGCAACACCATTATTAAATGTTTATCATGTTCCTTATATATTTTAGTAGATGAGTATATAATCCAGGAACACAATCATAAACTTGTCCAGGTATTCCCTGAACACTCCATTCATTAGGCACATGAAAATAGCTGGGGAATTTGATAGCAAAAATGGCACTACCCTAAATTCATAATGCCCACATCTTGCTCAGAATGTTGTCTTGATGTTATCTTCTTCCTTTATCCTCACTTGATGATAACTTGATCTCGAGTCGATCTTGGAAAATATTCCTGCACCTTTCAGCTGATCAAACAAATCATCAATCCTTGGAAAAGGATATTTTTTCTTTATGGTGACCTTATTCAATTGTTTGAAATCAATACACAACCTTAGGTTCCATTTTCTCTTCACGAAAAGAACTGGGGCTCCCCAAGGTGACACACTTGGGCATATATACCCCTTCTTAAAATTTCTTCAAGTTGCATCTGCAACTCCTTCAATTTGGGTGTGTCCATTCTATAAGGTGTCTTGGACACTAGGGCAGCTCCTGACACCAAATCAATAGAGAAATCAATATCTCTCTTTAGTGGTAGTTCTAGGATTTCCACAAAAACATCTTCAAAATACCTCAAGGTCGGCTGGTCTTCAATACTTGCCACTTTATCTCCATCTTCCTCTACCATATGGGCTAAAAAAAATTGATATCCCTTCTTGAAACTCTTTTTCACCTGCATGGATGAAATTTCTCTAAGAACTACAGCTCTTGGAATGCCTTGAATCTTGTCTTGTTTTCCTTCCTCATTGAGATAAGTGATTGTCTTGTTGTAACAGTCTAGGATAGCACGGTGTTTCTCCAACCAATCCATGCCAATTAAAGAAACATATGAACCAAATGGTATGATATTCACATCTACCTTTGTGTTGTCTATTCATGTTTATGGGACAATCTTTAACCAACTCATTGATTTTTCTCTTAGCCCATGTGGTTAACTGAACTAACCAACATTTATTATGCTTACTCCTTTGTAAGTGAAATCTTTAAACAATGTTAGATTTTATGTAACTATGGCTAGCTCCATAATCAATTAAATTTGATAGGGGTTGGTTATTAATATTACCTTCCACTTCGATCATGGGGGATTGATACTTTGCTTTATTGTTGTCCAAGGCTATATAAATCCTTGGCATGGTTCCTCCCATGTCTTCCATTGTTTCAACCTCTTGAATGTTGTGTACAATCCTCATTCTTTATCCTTTGTGAGGGCAATACCTATATAAGTGATTTCTCTCACATCCCCAACATTGTACAGGTTGTTGCCCTGGAATTTTCCCAAATGAATATTTTGTCTTGTGCTCATTTTGGGTTGACTGTGCTTGTTGATTTTCTTGCGAGTTGTTCTTGAAAAGGTGTGGCTCAAAAAAAAAATTCCTTTGATCCTTCTTTCCTTTCATCTTGGCATTCCATGCTTTTTGGAAGATTGTCCTCCCTCTTCTCTACACATAAAGACGATTTTCTCTCCTTATGGCCTCCTCGAAGGTTATGGGGATATCATAGTGTATCTTTTCACTATAGAAGGAAGGTAACCCACTTAGAAATCTTTGGAATTTGACCTTTTCATCCTTTATGAAGACCACATACTTCAACAACTCAAAGAACATTTTCTCATATTCACCCATTGTCATGCTTTTGAGTTCAAATAACTCTTTCATATTCCTCTCATAGTAATGCTCAGAAAAATATTTCCCTTGGAAATATCTTTTGAACTACCTCCATGAAACCCTCTTCTCATCAAGGTGTTTGGTTTTCTTAAGTTGATCCCACCACATAGTTGTCTTTCCTTGCAAGTGGTAGGTTGCAATTCTTGTTTCTACCCTTGAGGGGTAATCATGCAGCTGAAAATATTTCTTCATTTCCAACAGCCAAGCCTTGACCTATTCTCCCTTCCTATGATCACCGTTGAAATTTGGTGGCTTTATTTGCCTAATTTCATTTTGCAATATGTCTTCCTCGGGCCTTCTCCTATGCCTCCTAATAGGAGACACACTTGGTTTGCTCCTTGGCCCTGAACTTGCATGATCTCTCCTAGTGGATTTCTTTGGGGAATGATGGCATATTCTCATGCTCCTAGACTACATGTCATTCCATGCTCATCCCTTCTACTATGGGATATGGATGGTGTCACATGTCTAGCATTATCCACTTGCTTTGTGCCAGAGTATTTATTGATTTGCATATGCAACATATTCAAAACCTGCAGTATCTTCACCCAACCTTTCATAATCTTTCAGTATATGCCCTATATCTTTGCACCTCTCTATGCAGGTTTCTCATAGTTACAGGCTCATGTATGCCTCTTCTTCCATGAGACTCTATCTCATCATTTCACATGTTGACATGTAGACCTTTGACCTCCTCCTCATGGTTGTAAGATCCCTAGGCATCTTCGATGACTGCGGTTCTCATTCAAGAACCAAACTCCCCCCTTGAACCTCTTAATTCTACAAGAAAATGTGCATGAAAAAAAATTGTTAGAAAAAAATATATACATACACAGTTCTGGGAAAAGAATGCATAAATTTTTTGCTCTTTAATGGCCATCGAATATATTCTTCTGAGTTGATTGTACAATTTACTACTCAGATCAATTTTTTGGGCTACTATATGGCTTCTCCTCCTCAAGACCTTTCCAATGAATATTCGTTTTCCTGACTCTAAGTTTCGAGATGAAATTTATGGCCAATTGAATATTGCCACTTTACCCCTCTTGTGCACCTTCTCCCAAATGCAAAATAATCTCAAACACCAACTTTGGCCACCTATATAGGTAAATTTGTTAGGAACCAAGCAAACATTTGTATGAGAAATAGATAACACTACTAAAACTGAATTCACGTCAACTTTCATATTCTCAAACCGATGCTCTAATAAAAAACTGCTACTATCTGGAAATGACAACTTTTTCCTTTTTCACCCCTTTTTGCAGACTTGGAATTTTTAGCCAAACTGGTTGTCTCCCAAACTATGCACTTCTATAAAAACTTCACTAAACTGAAGTTGTTTGTCTTAATGAGTATACAAAATATCGAGTACATAAAATTTTCCATATGAGGACCCTTTTCCTCCTCAGACAATCCCAAAAATCCCTAAAAAGTGGCCTAGAATAGTGGATTTTGGCATGTTTTAGCGTCCCCATTCCAAACCCCTTAGATTTTATCCAATTCCTTCACTGTTTATTTTCATTTCTACTTTTGGAACTCTCTCTAAAAATTTCAGCTTAATCTAGATCTCAACGACTGAAATAGATGAAGATCTTTAAAATCTGTTGTTTTTAGCTTTTTGGAAAATTCAAGAAGAAATGGCAAGTGGCCCTCACTGGCAGTTTTATAGATCTCCTCTCTACGGAAAAAAATCCAACGATTTTATCTCAATTTGAGTTCTTCTACTCCAGTTATGGCCAAAATAAGAAAATGGCTACAAAAAAAAAAATTAAAACTGATATGGCACCGTGAGGTGATGCCATATCATCCTCCTGGCCACCCTAGCCATGCCCTGTCATCCTCCATCACCTTCCTCCTCTCTCTCTCCTCTTTCCCCTTCTTTCTTTTTTATCCTACTTTACCTTTATTGCATTTTATAAATAATAAAATATTTTTATTTGTGGACCCACCTGTATCAGCTTCCACATGGCACCACCACAATGGCCCATAGCATTGGAGAGTCCCATCTCCCCTCCCAACTTTCACTTGGAGTCCACACATATGTTGTGGGGATGGGCAGGTCCCATCCTGCACCTTTTTCCCTCGATGCACGATCCTTGCATGCTCCCATATCTAATGGTGGAGATGATCAAAAGATCAATGGATGTGGTTGATATCGCATCGCCAACTTGCTTGATATTTATCGACACTCCGCAATGTGATGCCACAAAAACATCCATGAATATGTGGTGCTCCCTCATTGGTTTCACATCCCCAATAATTGTTTTCAAAATCGCCCTTCTACCCATGCGATACCACTAATGGTATTGGTCTATATCATGACCTATCACCCCACCATGGTGGTCTTCCACCTCGCTACTGGGGCCTACCACCATGGCAGTCCACATCACCTGACATGAGGCCCTCACATCATCATTGATGTCATGTATGGAAAATCCCCAAATTTTTCAAAATTTCTCAAATTTTTCAAAAATGCATATTTTTGAAAAAAAATCATGGTTGCCATGGAATCTTTGAAATTAAGCTTCTTGTGGCCAATTTCGGCCATGTGCATATCAATTCGATCACTGCACCAAAAATTTGACACTCCCACATTGAATCCTCAATGAATTTCACTGTAGAAATTGAGGCTTTTGCCCAACTTTGCCCAATTTCACTATGGTTGTTGTGCAATTTTCAAAATTCAACCAATTATAGGCCCAAACATGTGCATTCAAAGATTAAAATTGGATATTTTTAATCCTTGAACTCAAATTTCACCAATTTTCCAACAAATTCCTAAACTTTCCCTTGGAAAATTTTAACGAACATAGTGCAGACATCCTTTTAACTTTAAATATGCAATTCCAGCCTCTGGGTGTTGTTTCTAGCCCATTCAAGATCAATGTTGAACCTGTGGCTCTGATACCAATATGTAACATTCCCCAACTTAACCGAGGAACATTAATTGTGGAAATACACATAAATTCAAAAAAAATCTGCTAATTGATTTCATGTAGCTTACCAGCTATGAATTATACACAGATTTAACCATTTTTAGATACCCATAACTATATGCAGCTATAGCATGTTGAAAGGAACATGAATGTAGCTTATAAATTATCTACAATATCATATAAATCATTCCCATTCATAGAGTAAAATACAAAGTAGCTAAACTCGTAATTTAACTCAGAAAATAGATAAACACTTATCTTTTTAAAATTGTTGTGCAACCAGTTGCTTGGGAAGGAGGCTCCACCCAACCATAGACTTGTCATTATGGACCTCAACAACAAGTCACCCCCAGGTTAGGGATAGGAATCCACAAAAGAGGGGTGTCTCTCACAGTCCACTCATATCTCAAGTATCTCACAACCCATTGGTATTCTCCTACATTTATCCTGAATTTCATCTAGCTATCTTTCTCTTGACTTGCCTAACCCGAGGAATGTACCCCTTCACTACATCAGGCATCCCATTCATTTATCAGGGTCTCTCTAGCACAAGTAACCATGAATGTCTCTACTAGGAACTCAAGGGAACTCACTGCTAGGAAAACTACCAGCAAAAATAGCAGCAGTCACTTGTTGTTACAATGCAACTCAACCAGGAGTTCACTCTTTAGGCTTGATAACTTGGCTCTTCAATATTTAGCTCCAAAAACACTCCAAATTTCGCCCTTCATGGTTTCTCCAACTCCACTTCTATTTTTCCCTATTCTATGCTTGTTGTTCATGCCAAAACATGTCTGTGAAAAATTGCATGTTCTCCCCATAAAAATTTCTTCTCTTTTCCCCAAGTAAATTGAATGCTCACTTTGCCCAATGTTGATTGTAATTTATCCCCATGCTCCCAATAAATATGGGATGTGACCTTTTACACCCACTCTCTTACATGATTTTAATGATTGGCTTTGGGAACACTCAAGAAAAAAATATAAGGTTGTCCGCAATGATACCCATAATAATTACCCTCGTGGACCCCTCTTAGACATTCCCTTATCTTGTGGAAAATTATCCCCCATCTTTGTCCATGTCCCCCAGTAGCTAGCATCACATTTTATTTATTAAAATTTAGAAATACAATTTGCATATTACATTGTTGGACATAACCACATTCATATCTACATTATGCATTAATTAAAGTGGGGATTATGTTGGGGATGTTACACATTGAGAGACCTTTTGGTCTCCAAAAGCTTAAGGAAACCAATCTGGATCAGTGTACTTATGTCTTCTTCTCTAGAACATGGCTTTGACGTTAGCTCCTAGCTACAGCTCTAACTCTAGCTTTGGCTTTGGCTCGTGGCTCTGGCTACTAGCTTTGGTCCTCAACTATGGTTCTAACTATGGTTTTAGCTCACTTCTTCCTAGAAAATAAGTCTACCCACTAACTTTTAGCTCTATGAAATCTCTAGATCTAAACTCTACACTCGACATCCATTCCCATATCCCTCTCTGCCTTGGAGACGGTCTATCTTGGCAACCATGAAGCCAAGTCAAATGTTGGTCTTCTTGTTTACTGTGACCCCAGGATGATGCCATCACATAACAACTCTTGAAGAGGAAGTGTGGCTATGTTCTTTAGCTATGATTGGTTATTTACCAACACATAAACAACTTTGGTGCCTACACATTCTTGCAAGCACACCATGGAGTTCTCAAGAACTCCTCTAGGGTCATTGACCTCCATGCATCAATCTCTGAATCAACTCCAAGATGGGTTCTTCATATGCAATACCAGAAACAATAATTGAATTGTGGCTACTCCCAACATCAATGTGTTATACATCTTGTTGGTGTCACTAACCTCCTCTATTGCTATATCTCCTTGGCTAGATTTTACTCTTTGGATTAGAGATGCAGGCATCTCTTCATCTCCTTTTATCTTCACTCTCCACACCCTTCTCTTGACTGTGTGATTTCTATGGCAAATATCTGGATGAAATCTCCAACACTTTTCGTCCCAATGACCACTCAAAATGAAATGGTGGAAAAATTTCTTAACATTGTTGTATGGACTGTTTTTCATACTCCTCCTCTCAATGTTCCTATGAGTTAATAGTTGGATTGGAGAATTATTCTCACCATTCTTCCTCTAAAACCATTCAATCTTGTGGCATGCAGTTTGATTCTCCCAACAATATGACTCAATATGGCCTTTCTTCCCACAAAATGAACAATCCTTTGAGTACCAATAGTTGGAAACTTTATGGCCTCTCTTCTTGTAGCAGTGACAAACCAATAATGTCTTACATTAGGTAGACCTCTTGGTCTTCTTCTTCTTTCCTTTGTTGATCTTCTTGTTACTTTCCTTGAGTGCAGGTGTAGGTTGAGCCTATGATCTCTTCTCATTGCTTCCCTCATTCAATCTTCCACAACAAGGTTGAGGTGGTAGTGTGCCACCACCTTCACTTATCGCTATTACTCCTCCTTATGAGTAGGCCAACTCTGGCATGTCTTTTGCCTTCACAAAAATGGTCTTCATGGTTGTGGGTTTTTCACCTCTACCATCGAATCCTAGGAATTCATTCTTGACCCGTGGTGTAGCTATAATGGGGCTCAATATGCCTTGTCTTCTCTTTTCTAGCCCTTGTCCATTATATCCTATCTACCTTAGCATTTTAGAGCTAATGTCCCTGGTATGCTTCTCAATTTCACCAAGTTTCTCTTGAGGAATGTCTATGGAAGGTGAACTTACCAAAATGGTCTTGGTCATGGTGTTGGTTGAAGAAGTGGTAAGGGATGGTTGCCTTGTTTTTTTATTCTCTTGAATAGTTTCTTAGAGCTTCTCCAAGGCCTCCTCCTTCTCTACCAACTCTTGTTGCAATTGTGCCAACATCTAAGTGAGCCTATATTATTTCCATCTATACAATTGGATTATCTTCTCACCAAGTTGTACAAACTATGCTCTATGCTTATCCCAATCTATCATGATTGTTGTGAGGATGTCCTGGAGTTCTTCAAACTTCTTCTTGAGAAATGGAAACAATTTGCTAGAGGTATCAATGTGCTTTTCCATCTCTTCCAACCTCTTGTCAAACATTTGAACCTCCTCTTTCAAGTGCTCATTCTCCTCTTGAATTTGAGCATTGTTGTCTCTTAAGTCTTCCAACTTGTATTTCTTGCATTACCCATTCTAAGGTCTGCAATGTTCTTGTTCAAAGGTCTAGAAACTGTCATGATCAAGGATGCAACTGCTCTAATACCATCTGATTCATAAATGAGGGACTTGTATCCCACTTGCTTCACCAACACGGATATTGTGTGGAAAACATATTCTCTTTGTCTCGATCTTGTACAAAGTGATCTGACTCTAACAAGGTTGTTTGGCTTGTTCCTTTTCCATGTACAAGATCTTTGTATTTTAGAGGCTACTAGGCCTTTTTCCTCTACATTGTACAAGAATCTTGTTTCTTCTCTCCTATATAGAGAGCTCTATCTCAGTGTACTTCAAATGGTTGTAACGCATGTAATATATCAACTAAAGTGGAATACTAATGACTCATATAACCTGCACATAGTAGTTGGAAATCAATGCAATAAATAACATGTACCCTTGTTGATTGATTATGCCAATGGGTTCTTTCGGGTTCTAGATTTTATGCTCGAATCCAATTTTTAATGTAACCTCTTCTCTTCTCATGGATGAAATTTGTCAATTAGTCGATTCCATGCCAAGGAACTATCCAAGACACATATGATCGCAGAGAGACTATGCCTTAATCATTAGACAAATCCATTTCTTAGCGTTTTCACTTCCTTCCTACATAGAACACCTATGTATATTCTTGTAAAAGTATTAAAGTTTCCTTACTTGAAAAAAGCCTCTAGATATTTAGTACTTTAGGAATGGTCTATCGGTCAACATATCCACTTTATGTTGGAGCCTCACCTATTTCAACACAACCACATTGCAATTAGAATCCTCATCAAAATCAATTGCAAACACAGGAGTTTCAATTCATCTTTCTATTGTGTGATGGAAAATGTTCTGCACCAATTCTATGGGTGTCAATTCTCAAACAAGGACAAGGAAAATGGAATCACCATCTTCCAAATATATTCAACATGTGCTCAATCCATTTCTTGAATGGCCAAATTAAATATTTTGGAATTGATGGTTCCCAACTATTTTATTCAATGGAAGCCAAATCAATTTCTCCCAACTTGAAAACATTCAACGGTACCTTTCTACAAGAAAACATGGACAAGCCGAACAATAATTAATTTGATATCCCAACTACTAATTTCATCACTCAGGTAAATGTAAGATAGTTCAAATGAGGGAAATTGAACCGAGAGAATTAAAATTTAATTCAGCAAGGTAATAAAAACAACCAACAATCTAGTTTATACCCAAGGAGAAAGAGGTAGCTCTTTAAACCATGTATGGTTTGTATGAGCACCATATCGCCACATGGGTGAAGGAGAATGACCCACATAGCAAGCAATCCACCCAACAATGAAGTTTTGGCATGTGGGGAATGTGTACATAAGTGTATGGCCTATGGTCCTCCCCTGACTTGCAATTGATGGTCGTATGGCCTCCAAGAAGGTGGAAATAGTCTATGAGAGGAAGAAAAAGTCCAAGTAAGGAACTTAGTTGACTCAAACAAAAAATTAAGTTGACTCAAGCAAAAGAATTGATCAGCAAGTGCAAGATCAACCAGATGAGTGACAGGTCGACCTAGGGAATGAGCAATCAGCTCAACAAGTGTAAAATCGACTAAGTGAGTGAGAGGTCGACTCAAGGAATGAACAAATAGCCCAAGCAATTGGAACTCAGCCCAGTAAGAAGAGTTATAGTTTGGAGGAGTGAGAAATTTTCCCAATTGTTATGTTAAACCAATTTAGAAACTCATATAATGTTGCAACAACCAAATAACCGTGTCCACTGATTTCCAATCTCATAACGAAATGGATGGAGAGGATTTTGGAGCTATTAACATTCATGGGAAAATGGTTTTCATAATACAACTAACATAAATTGAAGCGGGCATTCATATTTTTCACCATTAACCACACATAAAAATGAATTAAACCAACGAAGAATAACATTTCACACTCGATATTACTCCACAATCAAATCACAATGTACACTATGTTTACCCTAGAACCTGGATAGGAAAACTAGCTTCGAATGGGACTTAGTCTATTCATCTTGGCAAATTTTGGTACAATTCTCTCTTGGATTTCTATGTCTCTTCCTCTTTGGCCAAAAATATCCTTTGCAAATGAGAGCAAACAAGGAAATAGGAAGAGATAGGGGGGTAAACAGAGGTGACAATGTTTCTATATATGTTATAGTTAACTATGAACACTTGTATTTTATCTTATGAACCAAGGTTTCTAATGACTTGTGAGATGTTGTGATCCAGATGGATCTCATTGTCCATCCACCTTTTCTATTGAATTAACATTTCGATCTTATGGTTTTGATAAACCATGATATTCACCCTTTTGATGGGGAATGGGATGTAATCTCATCTTCATTTGTTAATTATAGACATCATGTAATGATTTCCTAGCAGTCTTATGTACATGCCTACAATATAGAGTTAATGCACCAGATCCCATTAAAACTCTGCAATTAAATGCACTCAGGCTAGAGTGGTATTGGGATGGGTGACCACCCAGGAAGTCCTAGTGTTTTACATGCCTATGGCATTTTATAAACTTAGACCAAGTTGTCCCACATGCATCATGGGAATCTTTCTCTTTTCACTCTCTCATATATAATTGATATGTAGGAGGCATTTTAAGCATGCAATGAAGTGTGATGCAAAGCTTGTTGCGAATGAAGCATAGCCAACATCTCTTTCTTTTCACAGATAAGCTACCCCATTGTGCTAGTTTGTGTTCTACAATGTTTTTCTCTCTTATGCATTAATAAAAGTTGGGTTTCACTTATTTCTTTGTTCTCTACTATATTTTTTTTTTTTCTCATTTCGTTCTTGGCATAATCCAGATCAGTGATATCAAAGCAATCTTCTCCTTTTTGTTTCTCAGAGTAGGACCCCGATAAGGTTAGGGTATAGAGATTTGGGTCTCAACCTAGTTTCTCTTGAGGAAAACCATTATCGCTAGCCCAAGCAACCTCCCATGGTGGAAGAAAAGAGAGATGATAGAGTAGGAGATCCTTTCAAGGCGTTACTTGAGGAAACCCTCATGCGACAGAAGAATGAGATGATGGATAATTTCGCCTAGATCCTTCAAAGACTACCAATGGCAGCAGTCGAGGCATCTTCAACAAGCAACCATTTTGGAGGTGTGACACCCTTCAATGTACAATTCAATTTTGATATCCCCTTAATTGAAGGCTAAATAGATGCAAATGCTCTAAAAAAATGGTTGAATCTGCTAGAAGGTTATTACTCTGTCCCAAAAAAAATTAACGGTGAAAATATCACCTTTGCACTCCTTAAAGCCCTTCCCCATGATCCGAAAAATCCTTAGATGCTGATAATTTTAAAATACACATAAACATCTACTTAATTTGAGCATGCAGGTTTCCACAGTTAGTCATAATGTTGTAAAAAACTTATGGATAAGAATTGTGTGGAGTTTTTGAAACGTCCAACGTTTCGAGTGGACACTCCACCCATCATCGAGGTCAAAAGAAAGCTTATATGATGTAAGTGGGTGATGGGGTAAATATAAGAGATATATACTCTATAGCCATTGGCATTAGGTAGAGAGGTTGTTGAGAGTAATAATTATTCAAAATAATAAATAATAAAATATAATAAATTAAAGAGAATAATTAACAATATTACATTAGATTAAATTAATGCTATAGTATTGAGAGTATTGATAAATAAAATTAAAATTAATAATTAGGCTAAAGTATTGGGTAATAGATGTAATGGATACGAGGAGGGAGAAGTAATATTAAACTAATAATGGAGGAAAGTAGGGGGGAAGAGCAATAATAATAAAATAATAGGAGAGAGAGAGGATAAAAACAATAATGAGGAGAAAGAATAAAGTATGGGGATGTTTATGAGTAAAGTGAGGAATTTAAAAAGTTCAAGATATAGCAAATGTGACGTAGGATAATGTTAGGGTAGAGAAAGGATGAATGAAGGAAAAGATTACAATAGAGAGAATAAATTGTGGGCGCAAGAGTAATGTTGAGGTTAGGAAGATTATGTAAGAATGTTAAATTTACAATAAATATTTGTAGTTAATGTTAAGAAGGATTAAGTTAAATTAATAAATTTTGAAGTTAGGGAGGAAAGAGATATGATCAAAAAATTTGGACAATTGATAGAGAAATAATGAAAAGATCTCAAAGATAGATGGTATTAAAGAGATATGCAAATTGACTAACACGCGAACAAGACAAAAAAAAATTGAAAAGAAAAAGAGTGACACAAAAAAAGGGGGAGACTTAGGAAGTGATCATGTCAAAAAGAGGGGAAAAAAGTTAGAAAAGAGAAAGGGGTCAAAACAGGCAAGGGAAAGTTGGGGAACTACTAGCAGTAAAGATAAGAAAACTGGGGGGCGAGGGACTTACAAGTATGGTGTTCAATGGTTAAGAAGATGAATGGTGGGTTTCCAAGAGTGGCTAAGTTTGTAGCCATCTTTGCGGTTAAATTTTTTAAGATGTTTTTCAATTTCCAGGGCTTCTCGAATGAGCCAAGAGGAGTAATGAGGGGTTAAGGCTAAGAATTTT
>ML786948.1:95489-107992 GCA_009831015.1 Picea engelmannii
GATGGATTTTTGGGATGGGTGGTGGTGGTGGGAATTGACGTGTAGATACATGTCTGTGTGGATTTTATTCCTATACACTTGATGGGAAAGGGATCCATCGGGAAGGCAAGAGATGAGTACATCCAAGACGGGAAGGGATTTTTCTTTTCTAGTTTCCATAGTAAATTGGATGTGGGGGGAAAGGCTATTAAGATGATGGATGAAAGAGATAAAGTTGGTATGGTTGTGAGGCCAGATGACAAACATGTCATCTACAAAATAGTACCAGCATTTGAGTTTGAGATGAAATTTGTTTAAGGCTAGCCCTCATCTCCCTTTTCCCCTCCCTGGGCTCTCCTCTCTCTTCCTTACATCCAAGGAACCATCAATCACATCGCAAAAATATTGGCTAAGAAGAATATCAAAACTATGTTCAAGCCCTACAAAACCCTTAAAAAAATATTTAGAACTACTAAAGATAAATCTGACCCAATGCTTGGCCCAGGAGTATACCAGATTCACTGCTCCTATGGGAAATCTTACATAGGCCAAACTGGAAGAACCTTTAAAGAAAGGCTTAAAGAGAATATAGTTGATACTACTCAAAACCGAATCTCAAAATCAATTATCGTTGAACACTCTTCTAAATAAAATCATCTTATTTTCTTTGACCAAACAAAAATCTTATCCTCAGCCCCTCATTAGTCCTCTCAGCTCATTCGAGAAGCCCTAGAAATTGAAAAACATCCTAACAACTTTAACCGTGAAGATGGCTACAAACTTAGCCACTACTGGAAACCCGCCATTCATCTTCTTAACCATTGGCCATCGTGCATATTTTGTCCCTGATGATGGGTGGACTGTCCACTCAAAATGTTAGACGTTTCAAAAACTCCACACAGTTCTTATCCATAAGTTTGTAACATCTACTTGATTCTCGAAATAAAATGATCGCTTGTTTGTTTGCAAATTACATGTGAAGAACTTATCTAACCAATTCCACTTTAATGATAATTAACTTGAAAATAATCAAACTTGAAATGAACAACAATAATATAATCACATACACAAGTTGGAAAAACAGAGTTCACCCAATTTGGGCTACCTCTTCGGGTCCACTTCCAATAGACACCTTATTTTATTAAATGCTCAAATACTTGTGTTTTACAATGAATTTTTTACATGTTGCTCAAATGAAGTAACGGCGTGCATAGTTGGATTCCTGGTGAAAAATCATGCAAAATGTAGATAAAGTTCTTGAAAATTTGTCAAGGTACCCCTTGGCATGCTTTACGGTGTAACCTCAAAACTTGTGGACCCTCGAGCATGAATTACAATACCACTCAGCATTAATTGTATATATAACCTCAGTCTACATGCCCATTAAATAGGGTGTGGACCCCTTGTTAGCACTCTGTAAATCTATTCGGCTGATAAACAGACGACAAAGGTAATTATTTCAACCAACTTTAAGGCTGAAACTAGCCTTTCGGACCTAGAGAGGGCTCTCTCGGGAGACACGGTCTCAGCGTGGGATATGGCTTTAAAGTTGTGGCTTGATTTAACACCTTTACATAATAAGTTTTGGTTTCATTGGCGTAAGATAGCAAGACCTCGAGCTATGGAGTCGATTCAAGAAAACGATGGAAACAAATGACTCGGTGACTGAGCTTGAGGGGATAAAGGCTAAGTGAGCAACAGTCTTCAGTGTAAAATCATTGTATGAGGCGGAGAGAAAACACAGAAAGCAACTTGGAGCACCGTTGAGGATGAATTCAGAGTTTAACTTAGAGGAAAATGTTTTGTCTAAATGGCGCAAACAAGGGGTGTTGTTGAGCGAATCCACTGGTTCGAAATTTCGTTCTGATTTAGACAGAAAAATATATGAATAGAGAAAATAGGAAGTACTTACGCAAAGAGAGGAAAACAATACATCTGACTACTACAATTAGAATATTTTCATCAAACTACATGACTTTTGCATTAAGTTTCGATCGAACTTAAATTACATTCAATAGACGTTGTATATACTAATTTTTCCAACCAACCTGGCTTACGTTGAAAAGATAAAATATATAGGCAAGGGCGCCACTTGGGATACCTTGCTCTTCTAACTACTATATCTAAAAACTTGGAAACTGATTGTTCAGTGTTACAAAACTCTTTGCATGACACTTTTCCAAAAATAGACAACAAATACATCTGGCTACATCATGACTGTTCGTAATCCACCATGGAGATTCGGTTATCGATCAGGTCTCGTCATGAGGGAGTGATGTGTCAATGCTTTATTTCGATCAGATATCTGGATGGACAAGTGTTTCTCGGAGTCTCGTTGTCTGCTGTAACATCTTTGATTTCTATTGCGTGCTCATTTGTTGGGGAAAATGTGTACGACCAGTGGCTGCAGAGAGTCATGGTTGTTATCAAAATAGTAAAGTGTCTTAGGGATATGTCTCCTTCAAAACTATCAAGATTTGATTTTTTTTTGCGGATACAGGAACGAACTCAGCTAATTTTTTTTCTTTTGTTCATTGGCGAGAGCCACGCAGGCTTCCTCCTTGGTCGCTTCACATTCTTTGGAGTGTTTCACATACCCTTCTTATGATAGTATCTGTGCTTAACGCAGTTGTATGATTGTATCTTGCACCTCTCTGAGTTGTCTTTTTATCCACGTCATGTTCCCTTCATGGCCTTGCACTACTGACACTTCAATGGTCTTTGTCGCTAATTGTTGTCTCAGCTCCCTGTTTTCCTGGTAGAGTTCTGTGATAGCTAATTTTGCCTGCTTCAGCTACTGAAATAGCTCTTGATCATTGGTGTCTTTGGCATCCAACCTCCTTATTCTACTCCTACTTTCTCGGCTTGTGCCTTTCACAGGCTCCAGCCAGACATCGCGCATAAGTAATTTTTTAGCAAATGAGCTTGTAGGTGACTCGTCTGGGATTTGGGTTTCCCTGGCTTCCTTATTCTTGTTTGACCTGCCCCTTCTCTGAGGTATCTGTTGTTGGGGAGACAGGGCCTCTACTATCCTTTCTTACTGCACAGGACCTTCCACTCCAATTTATGTGTGTTGTGATGTCATCATTCCCACAAGTAAAGGGAGAAATCCCTTTGTATCCTTGGGGATGCCTGTCATGAGTAAGAACGAATCCCGGTCTCTTTGGGGCTCGGGCCTAGTGATTCTGCCACTTTGTACGCCCTTCCTTAAATTTTGGGAGGTCTTCATGGTGCAACCAGTATTTATATTGCGCGTAGTGGATCCAGCGAATGCCCAAGATGGAGAATTCGATCAACCTGGGCCTGCGAGGAACACTTACAGACAGAGCATGAATCTAATTTTGGGAATAAAATGGGTGTAGAACCTATGGGATTTATAACACATAGGGTGGAAGGAGGAATCATGACAAGGAACACTAAATTCATGGCGACTAGATGTTTCGAATCGAACTGCAGATTTTCCATCACACATCCCAGCGTGTAAGTTACGAGTGATAAGGGTTGCAGGGTATACATTATATGAACGCCATGATTTTTCATTCCTTTAGCCTTCATAATGAATTGATAATAGTTACAGCACTTTCCAACGCAACTTCCATTAACTACTTGACTCAACTTAGGGCACGTAGAGGCTAGATTTTAACAGGACCCGACTCTCTCAGAACAACATACCCGTACCATTTACACATGTTTCGACTCTGACATCCCTTCTTGTTTCCAAGGGCCAACCGGCCACTTGCTAACTTTGACCCCTTCATTGTTATGTACCTGACTTCACATGTTTTGACACATGGGCCATAACTTGACCAAAAACCGACTCTAACTAACAGGAAAATGCCAACGCTAACAGCTAGCTCCAACGGGGATGCTATCCTCCCTGCAAGGTAGCAAAGAATAGTAGACCAGGTGCTTGACCATTGGGCCTCATTTCGACTCTTCGAAACTGTAATATGAAAGAAAAAAATCAACCTAAACCTATCGACGTAGCTTTTAAAAGACTCAGCATAAACTCAAGCCCTTCACTTCGGGCTTCAATTTTCTGCTGACCTACTGACTCGACACAAAAATAAAACAACTATTTATAATTACATGTGACTTAAACAGAATTTATTTCATCAGATAATGTTTGAGGAACCTGCCATTTACAGGCCCCCAACCAACACACTTCCCATTTAGTTCTTCCAGAAAATAAGCATTATTTATGCGATGTGCATCGATTTTGAATGGTCCCATCCACAGGTTATCAAATTTTTCATGCTTTCCTTTGTCCTAATTTCTCGTCTCCCATCTCAACACCAAATCAACCAAACAAAAATCCTCTAGCTTGGAGCAATTGTCAAAGGCTTTCTTCATCCTTTCCTGGTGGAGTTGTGATCAATTATACACATGTTCCCGCATCAGTGTAAACCAGCTGATTTATTCTTCTTTGCATGTCATTTGGCTCAGCCTCCTGCTCTTGCAGTAACTTTCTGACGGGAAACCCCAGTGTGGTAGGGAAAATAGTGTCTACGTTGTATATGATCTGAAAAGGAGACATTGAAATGGACTTCTTGGTGGTAACCCAATCTACCCACAGTGCGTAGATAAGATTTTTATGCCAAGCTTTCTTATTGTCTTGCAGGAGTCTTTTGATGATCCTTGTCAGGCTCTTATTTGATGATTTTGCTAACCTATTTCCTTGTGGGTAGTATGTTGTGGAATGCCCCAGGGTTATGTTGTAATCCTGAAAAAACTTCTCCATGTTCTTGGACTTGAACGTGATCACGTTGTCTGTTATGATCTTGATGGAGCATCTGAATCTCGACAAGATGTTTGTCTCCAAAAATTGGATGATGACTGCATCAGTAGCTTGCTTCATGGGGATCGCTTCTATCCATTTCGTGAAGTAGTTGGTGGCTGTGAGTATCCATTTGTGATGCGTTGAGGATGGTGGATCTATTTCCACTATCAAATCCAAACCCCACTACATGAAAGGTGCTTCGACTGAGATCGGATTTAGTGGCAAGGGCTACAGCTTTCTTCTCCCATCGAAAATCTGACATTCGTGGCAGTTGGAGACTTATATGTACATGTCTAAGAAAATTGTAGGCCAATAGTAACCCGCTCTTATGATTTTTTGTGTGGTGGTTTTCCAGTAATGGTGTCCCCCACAGTTGCCCTTGTGAAATTGTTTTATGGCTCACTTCGCATCATTTTCTAGCAAACAACTCAGCAACATTCCCCCAGGATCCTTCTAGTTGAGTGAGTTATCCAGTATGTAGAACTTAACCGCTTTAAGCTTTAGAAATACGACCTTGGTCTTACTTATGCCCGGAGGGGCTTGGAGATTCTTCAACACATAGATGATGTCTGCATACCATGGCAAATCGACGAACTTCTGGGACACCTGCGCAGTCGTTTCTTCCTGAGGACTCTCTGACAGATCGGCAATGAAATTTATTCCCACAGTGTTGTAGTCCGACTGCGCCATTAGCTTCGCAAGGCCCTGGCCCTTAATTAGTTCTGTAGGCTTGATCTCCAGGTCATATTCCAGCATGGCCGTTATCCACTTACCTCTCCTCCCTTCGGTGTTGGGATGAGTCAAGATATCCTTTACTGAGATGTTGGGCACATAAGCAATGACATGGGAGTGAAATATGTATGTCCTAAACTCCTTCAAGGCTTTCACTAAGGCGTATGCTTGTTTTTCCATAATGTTTTACCTTAGTGGAGCATCCTACAATGTCCTGCTGAAATAGGTTATAGGTTTCTTGAAATTATGCTCATCTTTCTGCAACAACAAGCTGACAATCGTATGTTCTGAGGTGAATGAAAACAGGATGAAATCTTCCATGAAGTTTGGACTGGCTAGCATAGGAGATCTAGTCGGTGCCACCTTGATATCTTCAAAAGATTTCCTGGCTTCCGGATTCCACTTGATATCATTCCCTTTCCTAAGCATGCAAGTTATGTGCTTTATAATTTCTGCCAGGTTTGGGATGAATCTTCTCAAGAAGTTTACCTTTCCCAGGAAGGATTGCACTTCCTTCTTACTGCGTGGAATGTCGATCTTCATGATTCCTTCAACCCTATTGGGGTCTATCTTAATGCCTTCTTTCAAGAAAATGTTCCCCAACATCTTCCCTTCTTCCACCCTAAAATGTGATTTCTTTGGATTTATATATATGTCGAACTTCCTGCACTTATGGAAAACTTTCTTCAGAAGCTTGAGGTGTTGTTCATCGGAGGTAGAGTATAACATGATGTCGTCTAGATAGATCACAATGAACTTGTCCCTTTCATCATCAAATGTTATGTCCATTTCCCTTTAGAAAGTGGCACCAACGTTCATCAGGCCGAAATTCATCTTGGCATACATGAAAGTCCCCCATGGAGTCGTGAAAGCCATTTTTTCTCTGTTGTCTGGGTGGACCATGATTTGATTATACCCCAAAAAACCATCTAGCATGGACATCTTCTGGGACCCCACAACCTTTTACATAATATAGTCCATTTTAGGGAGAGGGTAGTGGTCCTTTAAGGACACTTTGTTCAAGTTTCGAAAGTCCACACACAGTCTTATTTCACTGCTCTTCTTTCTTACAGGTACTAAATTAGCTACCCATTTCGAGAATCTTAAAGAAACGATGATTTTATCTTCAAAAAGTTTCTTTACCTCCTTTTCGATCAGTGGCAATAGCAGGGGATTTATCCATCGCAGCTTCTGTTTGAACTGCTTTTGGTCTTCTTTAAGAGGGATGACATGTTGAATTAATTTAGTGTCATACACCTTCAAATCGTCATAGCTCCATGCGAAAACATCGTGGAAATACTTCATGAGCTTGGCGTAGTCTTGTCTGACCTCTGGACTGATCATTTTCACTAATTTGATTATTTTTGGGTTCTCCTTAGTCTCGATGTTGCAATCTTCAACGTCTTCTTTGTTTACCGTGATCTTGGGATTTCTAGCGACATCATTTTCATCGAACATCTTTTCCAGTGGTACTAACCCCTTCGAGATGATGTTATTTTTCAGTTTTACTATGTCCCTTCCCGCTATCTGGTTCTGGAAACGGTCGTCATCACTGTGTGCATCCGCGCTCCCATCTTCATTGTAGCAGCCTTCATCGTCAATGTTTGTATTATCAAACTCATCGCTCATTTGGATAAATCTCTCCACTTTCTTATCGTCCTCAAACACCTGCCAATGTTTGATATTATCGAGCACTATCGGCCTGTGTTTGACTTCGATCTCGTATTTTATGTTTGGGAAGATGGGGATTTTAAAAACTAAGGTTGAGGTGGCCAATGCATCAGTGATCTGATTTTTCTCCCTTGGGATAGCAGATAGATCGTACTCTGAAAATTCTTCAAGGAGGTCCAGCACCAAATTTCTATACGCTCTCATCCTGGGGTGCTTTGTCTGATATATGCCTTTAACCTGGTTTATGACTAGTTCTGAGTCTTCACGCACTGTTATCCTCTTTGCACCTACTTCTTTCAACACCTTCGGGCCCAGAATAAGTGCCTCATACTTAGCCTCATTGTTCATGCATTCAAACGTGAGTTTGTATGAGCACATCTTTGTGCCCACTTCAGGGGAGCTTACCCATACATCGACACCTTCTCCTTCCTTACTAACAGTGCCATCAAAACTCATGTTCCATATCTCATTTTCTGCACGGTCTTTTGGGTCGGTGCACGTTGTTGCTTTTCGCGCGGTTTCCTCATCGGCTATCATGATGGTGGTCAGCTCTTCCTCTTCAAAACTCAGGTCATTGTATAATATGGAAGAATCAACCTCATTGTCGATGGAGTATATGGGGTGGTTGTTTGATTGCATTTTGTTTCTCACCATGTATTTCAACAACACTTCATTGTACAATTGTTTGTCCTGGCCAAAGATAGGAATGGTGGCGTATGACATGTCCATTTGCAGGGTCCCCTTCAACTTCACATCCCATGATCTGCACAGCAACATGCCAAACTTAGGGGGTATGTCTGCAATGACCATGTTCTTCGAGGGAATTTGGGCCAATGACATGACCAAGTCCTTGATGAGAACCAGGCACTTGAATTTCCTCGAATCAAATGAGAAAAGGTCCTTATAGGGCCTGGTGATGTCCAAACCCAATTCGTCCATGATCACCTTTGGCATGAGGTTGTGCGACGTGCCAAAATCCATCATGGCATTATGTAGGGTTATGTCATGGACTTTCATATTGACATAGAACGGAAGAACATCCTCGGTATCGCTTGTTTCCTCAACGTGCGGACCAAATAGGATAGCAAGGTGATTGTCTTTGATGTTCAAAGTATCGGGGGCCCCTCCCATTTTTAGCATTTTAATAATTTACTCCTGATATTTTCCCTTTTTGATAAGTTCGTTAAAGGGGACAGAGATTTTGATCTTGACCATTTCATGCTCAAAGTTAAAAGGAGGACAGACCTTCTCTACCTCTTTTCCACTCACTTCTCGGCTTGCTTATGAAGTTTTCTTCGGGGCCTCCTCCTTCAACTTTACCTTCTCCATTGCATCCTTGGTTGTATTGTCAAGCCTTGGTCAGCTTGTGGAAGGGGTGTCCGCCAAAGGTTTCCTTATGGCATTTGTCTGTTGAGACTCGGTAGATGCTTCCTTTCTCCTGAGGTTATATTTCTTTTGAAACTACATGATGGTGTTCTGATAACCCTTTCTAAACTCTTTTGTTTCCCAGGACAGCGCGTCATCTGTTTCTCCAAACCATGCATCGTTCGTCTCCAGCACAAAATCGTTGTTTTTTCTCATGTATCGATCATGTTCGCCCTTTGTCAAAAATGTGCGTAGATTCTTGTCATCGCAACAATGCATCTGGTCTTCGAACATCTGATCGAAGTCTTCATCTGCATAGTTGTTTTGGAATGGAGGCCTTTTCTGTTGGTCGCCTTGATCTCTCTACTCCCTCTATTCCCTCTGTCTGATCTGAGGAACTTGGCCCCTTCTGAGGTTTTGATTTATGTGTTGGGAGTCATTATGTTCTCGGTAAGCAGTTTTGTTTCCCACGGTCATTCTCTGCATCATCTTCTCCATCATCTTCATCATCAAGTCAAACTTGTCGTCTGAGAGTTGAGATGTCGATGGTTGTGCGTCTCCTTGGGGATTCTTATCGCCTCTGTTGAATATTTGTTTGATCTTCCCCGATGCCATCATGTTTACTTCGAATTCGATAGCATTGCTCATTATCGCATCTAGATTTGTTGATCTCCTTTCTCTCAATAGAAAAGTGAAATTGTTGTCGAAGGAGTCGGCATATCGCAACTGCGCAGCTCAAGGGGGTGGCTGGACTTCTGTAGGAATCGAGTTATAAACCTTCATGAAATGGGCTATGAATTCTTACATCGTCTTCTTTGGTGCCCTCTTCATATTATTGTATTGTGTTAACAACTGCAAAGGGTTCTTCTTGTCTCTCAATCTATTAATGAAAGATGTCTCGAACACGGTGAAGTCTCGAATTCTTGTTGCCATAAGTGATTTTAACCATTTCCTCACTTCCCCCAAAAGGCTCTATGCGAACAACCTCATTTTCACATCTACATAGCCCACCTCCTCTAATTCGACGAAATTTTTTAACCAATCCATATGTTTCTGGGCTGAAACATTCCCTTCATCATCGTAGAGCTTAATCCTCTAGCTATAATTTTGGGGCAAATCATGCAGTTGGGAGGGCAGAATGAGGGGGACGAATCTGGTGGCTATGGCTCTATGAGGGCTTTGGATTTGAGGGATATTATTAGATATCAAGGCTTGGAATATCTTATGGTCGAAAACTATCTCATCCAAGTTGGTTTCTGACTTATACCTTAACAGGGTTTGCTCAAATATTTCGTCAAACTCAAGGTCGTCAATGCTCTGCGTGTCATCTTTGGGTAAGGACAGGATTTTTTCCAGGTATTAGAATGGGTCTAGTGCTTACTCTCTAGTCCAATGCAGAATTTTCTCGGGGTCGTACACAGGCTCAAAAGGGTTTGGGTTAGGATTTTCTCTAGTATAGATCTTTTTCTGAGCTAGGGTTCCTGAACTGCGCTACTTGATGCTACTGGTCTTTTTGACTAGATTCACTAGGGTAAAGGTTTCATCCAGTACAGATGTTTGTCCCTCTATTACCCTCAAGGGTAAAACTACAACGTTAGTCATTCTCCTAGAGAAAATCTATTCAATTTCATCCCCAACAACGGTGCTAGAATGTTAGCACTTCGTAAATTTGTTTGGTTGATAAATGGACGACGAAGGTAACTATTTCAACCAACTTTGAGGCCCAAAACTAGCCTTTCAGACCTGGAGAGGGCTCTCTCATGAGACACGGTCTCAACGTGGGATATGGATTTAAAGTTGTGGCTAGATTTAACACCTTTACATAATAAGTTCTGGTTTCATTGGCGTAAGATAGCAAGACCTCGGGCTATGGAGTCGATTCAAGAAAGCGATGGAAACAAATGACATGGTGACTGAGCTTGAGAGGATAAAGGCTAAGCAAGCAATAGTCTTCAGTGTAAAATCGTTGTGTGAGGCAGGGAGAAAACACAAAAAGCAACTTGGAGCACTGTTGAGGATGAATTCGGAGTTAAACTTAGAGGAAAACGTTTTGTCTAAATGGTGCGAACAAGGGGCATTGCACAGCAAATCCATAGGTTTGAAATTCCATTCCGACTTAGACAGAAAAATATATGAATAAAGAAAACAGGAAGTACATACGCAAAGAGAGGAAAACAATACATCCAACTGCTACAATTAGAATATTTTCATCAAACTACAAGACTTTTGCATTAAGTTTCGATCGAACTTAAATTACATTCAATAGACATTGTATATACTAATTTTTCCAACCAACCTGGCTTACATTGAAAAGATAAAATATATAGGTGAGGGAACCGCTTGGGATACCCATCTCTTCTAAATACTATCTCTAAAAACTAGGAAACTGATTATTATGCATTAGCAAACTCTTCGCATGACGCTTTTCCAAAAATAGACAACAAATAAATCTGGCTACATCATGACTGTTCATAATCCACCATGGGGATTCGGTTATCGATCGGGTCTCGTCATGAGGGAGTGATGTGTCAATGCTTTCCTTCGATCAGATATCTAGATGGACAAGTGTTTGTCAGAGTCTCGTTGTCTGTTGTAATGTCTTTGATTTCTGTCGTGAGCTCATTTGTTGGGGAAAATGTGTGCGACCAGTGGCTACAGACAGTCATGGCCATTATCAAAATGGAAAAATGTCTTAGGGTGATGTATCCTTCAAAACTGTCAAGATTATTTTTCTGTTTGCAGATACAGGAACGAACTCATCTAATCTTGTTTCTTTTGTTCGTTGGCGAGAGCCGCGCGGGCTTCCTCCTTAGTCGCTTCAGATTCTCTGGAGTGTTTCGCATCCCCTTCTTCTTACAACCTATGTGCTTCGCGCAGCTGTATGATTGTATCCTGCGCCTCTCTGAGTTTTCCTTTTAGCCATGTCGCATTCCCTTTACGGCCTTGTGTTGCTGACACTTCAATGGTCTTTGTCGCTAGTTGCTGTCTCAGCTCCCTGTTTTCCTGGTAGAGTTCGGTGATAGCTAATTTCGCTTGCTTTAGATGTTGAGATATCTCTTGATCATTGGTGCTCATAGCATCAATCCTCCTTGTTATGCTCATACTTTCTCGGCTTGTGCCTTCCACAGGCTCCAGTCGGACATTGCGTATAAGTAATTTTTCAACAAACGATCTTGTGCATGGCTCGTCTGGGATTCAGGTTTCCCCAGCTTCCTTATTCTTCTTTGGCTTGCCCCTTCTCCAAGGTATCTTCTTTTGGGGATACAAGGTGTCTACTATCCTTTCTTCCTACACAGGACCTTCCACTCCAAGTTCCACGCGGTGTGATGTCGTCGTTCCCGCGAGGAAAGGGAGAACTTCCTTTATATCCTTGGAGATGCTTGTCGTGAGTGAGAAAAAATATTAGTCTCTTTGGGGCTCAGGCCTAGCGATTCTTCCACTTCATGCGCCCTTTCTTACATTTTGCGAGGTCGCCATGGTGCGACCAGTATTATCTTGCGCGCAGTTGATCCGACGAATGCCCAAGATGGAGAATTCGATCGACCTAGGCCTGCAAGGAATACTTACAGACAGACCATGAATCTGATTTCGTGAATAAAATGGGTGCAGAACCTCTGGGATTTATAACAAATCGGGTGGAAGGAAGAATCATGCCAAGGAACACTGAATTCATGGCGACTAGATGTTTTGAATCAAACTACAGATTTTCCATAACACATCCATGCATGTAAGGTACAGGTGATAAGGGCTGCAGGGTATACATGATACGAACGCCGCGATTTTTCATTCCTTTGGCCTTCATAATGAACTGATAATAGTTACAACACTTGCCAATGTGACTTCCATTAACTACTTGACTCGACCTGGGGCACATAAAGGCTAGCTTTTAACAGGACCTGACTCTCTGGGAACAACATACCCATACCATTTACGCATGTTTCGACTCTGACATCCCTTCCCGTTTCCAAGGGCCAAC
>ML786948.1:123750-143518 GCA_009831015.1 Picea engelmannii
TACCTCTTTGGGTCTACTTCCAATAGAGACCTTCTTTTATTAAATGCTCAAATACTTGCATTTTACAATGACCTTTTTACATGGCACTCAAATGTAGTAACATAGTGCATTGTTGGAGTCCTGGTGAAACTTCATGCAAAATGCATATAAACTTCTCAAAAATCCTTCAAGGTACCCCTTGGCATGCTTTACGGTGTAACCTCAAAACTTGTGTACCCTCGGGCATAAATTACGAGGCCACTCTACATTAATTGTATATCCAACCTCGGTCTGCATGCCAATTAAATAGTGCACGGACCCTTAACCCATCTCTAGAATTTATGGTTGGCAATAACTATAAGGAAATTGGTTTCATAACCAAACCCACACATATATCTTGTTGGTTAAGTTTGTTGTATATTATATGGTAGGTCAAGGGTTCAAGCCCCGTCGACCACCATACATTTGTGCCCCTTTTGTTGGTAAACAATTGTCATATAGTTCAAAACTCCCGCAGATATGGTGTGTGTGTGTGTGTGTAGTTTGAAAACCTCTACACGATATGTTATGTCTGTCGGCCCTTCTGTAACATGTGTGCATTATATGGTAAGGTGCATAGACCAAGATCCAAGGGTCGAGGGCTTAGGCCCGCAGCCCTTTGGCCGCCCATTACAACTTTATTGAAAATTTAAAAACATTATTTTCAATAGGTATGTTATGAACCATTGTGTGGTGTGTTGGCATGGAGGGCTTTGTTAAGTCTTGGGAGGTCATGAAGGTCGCAAGTTCGACCCCCATCAACTCCATAAATTTCACATAACTCTAACCAATATTGGCCAATGGGAGGTTGCCACATGGCAGCCTCTCATTGGCTTGTACATGCCACTTGTCAATATGTCATTGACCACTTGTGCCCACTTGTCAACCTGCAATTCATCCACTTGGAGGTACGATGGTCCCAGTCAGCTGCCAATAACCATGTGCCACATGTCACCCTTACAATGGTGACACGTGTCACCTATTTTTTTCCATGTACTTTGACCTTTGACCCAATTGACTAGAACTTTGATCGCTTATAACTTTTGCATACGAACTTTGTTTGAGGCGTTGTTTGCGTCATTTGAAAGTTGACGACAAGCTCTTCACATTAATGCATTTTTGAGAGAATTTAGGACAGTCCAATTTTGAGCATTAATGAACCATTCTAGATCTCTGTGGATATTTTGGGTCTTTCTAGACCTCTATGAGCATTCTTGGATCCTCCTAGATCACCCCATGTCAGAGCTTGGTGGGAAGGTTAGTAGGAGAGGTACATCGCTAGTGAATCTACACCATTTAGGAGAGAATCCACTTAAGTGGCCTTTGTATATGACTTAAAGGAGGATTTCTACCCAATTGGAAACTTTGATGACCATCACCTGAGATGGACGACTCTGTGTCAAAAAGGAGACTAGATGGTGCCAAAGTACACTAGCATATTTCATACCTTGTGCTCAAAGATGGGTGTCAAATACTTTGAGTGGCACCTGGTCTTGAAGTATTGTAGTGGCCTGCACATGCACATCCAAACAGAGATGGATTTCTTGGACATATCCTCACTGGGAGTTGCTTATCAATATGTGGTAAAAATTGAGAAGAAATTCAAGCAGCGAAGTAAGCGGGAGTTTGAGTTTGAAAATATACCACAACAAAAGCATGGAAAAGCCAACTCTAAATCACAGAATGAAGGACATATCAGCAAGGAAGTCCAACCTCAAGAGAGCTAGTAAAATATGTAGGCAAAGAAGAGTAATGGGAAGTTTAAGAAAGACACTGAAAAGTGGTGTGAGTTTCACAAAATCCCCTAGCACAACACCAATGAATGTCACTCGAAATAGTCATTGGTGGTCGAGCTCAAAGAAAAAGAATTAGAACCTGACTTGGACTTTGATTTAGAACACAATAAATGGAAATAGATCATTGATGTAGAACCCACTGCTACCATCATAGCCACAACAATACAACCGAAAGAGCCATAGGATCTTGAGGAGGGGGAGCGCTTCTTCCACTCATAGATGTGGGTAAAGGGGACCCCACTACATTTAATAGTTGACAACAAGAGTCATAAGAACCTTATCTTAGCTGAGGTTGTCAAACGATTTAAGTTTCCAATGATGCCACACCCCCAACCATAAACCATCAGATGCTTGAGTTGAGGATGAGACATCTATGTTAGCAAGCAGTGTCTCTTGTTCTATGGCATCAAGACCTTCAAAGATGAGGTAGTGTGTGATGTTTCCCCACTTGAAGTTTGTGATGTTCTTTTAGGACAACCATATATGCGAAAACATCACGTTATCTATGAGTCTTGGCCCTGCAATGTCATTGTTACTCTGGGAAGTCATCTCTAAAGGGTACCAGATGTATCTCTAACTATTTCCACTTCATTGATCTCAAAAAAATGATGTTGCAAAGTAATCTCTCAGACCACAAAGTTTTCCCTCTTCACGATCTAGTCAGATGGTGAACAGAAGGTCACTGCGACCACTACAGCCTCGGCCCAAGAAATTTCTATCTAGCAGAAGCAAGTCAACAAGATTGTAGAGGAGCATAAAGAGAATGAGAATCTCCCATATGTTCAGCATAGTTCTATTGACCGCGGCCCTTATCAAGTGTGCTTTGGGTTCCAACCATTAGCCCCATTGATGTAGCTCTTCTTGATGCATCTTCACCAATAGAGCCCTCCCACACTCAAACCAAGGTAGATCATGCATACAGATCTGTTGAACATATTCAACACCTCCAACAGGTTCATGACATCCTTCCATAGGAAAAGTACAAGCAGGACATCTACTTCAACAATGAAAGCGACTCACCAAGGTTCAGATTCAGCAGAGGTTTTCCCATCTCCAAGGGGAACTTGATGCATTGGGGACCATTTATTCCTAAGGGGTGAGGAATGATCCAGGTGGATCTTGGTGGCCATCCACCTTTTCCACTGAATCAAAATTTCGAGCCTATGGTTTTGATAAACCATGATATTCACCCTTTTGATTGGGAATGGAATGTAATGACATCTTCATTTTTTAAGTACAGACATCATGTAATGGTTTCCTAGTGGTATTATGTACATGCCCACAACATAGTGTTAATGCATTGGATCCCATTATAACTCCACAGTTAAGCATGCTTGGGATAGAGTAGTACTGGGATGGGTGACCGCCCAGGAAGTCCTAGTGTTTTACATGCGTATGGCATTTTATAAACTTAGACCAATTTATCCCACATGCATCATGGGAATTGTTCTCCTCTCACTCTCCCATATATAATTGAGGTGAAGGAGTCCCTTTAAGCATGCAATGGAGTGTCATGTAAAGCTTGTTGTGAATGAAGCATAGCCAACATCTCTTTATTTTCAAACATAAGCTACCCCATTCTGCCAATTTGTGTTCTACAATGTTTTTTCTCTCTTATTCATTAATAGAAGTTGGGTTTCACTATATTTTTGTGTTCTCTACTATATTTTTGTTTTCTTCTTTGTCCATTCCCAACATAATCCGGATCATGTCGTGCACTGTATGTGTAGGCTACAAATTCTTAAATTACATTAATTTGTCTAACATGCTTCTTCATAGAAAGGAAATTGCATCGCTAAACTACAAAAGTCCAAAGTTGTCTCAATCACTCTTGGCAGTGATCATGTACTTGAACACCAATCATGCTAACCTCGTTCGAACAAAGAAATCACCAAGAATGGGAACCTTGCTACCAAGCATGATTTAGGCACTTCCTTTTTCCATAGATCATAGCTCTCTTTGATGGAAAACTTGATAGAAACTGATCTAGGAATTGAAATGATATTACAGAAAATGAAACACACCACGCCTAGCAAACAAGTAAATCACACTTCAAACTAGAAATACTTGAATTGATGCTTTAGAAATAAATAAACACATAAAAAGAAATGAAATATTAGCAACTATGCATTCGTCTGCTCTGATGGAATGAGCTCCCTCCCAAGAACAGGGAAACAAATTAAAAGACTACAACAACATCCATTCATGCACTACAACAAACTATGAAACTACAACTTGTATTAAGGAAGATCTCAAAAGAAGCTTATTTTACACCATCATAATTCAGATTGTGCTCTAAGAGTCCTCCCCCCTTTTCAAAGGTGAATGGATCTTTTTATACATGAAATTCTTGAAACATAAACAAGAAAATATTGATGAGGAATTACTAAAAATGCATTGGAGCTCAAAATTTTGGAATCATTTTCTAAAATGAGTAGTGAAGAGAGGTGGATATGTTCAGAGTGTTCCTCCTTTAGAAACTATTGCAACCATTTTCCAAGGATCAAGAGAGAATTTACTTGTGTTGCAGCTATAGCAATCAACTATGGACCAATCCATGTGATTTGTGGCTTCTCAAACAAATTTGGAACTCCTGAATATATGGAAAAACATGTTTGCAGATATGGGTATATAGAAATTCTCCCTTCAACATTTAAAGCAATATATCTCATCATTTATGAACTTCCCCAAATAGCTATAACACTAAATTTGTGGCACCTTCCATTAATTCTTTGAGTGGATTCTTGGATACCTTCTAATTGTTATTCACTTGATTATTGAGTCTTCCAATTTGTGGCATCTTTTATTAATAAATTTCCAAGTGGAATTATCTCCCACAAATTCTTCCAATGTGGATATTCTGGTGTTGGTTCCATGAACCGCCCTTTGTAATGATGAGTTGAAGTCCCATAACAATAAAAGCATTGTCTGGTTTCATAATAATAATTTGCTTCTATAGCTTTGGACACAAACCATTGTCTCACATCTATGTGTCAACTTCGTCATATATTCATAAAATGCAATATTGGAGGCTTGGATTTAAAAGCCGAGTAGTTTGTCTTCTTGAACCTGAAAGGGGACCTTAAGCAATATCAACCCATAAAATTTAGAGCAATATCCTGCAACAACTTGTCGACACATCAACCATGACTTCAAAAGTAAATACGAAATACGCTAATTTTCCCTAATGTTAATCAAAATTCAATGAAGTACTAAGAAATGCAATGGAAAACACTTCAATCCTAGATCCCACACATGAGCATTGAAATGTGCTAATACAGGGTTATGGGTGAACAAAAAAGGGATTAAAAATGAGGAAAAGAAGATGTCAAAAGATGGTAATTTTGTGACCCGTGTGAAGGCCAACAACCATGGCTCTTCACTTCCCATTCCTCGGCCTTCTCCTCTATTATTTTTTTCCATTTCATTAAGTTCTCAATTCATTTTTTTTCCTTACATTTTTTATTTTTGTCTTATTTGACTTTACATTTGGTTATCTTTTACATAGTTTGGATAACCCTCATAAGTCTTTGAATTGTCTTGCAAGTATCGAGTTTCATCCATTCATTTGGTTCAATTCCATTTGGGATCAAGTTGGTCCTCTCTAAACATGAATACGTATTTGAAACACCCCATGTTTACCACCTTCAAATGGTGAGCATGACCATGGTATTCCCCTGACACTAGGTAGTCAACGACCCAATGTGCATTCTTATCGACATCCTTTTTCAAAGAAGAATGAAATAGAAAATAGCATTTGAGAATTATTGGAGGCTAAATTCATATGTCCTAGTACCAACCCTTACTCATCACTAGTGGTCATGGTATTAAAGAAGGAAGGCAATTGGTGCATGTGTCTTGATTTTTGGGATCTCAATAAGTTGACCATCAAGGACAACTTTCATATCCCAATTATTGAATATCTCTTAGATGAACTTCATGGAGTCAACATTTTCACTAAACTTGACCTTCGGTCCAGATACCACCAAATACAAATGAAAGAGGCAAACATCCCTGAGATAACATTCTACACACATGAAGGTCATTATGAGTTTTTAGTGATGCCCTTTATCCTTTGAAATGCTCCATCCACCTTCCACGGCCTCATGAATGAAAATATTGACCCTTCCTATGCAATGTTATGCTGGTATCCTTTGATGATATATTGATCTACAAGAAAACATGGGAATCCCACATGGAGCATGTTGATAGAGACTTGGAATTCCCGTGGGATCACCAACTATTTCTGAAACATTCCAAATGGGTTTTTGAGGCTTCAAAGGTTGAATACTTAGGTCACATTACAATTCAAGATGGAGTACGATTAGATCCTAAGAAAGTTATGGCTATGCAAGATTGGCCTCGCCCCAAGACCCTGAAGAGCTTGTGCGGGCTCTTAATACTTATAGGATACTATAGGAAGTTTTTAAATTTATGGAAAAATTGTTGCTCCCTTAACTCTATTATTAAAAAGGATTCCTTTGTATAGATCAGGATAACTAAGCATGCCTTCTTATCTTTAAACGTTTCCATGTGCACTAATCTAGTATTAGCAGTGTCAAATTTTACTAAGACTTTTGTCTTGAAATGCAATGCCTTTAGCAAAGGTCTAGGAGTGGTCTTGATGCATGAAGGGTTCCCCTTAGCATTCCCTAGTAAGTGATTATGTGACCAAAATTTGCATAAATCCACATATGAGAAAGATATTATGGCCATCCTTCATGCAATTTAAACCTAGTGCCCACGCCTCTTAGGGAAGTGTTACCAGATCAAGACTAGCCATCATAGTATGAAGTATTTTCTAGAACAAAGATTATCAACACCATAGCAACATAAGAAGGTCACTAAGATGTTGGGGTGTGATTATGATATTATATCTTAGGAGGGTAAAAAAAATATGGCAATTGATGCTTTATCCAAGTAATTTGAGGAATCGTATTGATAATGGTTGGAAAATGACGATATAGTTAGACTCATCAAAAGACTTAAAGAAGATTCCAGCTCTCCTAAATCTTATACATGATTGTAGGATACATCGAGGTAAAAAGGGTGAATTGTTCTAGCAATTAATTATGTGTTAAAACAAAGAATCACATTCATCCCCTATAGTGGGTCACTCTAGCTTTCATAAAATCTATGAAAGAGCTAAGCACTCGTTCTTTTGGGAAGGCATGAAAACAGACATCTAGGATTTTGCAGCAACTTGTGGAAATTACCAAAGAAACAACATTGAGACTGTGAAGATGTCAAGGGAATTGCAACCACTTTCAATTCCAACACATATATGTGCTGACATATCTATGGATTTTATAATAAAACTCCCAAGAGCTGGTAACAAATAAGTAATCATGGTGGTAGTTGGTCATCTTTCCAAATATGCTCAATTTTATTATTTACCACAACATTTACCCCCTCCTCAATTTCCTTCATGCATCATATTTTTAAGTTACATGGCATGCCCACTTCCATTGTCTAGGATCGGGACTCTACATTCACCAACAAATTTTGGCATGACTTGTTTAAACTTTAGGGTACCTAGTTGAACATGAGCACTGCATATCATTCCCAAACATATGGTTCGACCAAAGTGGTCAACAAGTGCTTAAAAACCTATTTGTGATACTTCACTTATAAAAAATTGTACCAATGGGAACAATGGATTCTTCTTTTAGAATGGTGGTACAATGTACACTATCATGGAGCTACCAAAGTGACACCATATGAAGTTGTCTATGGCCAAAACCCTTGTCAACAAATTCCTATTTACCAGGAACCTCCAATATTCATGCAATGCATAACACACTTCACACCAGAGAATCCATTCTCCACACACTTAAGGACAATTTGGTTATGGATCAAAATAGAATGAAACAACAAGCTAGCCAACATAGATTAGAGTGTTCTTTTGCAGAAGGGGATCATGTGTTTCTTCACCTTCAAAACTATAAACAAACATAACTCAAAGACAAAATCCCCCATAAACTAGCACCAAAGTCATATGGACGCTATAAGATCATCTAGCACATTGGACAAGTGGCATACAAAGTGACTCTTCTAGCCCAATCATCCAATATTTCATGTGTCTTGTATGAAGAGGGTCCTGGGATTGAATTGCGAGGTGAAAACCAACTTAAAGGAATTTGATGAAGAAATCTCCATCTAACTCCAACCAAAAGCAGTATTGGAGACCAAAGAGTGTCAATTGTGCTACTGCATAGTCTGATAAGTATTAATCTAGTGGAAATATATGCAGCCATAAGATGCCACATGGGAATGAGTGGTTATTCTACAACAATTTCCTTACCTACAACCTTGAGGACAACATTGCTTTTGAATTATGTTAGGGTCCTACCCTAACCTCTTTGCTTTAGGCTACCTAGGAGCTAGTTAATTAATGTATGTGGCCATATTATTGAATAAGGCCCATTAAATAGTAGTGGATAGTTATTTAATGAAAAAGGGTCATCTTTATTAAATAAGGCCCAATAGGTAGTTGGTATGCATTAATGATGGGACCACAAGTAGTTAGGATTTTGTTATTGAGAATCTATTTAAAGAGTTAAGAGGTTATGGAATGTTTTGTCGAGTATCGTTGTATCTAGAACTTTTCTAAGTGAAAAGTCGCCCCACCTTAAGAGGCAACTGGACATTTCTTTCTTTCTTCCGATTATCATAATACAAGGGTATGTTTTGCATATTTCATCTTATTTGTCTCTTATATCTAGTTTTCTACATTTATAATATGTATATACCCAGTTTGTGTTTCAAGTCTAAGGGTTGAGGAATGCTACAAGAATAGTCTTTGTATTACCTCAATAACTTGCTAAAATCCTTCGATCTCACAATAACCTATCATATCTGATAACCAACAAACTTACTTAAGTTGACAAATGGGTCAACTAACCTCCATTAACTTAATACATATGGTTGATGTCAACTTGTAAGAAAGGTCAACATTGACTTAAGTTAAGGTTGGCATGACTTATAACCAAGGTTGATGTTGACTTACATATGAGATTGACATCAACTTACAATGGTGGCCAATGTATACTTAAAAAATGATTGATAGAATCAATGAAAACAACTTTAAACGTGTCTTCAACCAGCAACATCAATCAAATTTCAAGGGGTCAAAGAGCATAAAGATCCACCAAATCGTTGCCTGCAACAACATTGCAACTTAGGAGTGGATAAGAAGAGAAATGAAAAAGCAGAGCTATAGTGCAATAATTTGCACATTAAAATGAAGATGAATTCATCAATGGATCCATGGGAATGCAATCCCATCCTTAAAAATGGAGGACTTCGTATATGAAATACATGCATAAAAATTGGAGATAATTCACTAGAAATAAAGGGAAATGGTTCTCATAGTAAGGTCAATCTTCCCTTGAAGTCTATTGGGCATTTTAGAGATCTTGATCCGAAACACATGAAATAGATTTTTTTTATCGCTCACCCATCATGGTTAATCCCTTGAAGCCCTCACCTTGCTTTTACACTTGTTATTCCCCTCTTGATCGATACCTTGAAATACATGTGACATATTTTCTCTATCACTCACCCTTTAGGGTTCATCCCTTGAATCCATTATCTTTCTCTCACCCTCATTCTTACCCCTACTTGACCCATACCTTGACATTGACCCACCCTTGCTTCAACCCCAAGGCATTGTTCTTGCTTACCACCGTGCTCCACCATTTCCTTCCTTTTACTCTTCTTGAAGTAGCAGAAAATTGACACTAAACTAATTTATCACATTCTCTTCATACCACTTATCTCTCCCCTCATATCAGTGGGACTCCTTTAACATCTTCATTTACCCCTCCTCATCCCTTTCCACACACCCTAATCCGAATTTTAAGGGGGTATATGGTCTAAATTCAGATACAAAGGTCATAACACTATAAAGCTAATAGATTGTCAATGTGGATCAAGGAGATGCCCACCTCCTCATTAATTAATTGGGCTCACATGTTGCCCATAAGGGTCAAAGAGAGTCCCACCTCTCCATTATTGTATTGGGTTTTATTTTCCACTACTTAGTTAGTTGGGTAGTTAGATCTATTATTGTAATATTAGAGATGCATTTAATGAGCTATTTCCATTATTGGATTGGGTTTTATTTTCCACTACTTAGATAGTTGGGTAGTTAGATCTATTATACTAATAATATAGACTTGTTTAATGATCTATTTTTGACTTTGTCCAATGGACCATTTTGTAATGCTATATAAAGGCCTAGCAAGCCTTCTCATAATATCAAGTAACTCATTTTGGCTTCTCTCATATTTTATATTGTTCATTGTGAGATTAATTAGCTCTGAGTGATTTATTAGTAATGAGTTTTAGAAGTGAGGTTCCTATTTGAGCCTCACCTCCTGAGTACTTCATTTACATGTTTTGTGTCCACGTTTTCTTTTTTTCATGCAATATTGACACGTCTAATCTCATCCTCTCTCGGCATTCAAGCCATCCATATCTTAGCCCCCAAGATCCGGATCACACCCACTAAAATTCTTATTAATATTTGTGTACGTGAAAAATTCATGGAGTCCCATTCCCCTTCTTTATATATAAGGTCTTTTAGGGTTTTTATTATTGTTGTATATTCATTGTTACCTTCAGTATAATTCATGTGTCAGAGCTTGGGTGAGATCTTGGTATAAGGTTCAAATGTCACATTACCATGTCTATTATAATGAATTTGAGGATTTCAGAGAGTATGAAAGGGATATAAGAGATGTTCTAAGAGAGAAAATTGACATAATGGAATGGGATATCAGAGAGATTATAGGTGAGAAAATTAAAATAATGGGGTGGCCTCCAGGGAGGATCGGACTAGAAGTGAGAGATAGTAGAGCCCAACCGATGGAGGCAATAAAATCCAAAAGAAGTGAAGTGTTGGATATCATTGCCTCAATACAACATGTGATATGGAGGTTGGAAATGATGGAGGTATGAAAGGATTGTTTTGAATAACTCTTATAACTCATGCATTCCATATTGGGTTGGAGAGTTGTTAGGTTTACAACACTTCCAAGAGTGAACCAAAGCATGGCTAAATACAACCCAGAGTCTTTAACCAAAGGTAGGGGCAATGAGTGTTAAAGTTATGGTTTTATGAAATCGTGTGTTAAAGTTAAGCTCATCCTCTCTAAGACTGGGGTTTCAAAGGTGATGCTCTCATATGGTGAAAATCATTTGACCATTCTGAGTGGATGTCATTTTCTGAGGAAGCACTTGAAAATTTAAATTTAGACAAGTGGTCTCATACAATGAGTAAGGATAAAGACATCACCAAGAGTTTAATTACATGTGGAAAATCTATATTACAAGTTCTTGGTTGTATTCATAAAGAAAATGTCATTGTTTCTATTAACCCCAGTTGCCAGCAAAATTTAGTCAATTTTCTGTTGGTTAATAGATTGCAAGTTCTAGTAAAGAATATTCAGAGCACATAGGTTGAGGGTGAAAATGTTCAAATTGTTAAAGATTTGAAGATTACCATGGATAAATATGTGTTGCATTCAAATTTGTATTCTATGGATATGGATGAAGTGGATATTGTTTTGGGATATCCTTGGATAGAATCAGTGGGTACCATTAATATTAATGTGAAAAATAAGTCTTTGAAGTTGTGGTACAAGAAAAAGAAAATCACATTGCAGGATTTGTCTCTTAGTAAGAAAGATGGCGGCTAGCAAAGAAGTTATTGTCGAGTCTGAAGTTGAATCAGAGGCAGAGTCTACAGAAGGAGATGAAGAAAAACTACAGGAAGGACATAATCATGAAGCTAAGAAGGTCATTAAATCAAAGGCACAAAGTGTTGCAGGTTTGAAGAAAAAAGAACAGATTCCTACAGTTGTTGTATATCGCCATCCACATCATATAGAGACACAACAATCATCAAGGAAAGGTTGTGTGCATCAACACATTTATGCACCAATGGGGCACCAGATAGGAAATCGATCAAGAGGTGCATGGAGGACTATTGGCACTACAGGAGGAGCTCAAGCTAATGAAACAATCCCATGGCAACCCCGACATGATGTAGAGAAAGATCAGGGTTGCAAGGCAGCAGATGGACATCATGTTCGACTTCCATTAGGATGGATGGATGGTTGTACTTGGTACCAGTTGGCTACATTGCTTAGTCAGTCATATTGTATGGTTTCTTCTCATGTTTTGAGGATGAAACATGTGAAGGGGGGTGGAATCTAGTATACCTAGGGAGGTGCCCAATGGGAATGTGTTTATGTATTATTAGTGAAAGTCATTTAATATATGAGAATGTGGTCATTCAATGTAAGGTGTACTAGTTCCACTATATTAATAAAGGCCCACTATGGTAGTTAGATGTAATAAATGTGAGAAGGCTCTCTAGAAGGTTCCTAGGAGATAGAGAAAGATATATAAAAAAGAGTAAGCAATGTAATGAAACATAGTGAAGAATATTGTGATTGTACAAGCAAAGATTTCTTGAGGAGTTTTATCCTTCTGTTAGTAACATTTCTTGTCCTGGACGCAAGAGTATCCAGGTCTGCAAATTGCACAAGAAGCGCTCGAGCGCAGCACGGAAAAATTCTCATTTTTGACTTCCAAGCAGGTAAGCGGGCAAAGATCATATTTTCAATGATCAGGATCCATCCATGGGAGCAGATCAGCGGTTGGCGGAAAATTGCGGCTAGCAGAGCTGCGTTGGGGTTAGCGCAATGGATAGCGCCCATATTGTGTGCAGGGAAGGATAGAAGTCGTCCATCCAGAGGATGTGTGGCGTGAGATCTAGTCGTGTCGGCGTTTCGGCATTCGGTAGTTCGAAGGGTCAAGGTTTTGTGTTGTCCTATATCTCGAAACCCCGAAAGTGCCGAAGGTGCCCAAAGTTGGGCCCGTAGTATTACGGAGAAATATCGGTCGTCCATCCACAGGAGACACCTGGCGCGTGATTAGGTTCCTCGTCGTTTCGTCCATCACGATTTTGAGGCGCAAAGAGAAGCTCCATCATTTCCTGATGCGCGAGGTGCCGGCAGTGTCCAGGACCCGAGCCCACAACATCGTCAGGAAAGTTCAGAACTATCAGATCTAGAGGGACGCGTGGCGCCAGATTAAGCCGTCTTGGCATTTCGCTCATCACGATTTCAAGAAACAAGGATCAGCCCCTTCCTATTCGCGAACGCTGAAAGCTCCTTTGAGAGTAAACGCAAGGTCACAGCCCATGGTCACCTGGGAAATAAAGAGCTGCGCAAAGGGGGCCAAAGGTGTCAGGTCCAGTCGCCGAAGGGTTCATCGTGTTCTCCGGGTGCCATTTGATCCGACCTCAAGCCTAGTTTTTGCTTGAAGTAAATGAAGGTAAGAAAGAGTGGTTGAAACCTCTCTTCATGCATTAAGTGCAAGATATGGAGAGCCTGGACAGCGGTCTGCTCGAGAGGGTCCTGTGTACCATTTTTTCCAAAGAGGCCATGCCCAGTGCTCGATTAGCCAGAGGAGGTTTGCACACGCTAACTTGGCTCTTAATGGCTCAGCTACTCCCCTTACAGGAGCCATGTGCAATTAATATGGCATCTGACGAACGATATCTGTCTGAATTCGGCTGAAAGGACACCAAGCCTTGGATGACTGAGCACGTCACTGTTAGGCAAAGTTTCTGAGAATATAGACTCAGTCTTTGTATTTTGTAATCTATCGATGGTAGAGCGAAGCTCCCGATTGTAAAGTTTTAGCGAAATTCTAGTTTTCTGGTTATGCATTTGTATGTGAGATTTCTTGTTTTATGACAGACAGTCTTTCTTACTCCATCTAATTTTCATCTCATACTGAGAGAGTTCGTGATCGACGGATTTGCACGAATTTATGCAATTATGTTATGATAAAGGATTTATTGTGGCATCATTGTATTCTCTAGTTTTCTGTGTTTGAATGTAAGAAGATCTTGCGTTTAGATGTCTTCCCCTACAATCTGTTAGAGACCTGATGTTTACGACAGACCTTTGCATCTCTCTGATACAAGTCTTCCCCCTACTCACCCTTACAACAACTCACTGTCTGAAGTTATCTAAGACCTCACTTGCCCATGCATGCTTGGCCTAGTTTTGGAGTTAGAACCACATCGTTTGAGTTAACTTCCATTCGATCACCCCATTAAATAAATCGTGACATAAACTGATGGGCGTCAGGCTCTACTCCTTCTGCAATCCAGGGGTGACTTTCGACGCTAACATTTCTGGCACCGTTGCCAGGAAGAAGTTGAAAATTTTCCCCGGGATTGAATGACATTGAGCCTCTGATTCTGAAGGTGCATCAGGTATCAGAGCCTTTTAAGATTGCTACTGTGCACCTGGCGACTCCATTGTGACAAATCCACTGTAGCAAACCTTCCGTGTTAATTGTGGCTTTCAGAGGTAGACACACGTGGTCTCATCCACAGTTGCCTCTAGCTACACCTGAAATTGATCCAGAGGTGGTTCTCAGAAAAGGAAAGGCCCCTGAAGAAGAAGCTTCCACCGTCGAAATAGGTAATCTGACATCTCCTTCTGTAAGAACTCCATTTTCTCCTCCTCAGTTTCTTAATAGACCTCCTTCAGAGGTTTCCCATTTCCTGAATTTTGGGAGTGTTCCTACTGAGTTTTCGCCTCCTGGTCTGGGATTGGAGGGAGAAATTCTTGTCACTCCCCTCTCCTCCGAAGCTATACCTAGGCGTAGACCTAGGGCTACAGAAGATTTTCCCACTCCTGCACAAAGAGGAGCACCTACGGACTTGAGCCCGTTAGACTTCTCCTTAAATCCCCTTTTGTTTCCCATCCCACTCCGAGACTCATTCCCAGTAGCCCCTTTGCGAACTCCTTCCCCTCTAGGCTCTCCTCCACCTAATATTCCTATGGCTGGTGCTAATCCCCCTCTAAATAGAATGGACGCCATAGTCACTGCCAGATACACCCCCTTAATCCTACCCCATCCTATGAATCCTCTCCCTGCTAGAGATTACTTGAAGTATATGTCCAAGTTTACTGGGGAAGGGGACATAACTGCAGAAGAGCACCTGGTTGCTTTCTACAGTTATGCAGGCAACCTGAACATTGAAAATGAAGATGTCTGGATGAGAGTCTTCGTCCAGAGCCTGGATGGCAAGGTGAGGAAATGGTTTAGAGGATTGGCCCCCGGATCTATTGTTGGGATCAAAGCCTTGGATAGTGCTTTCCTGAGGCAGTGGGGAGATAGGAAGGATTTCATGTATTACATGACAGAGTTCGGGTCTTTGAGAAAAATGGATGGAGAGTCTGTCTCCGAATTCTCCAAAAGATTCAATAAGATGTACAACAAAATCCCTGCCGAAATAAATCCTTTAGAAGCCTCGGCCAAGATTTCTTATGTTAGTGCGTTTGGCCCCGATTTTTGTCTGTTACTGAGAGAAAGAAGGGTCACCTCCTTAGCTCAAATGCAAGATGCGGCCATAGAAGTGGAATCCAATGTATTAGCAGCTGATAGATTGAGAAACAAGGTCGACGCAGACAAAAGAAAGGGAAGGTCGAAAGCCTCAACTTCTGGCCCATCGGTGCCCCACCCTCAAGTGGATGAGCTGACCAGGATGGTGAAGTCTCTGTCTGCAGAGATGGAGAGAATGAAGGTGGAAGGGAGACAAGCATACAAGGGCCCTCAGAACGCCGAAAACAAAGGAGGTTTCAGGAGGCCAAACAATATTACTTCCCTGATTGTGCAAAGGGAGAGGGGAAGAGACAGAGAAGACCAGAAGATTCAGGCCCCTTTCCAAAACAATTTTGTGGCTGAAGGGGAAGAAGGGGAAACAAATGAACTTGATCCTGAAATCCATTGCCTCGGAGACACTCCTCCTTTTCCTCATCTCACTCAATCATCATACGAGGAGTCTCTCATGGACAGTCAGCTAAATGAACTAAGCAAGGAAGGCAAGGCTAGTGGCAGCCAAGGCAGGTATGATCTGAGGTATAAGAGAAAGACAGTAGCACCCGATGTTCCTGAGCAGTCCACTAGAACAGAGAAACCTGTTAATGAAGTAGCGGACAGTCACAGAGGTAAGAAGACCCGATCCCTCTCTCCCATAGTTCAGAGTAATGTTCCCGAAATAAGAGAAATTCATAAGCTTACACCTTCTTTTAATTTCAAGCATGAAATTCAGAAAATCAGAATCCCTATGCCCCTAACCGAGTTGATTAAACATGAAGGGTTCAAGAAACGCTTCTCTGAGATTTTACAGTCAGAGATCTCATGCCTTCCCACAGACTCCATTAATTTGCAAGATGAAAAGACTACAGTTATTCTACGTCCTATGGTAGAAGATAGGAATGACTCATCCCCTCCCTTCTACACTTCCTTGAACATACATGACAAGGTACTGCACAACTGCTTGATGGATTCAGGGGCTTCTCACAACCTCATGCCCAAAACTGTCATGGAAGAATTATTGCTAGAATTCACCCGAGCCTATCATGACCTCTATTCCTTCGACTCCAGGAAAGTTCCATGTCTCGGGGTTATAAAATACATGGTCGTGACCTTGTTTCAATTGCCCATGAAAAGTGTGGTCATGGATATTGTAGTGGTTGATGTCCCCCCCAAGTTCGGTATGTTGTTATCAAGATCTTGGATAAAAATACTGGGGGGAACTTTGCAGATGGACCTCACATATGCTACTATCCCAGTATTTGGAGGAGAACATAGGAGGCTATATAGGGAAGCCCAGTTGGCCTATATAATCAGTGATGAAGCCAATCCTACTAACCATCCCATTTTTGCCTTGGACACTAATTTAGGTTTGAGTTTACTGCAACTCACTCATGCTCCCGAGCCTCCTCTTGAACTCAAAGAGAAGCCCACCACTCTTCATGAGTTTCCTCCCTCCATCACCCTCGTCTGGAAAATGTTTTTTGATGGAGCCTGTTCCAGGGAAGGCGTTGGTGCTGGGGTGTTTTTTCTGTCTCCTTCTCAGGAAACCATGTCCCTGTCATATAAGCTGGAATTTGAAACCACCAACAATGTGGAAGAGTATGAATCCCTTGTTCTAGGATTGAGAGCTGCAAGGGAAATGGGAATTCAGGTGGTAGCAGTGTTCGGAGATGCAGAGTTGGTGGTCCAACAGATCAGAAATGCTTATCAGGCTAAGCACCCTCGACTCAGAAATTACAGAAATGAAGTATGGGACCTAATTGACAATTTCTTCTTAGCCTTCAACATCTCTTTTATTCCAAGGGAGGATAATGTTGTGGTCAATTCTTTAGCTGTTTCAGCTAGCCAGTTCAAGGTCCCTCAGCCGTCTATGGACAAATATGATGTTGAGATAAAATATAGGCCCTCTGTACCAGACAATGTCAAGCATTGGAAGGTATTCGAAGATGATCTGTAAATCGAGAAATTTCTCCAATATGTTGATGAATTTTTTGCGTTGCACATTGATCAGGATCCTGATACAGAAGATAACCCTCACCCTGAGGTGTTTTTAAATGAAATTGCTAACCACCAGATCATCCAGCTACCTAGCAATCACATTCTGAGGGGACTAATTCCTTTAGAAAGATTGTTTGATGGGAATTATGTGGCAGTAAAGGATAGGTTTTCAGGTGAAGATGCTGACACAGCCGAGTGCAACATTGGCACACCGAAGGAGCCTAAGTTTGTCAAGTTGTCAAGGAGTTTGACCACAGAACAGAGGGCCGAATATACTGAGTTGCTGAAAGAATTTGCTGATGTGTTTTCATGGACCTATGAAGACCTCTAGACGTATGACACATCTGTCATTGAACACAAGATCCCACTGAAGGAAGAGGCTAAGCCTTTCAGGCAGAAGCTAAGGCAGATAAATCCCATGTTGTTGCCTGTCATGGAGAAAGAAGTGAAGAAGTTGTTAGAGGCCCAGATCATCGTCCCCTTGAGATATTCCGAATGGGTGGCCAATTTGGTTCCGGTAAGGAAGAAAAGTGGAGAAATCAGGCTTTGTGTCGATTTCAGGAACTTGAACAGGAGCTCAAAGAAAGACAATTATCCCCTGCCCAACATGGAACACATATTACATAGGGTAACTGGTGCATCAAGGATTTCCATGATCGACAAATTTTTTGGCTATAATCAGATATCGTTCATGCCTGAAGACAGAGAAAAGACAGCCTTCACCACTCCTTGGGGCACATTCATGTATGCCAAAATGCCATTTGGACTGATGAACGCAGGAGCGACATTTCAGCGAGCCATGGACATAGCCTTCATCGGGGAGAAAGATAGGTTTGTGGTGATCTATCTGGATGACATAACAGTTTTCTCCAGGTCTAACAAAGAGCACTACTATCACCTGAGAAAGGTTTTTTCGAAGTGTCGGAGGTTTGGCCTTTCCCTAAATCCCAAAAAATCTTTGTTTTCTATGGAGGAGGGGAAGCTATTAAGCCATATAGTATTAGAGTGAGGATTGATCCTAGCAGAGTGGATGCAATTTGGACCCTGTCACTTCCCAGATCTAAGAAGGAAGTTCAGGCCTTTTTGGGGAAGATTAATTTTCTGAGGAGATTTGTCTCGAATTTTGCTGAGCTGGTGAAACACATCACAGCTATGCTCAAGAAGGGAAATGAAGTGAAATGGACTGCTGAACCCAGGGATTCCTTTGTCCAAATAAAAAGGGCATTGGCTGAGGCACTTGTGCTGATCAGTTCTGACTATTCCAAAGATTTCCTAATCTTCTCCTTCGCTTCTTTTGATACAGTAGCAGCGGTCTTATTGCAAAAAAATGAGGAAGGGCGAGAGAAACACATTGCCTTCTTCAGCAAGGCATTAAGAGATGTGGAGTTCATGTATGAAATCATGGAGAAGCAGGCCTATGCCTTAGTGAAAGCTCTCAAAGCTTTCAAAGTCTATGTCTTGCACTCAAAAGTGACCGCATACGTTCCTGCAGCCTCTGCGAAGGACATCCTTATCCAGCCCAACATTGACGGGAAGAGAAGTAAATGGATAGCCAAGATCCTGGAATTTGACTTGGAAATAAGGCCTACTAGATTGATCAAGGGTCAAGGCTTAGCCAAGCTGTTGGCTGAAGCTAATCGCCAAGATTTGGGGGTGGATTTCGTCAATGAACAATCAGAAAATTAGCAGAATCAGTTGTCCGACGTAGGCCCTCAAACAAAACCCTTGTTGGCTCGATGTCCTTGGTATAAGGATGTCATATATTTTCTGCAGGAGTTGCGGCCCCCAGATGGCCTGCAAAGAAACAAAGTAAGAGATCTGAAGCTCAATCCAGTCAGGTACTGCCTTATCGATCAAATTTTACACTGGAAAGACCCCCTGGGAGTGCTTTTAAAATGCATGGATCCACAAGAGGCCGACAGGATCATGGTCGAATTTCACAGTGGCCTATGTGGAGGGCACCATTCCTGGAAGACCACAGCCCAAAAAAATCTCAGAGCTGGGTACTATTGGCCCACCTTGTTCGCTGATGTCCATAAAGGAGTCAGAGCCTGTATCCCATGCCAAATATTTTCGGGAAAGCAACAGCTCAAGTCCCTGCCTTTAAAGCCTATAGTTGTTTCAGGACCCTTCCAGCAATGGGGCCTAGATTTTATTGGAGAAATCCACCATGCTTCCAGTGGGCAGCATAGATGGATCCTGACTGCCACAGATTTCTTTACTAAGTGGATTGAAGCTATCCCCACCAGGAGTGCTTCCCATAAGGTGATCATTGGGTTCCTGGAAAACCTCATCGTAAGGTTCCGCTGCCCAAGGAAAATTGTCACTGATAATGCAACCTCTTTCAAGGCTGAGCCATTAGTCAAGTTCTATGAACAATTCAGGATCAAACTGATTCACTCCACCCCATACTATCCCCAGGGCAATGGTTTAGCCGAATCCTCCAACAAAAATCTGATAAGGATTATCAAAAGATTATTGGAGGACAACAAAAGGGCTTGGAATTCGAAGCTGAAATTCGCTCTATGGGCCGATAGGGT
>ML786948.1:145875-157330 GCA_009831015.1 Picea engelmannii
AGCTCATTAGGAGGAAGCCCACTCGAAGAGGCAAGTGAACAAGAGAGGATCACTTCCATAATAGGATCCATTGTATGGTGTTGCTCTACCCTAAGGGTTTGATATAATAAAGTGGTGGTTTTTTGTATTGTTTCATATATCTTGTGTGGTGATTGTATTCATATATCTTTGGTACTATTGTGGTATTTTGTATTCAGGTATTTGGTACTTAACAAGAATGTTAGGTAGATAGAGAGGTAGTGGGGGGGGCAAGAGGGCCCAAAGTGATAATAGTGGAGGCCATTCAATGTAAGGTGGACCAGATCCACTATATTATTAAATAAGGCCCACTATGGTAGTTAGATATAATAAATAGGTAGTTAGATATAATAAATGTAAGAGGACTTCTTAAAAGGTTCTACTTCTAGAAGATTCCTCTTCTAGAATGTTCTTAGCTGATTGTAGCACTATATAAAGAGGTTCAAACAATGTAATGGGATATGAAGAGAAGTATTGTATTTGGAGTTGTAACTCAATAGGAGGAAGCCCCCTCGAAGAGGCAAGTGAACAGGAGAGGATCCATTCCATAATAGGATCAATTGTATGGTGTTGCCCTACCCTAAGGGTTTGATAGTAATAAAAGAACTTTTGCATATTGTTATTCCATATCTATTGTGCTGCTTTTGTATTCATTTATTTGGTACATAACAAGTGGTATAAGAGGACTTTTGTTGGCTGGAAGTGTGGGCAAATATTTTTATTTTTTGCAAAAAAAAAAATTCGGAAAAAAAAAAAAGAGGGCCGCAACATTCCTGACTATTTATATAGGTTTTGGTGCAAAATTTTTTAAAACTGGTTGTATATATGAGTTCCTCTCAAAAAAACACCCAATTTAAAAAAAAAAATCATCTGAAACGGAGTCCGGGAGTCAAGTTATTTGCATTTTACAATCTGCAATTTTCAGGGTTTTTTTTTCGCGGACGGTCACGTGATTTTTCTAATTTCTATAGCATTTGAGGCTGAAATTTTCAAAACAAATTACATATATGAGTTCCTCTCACAATATCACCCAATTTCAAAAAAAAAATCGTCCAAATCGGAGCTCTGGAAGTGAAATTATCGTTGGGGGGGTTTCGTGACAGCAACGGGACTGCAAAGTTCATAACTTTTCATAGGGTGCTCAGATTGTTACCAGGTCAATTCCATTGAATAAATTATTTTAAGATATTTCTTTTGGTATATTTTATGTGGTGATCCAATGGTTATTTTCTCTCAAACCCTCGAAGAAATTATACAGATGACTGAAGCATTCAAATCCCAATTGTATGACACATTGCATGACTTTGTAGATGGTCTCGCAAACGGCCTCAATGATAGTTTTCGTAGTATTCAAGATTCATTGGATAGCATGCAGGAGAGATTTCTTATGGCAGATATCATGGATGAATATAATCAAGAAAAATATGTCTGGTATGATTTTAAGGCCGATTGCGATGATTAGTATGTGGATAGTTGTCATTTCTGGGATGACAACCACTTCCATCTTTTATTTGATGACTCTACTCCACCTTCTGTAGAGCACATCAATGTGACACATCAGGAGCTAGTTATGATTACCAGTGTCCAGCTTGCATATTCTACAACGATATTGTTCCTTCTAGATTCATCTTTGACCCGTTCTCGCTATGTGGATGGATATTCTTATTTGGATCCACATGATAGGTGTCAGTATTGGGAGCATCATTTTCAGTTGGTTATTGGGTGCCAATATCTTTCGTGTGGAGTTCACATGAGAAATTCTACATGGTACCCTGGTTTACAATGGTGGTTGGACTACTTCAACATGGTGGCTTCCATTTCTCAATGGGACCTTAGTTCTCTAGTCTACTTTAGCACTACGGTGCACACTTATCCATGGGAACCTAGTTCTCTAGTCTACTTCATCACTATGGTCCACACTTATCCATGGGACCCTGGTATATGGTTGTACATCAAGCATTGAGGACAACGCTTTCATAAGGGGGATGGAATGTTAGGTAGCTATAGAGGTAGTGGGGGGGGCAGAGGGCCCAAAGTGATAATAGTGGAGGCCATTCAATGTAAGGTGGACTAGGTCCACTATATTATTAAATAAGGCCCACTATGGTAGTTAGATATAATAAATGTAACAGGACTTTTAGAAAGTTCTACTTCTAGAAAATTCCTCCTCTAGAATGTTCTTAGGTGATGGTAGCACTATATAAAGGGGTTCAAACAATGTAATGGGATATGAAGAGAAGTATTGTATTTGGAGTTGTAGCTCAATAGGAGGAAGCCCCCTCGAAGAGGCAAGTGAACAGGAAAGGATCCCTTCCATAATAGGATCCATTATATGGTGTTTCTCTACCCTAAGAGTTTTATAGTAATAAAAGATATTACATATTGTTCTTATATATCTATTGTGGTTCTTTTGTATTAATTTCTTTGGTACTTAACAACATCCTTTGTGGCCCTCTACACTCATCCAACTTCAAAGAGGTGATGCAACCTCTACACATCATTTCAAAGGATATTACATATCTCATTGGAAATATATCTTCAATATCTCAAATGGGTATTTCGTGGAATCTCATCTGGCTTCCTGGTTTAAGAAATATCATCGATTGAATTTCAACATGTATTTGACCCAAGGAAGCTGCGCGTACCACCATATTCAACGGTTTTTTCTCCATGCTCAGGAAACTAAACAAAGAGTTCCACATATGTATGGAAATATCTCTTCAATATCTCAAATGATTATTTCACGGAATCACATTTGGATTCCTAGTTTGAGAGATATCATCTATTTAATCTCAGAATGTATTTGACCCAAGGAAGCCGCGCGTACCACCATATTCAAAGGTTTTTTTCTCCCTGCTCAAGAAACTAAAAAAATGAGTTCCACATATGGATGGAAATACATCTTCAGTAGCTCAAATGGGTCTTTGACAGAATTGGATTTCATCACCTATAGCAGAAGTTAGGAATAGATTTGCAAAAGGATGTTCACAACCCCCAAAGTCACGATTTTCCCATATTATTTTTTTTTTAATTTGGGATTTATTTATTTTTTTACCCGTGTACAATGTTAATGTCAACTAGGTTATGGGTCAACCACAAACCCACGACTATGGGTCAACCACACAAAACCCTTATCTTCATTGGGTATTTTCACATTATAATCATAATTGTGTGATAATGGGGTTTCTTTTTTAGCATGGGTGAAATGATGGGGACCATCATTTTCTAACGGGGGAGGAATGATCAGAATTTTAAGGGGGTATATGGTCTGAATTCGTATACAAAGGTCATAAAGCTATAAATCTAATAGATTTTCAATGCGGATCAAGGAGATTCCCACCTCCTCATTAATTAATTGGGCTAACATGTTGTCCATAAGGGTCAAAGAGAGTCCCACATCTCCATTATTGTATTGGGTTTTATTTTCCACTACTTAGTTAGTTGGGTAGTTAGATATATTATTATAATAATAGAGATGCATTTAATGAGCTCTTTCCATTATTGGATTGGGTTTTATTTTCAACTACTTAATTAGTTGGGTAGTTAGATCTATTATACTAATAATATAGACTCATTTAATGAGCTCTTTTTTACTTTGTCAAATGGACCATTTTGTAATGTTATATAAAGGCTAGCAAGGCTTCTCATAATATCAAGTTACTCATTTTGACTTCTCTCTTAATTTCTATTGTTCATTGTGAGATTAATTAGCTCTGAGTGATTTACTAGTAATGAGTTTTAGAGGTGAGGCTCATCTTTGAGCCTCACCTCTCGAGTACTTCATTTACATGTTTTTTGTCCATGTTTTCTTTTTTTCATGCAATATTGGCACGTCTAAGCTCCTCCTCTCTCGGCATTCAAGCCATCCATATCTCAGCCCCCGAGATCCAAATCACACCCACTAAAATTGTTATTAATATTTGTGTACGTGAAAAATTCATGGAGTCTCATTCCCCTTCTTTATATACATGGCCTTTTAGGGTTTTTATTATTGTTGTATATTCATTGTTACCTTCAGTATAAGTGGTGTGTCAGAGCTTGGGTGAGGTCTTGGTAGAAGGTTCAAATGTCACATTACCATGTCTATTATAATGAATTTGAGGATTTCATAGAGTATGAAAGGGATATAAGAGAGGTTCTAAGAGAAAAAATTGACATAATGGAATGGGATATCAAAGAAATTATAGGTGAGAAAATTAACATAATGGGGTGGCCTCCAGGGAGGATTGGACTATAAGTGAGAGATAGTAGATCCCAACTGATGGAGGCAATAAAAGCCAAAAGAAGTGAAGTGTTGGATATCGTTGCCTCAATGCAACATGTGATATGGAGGTTGGAAATGATGGAGGTATGAAAGAATCGTTTTGAATAACTCTTATCACTCATGCATTCCATATTGGGTTGGAGAGTTGTAAGGTTTACAACACTTCCAAGAGTGGACCAAAGCATGGCTAAATACAACCCAGAGTCTTTAACCCAAGGTAGGGGCAATGAGTGTTAAAGTTATGGTTTTATGAAATCTTGTGATTTAGAAGTAAGGTGATAATCTTGTTGTAAGTATTCTGTCTATAATCCTTAATTCTGTGTAGAATATGTAGAACCATAAATCCATACACTCCTAGTTAACTAAGATGATGTACCTAAAGACATGTATACCAAATGCATTTTCAGAAACTTGAACAAGCTTCTTTTAATTAAGCATTAAGAACTAAACACTTATTTAGAGGCAAGCATTTCCATATACTTTATATAGGGGCATGTGCATACCTATCCTCACTTATCGACCATGAAAATTGTTTCTAATAAATGACCTTCTTGCAAGGGCATGCCAACCCATGAGGGGAAATCATGTCATTGTTTTGAGTATTCAAACCCCGGTAGGAGATATATCAACTTCTCCATTTCATCAACTTACCCTGCCTCTTGTAACAATTGAGACTTTTTTTATATAATACATAAGCAATTTTGTTTAAAAATTAATTCTTGACTTTTAAAGAGTTATAATATTATATCATATGCTAGATGGTCCAAGAATCATTTACAATCCTCTTTTATGATGAAGGGAATAAGAGCCCCTTGATTAACAATGAATATCAAGAACACCAAAAGAGTGGCTCTAAGCATCAAGAGGGATAATTGTTGGGTATGTTTATATTATTTTCAAGACTACACCTAGTGTTTGTGTTGTGTTAGGTGTGTGTGGGGGTCATCAGGGATGGGAGCCCCCTTGCGCGAGAGTTTGGGGGAAACACCCTCGAAAAACTTTATTTTGGCATTTTTTGTAGTCTTTTGACACATAGTTTTCGCCGATGGTTTTCTAATCCTGATTAAGGAATTATGGTTGTTGACTAATCCGGGTCAATGGATTAGGGATTTGGATGTCATGGGATCTTATGTATATATTTTATGGTAAACAGTGAAGAATATTATGAATATAAGATTAGAGGTGTGGCTCCAAACAGGTTGTTGGTTTTCCCATTTTGGGTTTGCAAGGTAAAATCTATGTGTAATGTGTGTGAGTGTCATTGTATCTTTTCTATTTTTATTAAGAATATATTTGCAGTAATTTATTGTACAAGGTTAAAATATACATTTGGCATCAGAGATATTATTGGCTTCGGGGGGACACCTTTTGATCCAGGTGGATATCAGTGCCCACCGTTTCCAACTGGCTCAAAATAGTTTTCTGGCAATTTTGGTAATTTACTACTTTTAGCAGTTTTAACTTCCGAGGCCATTTTGAGGGCCTAATTGAAGGTTTTTCAAGATTGAGCTCCTCAATGATATACAAAGGCATATTTGATCCCCCAAAATGAATTTACTCGACGATACCTTTCAAACGGGCTACCATACGCCTAAAACGGAGATCATATGCAAAAGTTACGACCCCGGGAAGTTATTGTACTAACTTATCCAAACGGGGCCCACATGACTTTTGGCACTTCATCTCCTAGGGTTAGGTTTTTGGATTTCTAGGGTTTTGGGAATTCCTATTTATTGTAAAAAGGCCTTCAGAGCCTCATCGTAATCATCTTTTTTTGAATGAGCGCAGATGTCACATCTCTTCTCAGAGATAAGCCGCCACCATTCCAGCAAGCTTGTTTCCGCTGCATTTTACAGTTTCAGCTTATTTCCTTATTGAATAGAAAACCAATTTTATTGTATCTCTATTATTTTGTGTTAAGTACCTATTAATAATCTATATTCATTTCGTTCCGCTCATAAAATCTGGATCAGTGGTATTAGATCAGTCTACTCCTTATCGTCTTAATGCATGTCCCCAACGAGGTCGGAGTACAAAGAGTTGGGTCTCGAGCTTGTTTCTCTTGAGGACAAAAGCTCTCGCATGCCCAAGCGACCTCTCATGGTAGGAGAAAAGAAATATGATGGGATAGGAGATCCTTTCAAACTATTGATTAAGGAAGTTCTCACTCAACAAAGGAATGAGATGATGGATAGTTTTGCGCAAATCCTTCGGCGGCTACCAACAGGCGACGCATCTTCTTCAAGCGGAGGTGCCACCCCATTCAAGGTACAAATAAACTTCTATATTCCCATATTTGAAGGTCATATAGACGTAGATGTTGTAGAGAAGTGGTTGAATCTACTAGAAGGGTATTTTTTTGTCCATAACTTTTCGAATAGAGAAAAGATTACTTTTGCACTCCTCAAAGTTGTTCCCCATGTCAAAGATTGGTGGGAAACCTTCTGTGAGAAAAAGGAAATAGAGGAACCCTCATTATTTACATTCATGGCCACCTGGGAATCCTTCATGGATGCTATTAAGGAACAATACTACCCTGTCGAAAGTTATGACGACTTGTATACCAAATGGACCACACTGCGGCAAGAAAGAGACCAAGCAATGCCAGATTTCACAAATATCTTCCATACCTTGTGCACCAAGATGGGTATCAAAGATTCGGAGAAACATCTGGTGCTCAAGTATCACAGTGCTCTACATAGATACATCCAGACCGAAATGGAATTTTTGGACATCTCATCCTTGGGCGCGGCCTACCGATATGTCGTCAAAATCGAGCAGAAGCTCAAACAAAAGACGCGACAATTTGGGCCTGGGAACCCCTCACAACAAAAGCCAGGAAAGGGCAGCCCCAACCCACAGAACAAAGGAAAGATCAAATATGGACAGTATCAGGATAACCAGTCCAAGCCGCAAGAAAACAACGACACAGGAAAGACAAAGAAAGATATCAGGAAGTGGTGCCACCTCCATAAGAGCCCTTGGCGTAACACTGTTGACTGCCGCTCAAAGCAGTTGTCAGTGGCCAAAGTGAGAGCCTCTGAATCAGATGTGGGTTCTGACTCTGAGACAAAACCAGAAAGGGGAAGATGGATCATTGATGCGGAACCCAATGCAACCATTTCTACCACCAAGCTCCAACCTGGTGAACCAAACGAGCCAGAAGAAGGAGAGCACCTCTTCCATTCACAGATGTGGGTAAAAGGCACCCCACTACACTTCATCATTGATAGCGATAGCCATAAGAACCTCATCTCAGCATAGGTCATCAAATGGTTAGCCCTGTCGAAAACACCGCACCCACAACCCTACACCATTGGATGGCTCCACCAAGGAAGCGATCTCTGCGTCAGCCAACAGTGTCGATTGTCATACGACATCAAGCCCTTCAAAGACGAGGTATTGTGTGATGTTTCACCTCTTGAAGTTTGTGATGTTCTTTTGGGTCAACCTTATTTATGGAAATGTCATGTTGTATATGAGTCTAGTCCTCGTAGTGTTCTTATTACTTTGAATAGAAAATTGTACAGGATACCCGAGGCAGTCCCACCTAGTGCAATTTCCTTGATCTCTGTTAAGAAATGCAGGAAGGTCATTTCTCAGACAGGGAAGTTTGTCTTCTTCATGATTTCTTCTCAGAATAATCAAAATATCACAGCCACATCTAAGTTCTATGTAGTCGACCTCTCCACACAACAGAAGCAAGTAGATAAGGTCATGGAAGAATACTCGAATATCTTCTCCTCACCTACTGGGGTACCTCTGCACTGCCAGGTCAAGCACCCCATCGATCTGACCCCCAACGCATCACTACCCAATGGGCTAGTCTATCGCCACTCTCTATCAGAGAATGAGTGAGATCAAGCGACATATCCAAGAAATTCTCCACAAGGGGCACATCTGTCCCAGCTCATCACCTTGCAGGAGCCCAATCGTGTTGGTACAGAAGAAAGATGGAACATGGCGACTCTACATTGATTATTGGGCTCTGAATAAAATCACAGTCAGAAACTGGTACCTGATTCCCCGAATCGACGACCTCCTTGATCAACTCACAGGGGCCAAATACTTCAGTAAGATTGATCTAAATTTTGGCTACCACCAGGTCCCGATAGAACAAACAGATGTATGGAAGACCGCCTTCAAGTCAAAGGAAGGCCTTTTTGAATGGTTTGTCATGTCCTTTGGTTTGACAAATGTGCCAGCCACTTTCATGAGGTTGATGGACAATATCCTACGACCATTCACCAATAATTTTGTAGTGGTGTATCTAGATGACATTCTCATTTTCAACAAGACTTGGGTTGAACACTTGCAACATATTCAACAGGTTTTGCACACCCTATGACAGCACAAGCTATACACCAACTTGGAAAAATGCTCCTTCAGAATGGACAAGATCCATTACCTGGGCTACATCGTTGATCAACATGGTGTACATGTGGATCTAGCCAAGATCCAAGTCATCCATGACTAGCCAGCCCCAACCACACTCACTGAGCTTTGGAGCTTCTTAGGCCTTGCCAATTTCTACCACAAGTTCATGTTGGGATTCTCCCATATTGCATGGGCCCTTAGCCAAATAACCAAGGGCGGTGGTAAGGTGAAATTTGTGTGGGGTCGGTCCCAACAACAAGCATTCGATGATTTGAAGCAACACTTGTGCTCAGCCCCAGTACTTTCACTCCCAGACTTACAAAAACCCTTTGAGATCGAGACAGATACTTCAGACTATGTTGTGGGCGTTGTTCTCACTCAGCATGGCCACCCTGTGGCATATCATAGTGAGACACTATCAGATGTTGTCCACAAGTACCGTACTTACGACAAAGAAATGTACTCCATTGTGCAAGCCTGCCACCAGTGGAGACACTACATTCTTGGGAAGGAGACAGTCATCCACACTGATCATAAGCCACTGCAGTTCATGCAAACACAAGGAAAATTGTAGAATGATCGCCATCAAAAGTGGTCCACATACTTGCAGCAATTCCACCTCAACATCAAGTATAAAACAGAAACCACCATTCGCATCGTTGATTGCCTCAGCAAACCGCCATTTGCATCACTCACCACGGTGTTAGACTCTTGCGACCATGAGACCTCTAGATGGCCCCAACTCATCGAGACAGAACCGGACTTCGCCACCACCTACCAAATGTTGGGGACAAACTCAGTTGTCGATAATTTCCATCTTCAGGATGGGTTTTTGTGTCGTCTGGGCCATCTCTGTGTTCCATCAAGCGAGGGAGTGAAGATGATCTGGGAATCCCACTACAGTCGGGTGGCAGGACACTTCGGTGTCGAAAAGATAGTGGTGATGCTACAAAAACATTTCTACTGGCCAAAACTTCGACAAGAGGTCATCAAGTATATCAAGTCTTGCACTGCCTGCGCGATTGTCAAATCGACCACTAAGAAGCAGGGCATGTACACCCCTCTTCCTACTCCTGACAGGCCATGGGAATCCATATCAATGGACTACATGTCGGGCCTCCCCTCCACCAAGCGGGGAAATGACTGTGTTTTTGTGGTTGTTGATCGCTTTTCTAAGATGGTGATTTTGGTTGTTTGCAAGAAGAACATCACAGCAGAGGCCACTGCCAAGCTCTTCTTTGAACGAGTCTGGGTACATTTTGGAATCCCACAAACCATTGTCTCAGATCGGGACAGTTGATTTCTCAGCACATTTTGGTCAAGCCTCTGGTCAATGCTAGACACCAAGCTCACTAAATCCACAGCCTTCCACCCTCAGACAGATGGCCAAATTGAGGTCGTAAATCAAATGATTGTGCATATCCTTTGCATGTATAATTCACAGCACCCTTGCACATGAGATGATAGCCTTCCCTATGTGCATCATAGCTACAACCGAGCCCTACATAGCTCAATCGGCCATAGCCCCTTTCAGGTGGGGTTGGGATTCCAACCATTGGGTCCCATAGATGTTGCACTTCCCCTTGCAGTCACCTCGACCGACTCATCTCCTGATCCAACTTAAGATGACAAAGCCACCTAGTTCATTGAGCGGATACAACACATTCGTCAATAGGTTCAGGATATCCTACAGAATTCCAATGACAAGTACAAACAACATCATGATCAACATCGAGTGCCACATAAGTTTCAGGTGGGCGACAAAGTTAAGTTGCACTTGCAGAAAGAACACCTTACATGACCCCATCGGAAGCTTCTCCCACTCCATTATGGGTCCTACACCATCACCAAGGCCGTGGGGGATAATGCTTTTCATCTCAACATTCCTCCTTTCCTTGGCCTACACCCAGTGTTCAACATGGATCTCCTTCGCCCTTATTTTCCACCATTATTGGACACCTCAAAAGTAGCAAAACAACTGACACCAATAGATCTCAACCCTAATTGCATACAACACGCATCCAATGATCATATTGTGGACACACAGATCAAGGGCACTTGACAGCAAAGGATTTAGCTTTATCGAATCGTTAAAGCAGGGCAGCTCCTGCACCAAGGCAAGTGGCTCACCTGGGGCCAAATTCAACAGAAATTTCCTCATCTGATGGAGGACCTCAACACAATGGATATCATTTCCTCTTAAGGAGGGAGGATTGTGTTAGAATATAGAAGATGGTGTTCTCACTTTACCATTGACGATACCTTCGTCACCCAACCATAGGTTGAATCCTCCCTCCGAGCACCTTAACCTTGACTGAGAATTCCTCTGGAAGCAAACCCTAGGCTAGATAGCCAAACAAAGGGTAGCGCACCTCTCTCCAAGAATGGCGCAACACAAAAGACTGATCAAATAGTCTCAAACCCTAGCCAAGAGATATTCAAGCCAATACTGAAAACGTGTTGTTGTTGCAGCTGCACCAGCGACTCTCCTCCAAACCTGTGCACAAGACTGCAACTGTAGTGCGCACCAAACCTGTGCACAAGACTGCAACTGCAGTGCGCACCAAAACTGGGAACTGCAATTCTGAGATGCTACAAATGAGAACTGGCGCCCTGTATTTATAATGGTTCTACCAGTTTTGTCGGGGCCGACTTCTCCTTCTGGATATGTGTCTATTCAGTATATTATTATTATTTCTGGTCGACTTCTTCTCTTGGAGGCTAATAACCTAATATAAATTATCTTCTTGAGACGACAAGGCTTCTAGGGTTATTAGCCAACTCATTAGGGTTTCT
>ML786948.1:184559-195072 GCA_009831015.1 Picea engelmannii
TCCAGTCTCAAAATCAACCGAAGATATTTGTATATAGTGGAGTACAATATGATCTTCCATGATTACTGAAATCATATAGGTATTGGTTCGATGAAAGACATCAACAGATATGGGGTGTTGCTACTGTAAACTGGAGGTCTTCTACACTATCCGCCGAAGGTGCAAATCTACATTATGTGAATAAAGGAGTTGAAGTCGAACACAATGAGACTTCATTTGATTACCGGTCATTAAGGTATATCGTTAACAAATGCGAGACAACCCACTAATAATGAAAGTAGGTGTCAAGGCACCAAGTGTGAATAAGGGTGTTGAGGTCGAACACTTGAAGAATCCATCAATCAATAGACATTGATGTATTCCCAACTATCAATGGAGGGAGAACCTGCCACTGATGACTGAAAGTCGTTGGGTACTCATAGGACTTTAGATCTCTATTCCATAATATATGAGTTGAAGTCGATGGAAGGAGACATATTGAAAGAAGAGAATTAAGGCATCTCTCATCATCCAGCACGAGGTACAAAGCAATAGCTTAATGATTAGGAGGAGCTTGGACGAATAGGATGTTCACGAACCAATGACCATGTGCATTTCTTGCATGCACCAAATGCAAGTAGTACATGAAACAGACCCTCTGAATAGCAACCAATGATGAAAACTGCCGACAAAGGCGAGAAAGCCACCAATAGGGCCAATGGAATCCAATACACTGCATGAATCCCAATGTGTGAATAGATTTCTTTCCGTCGAATATAAGGGAAACCCCACAGTCAGTGACCAATGAGGAGATGTCATATGTTGGGTTCAAGGTTACCTACCATTGATAAAAGTGGGCCCAGGGTGCAAGGTAGGACAACAAATTCATGTGAATCTGAGATTCACTTGTAAGGGGATGGCCGACATGCAAAGTCAAGAGTTTTGAGGAATGGCTGACACAAGCTTATACTTCCTTTGAACAAGAGCATGAGACAGATGGATAACTCAGGAAGCAAAGACTTAACACTAATCACTGACATAAGTTTGTGACGCAGAAAGCATCAACAAAATCTCCAAAGGGACTGTAATAACAACCAGTCAAAGGAGTAGACTCTAAGTAACAATCTCAACTTCATAAGGTTATGATAAACCCAAACCTTAGATGAAATGGATTCAATAATTTGTGCTTTGTTCAAAGGCAACAACATTGTTGCCGATAGGAGATAATATTACTTTCTCGTTCGTCTTTTTTTAGTCTTTTCATAGTAAAAGAAATACTATGATACAGGAGAGGAAACGAGTGTCATGAAGAAGCAACTACTTCCAAAAAGTGGAACATACCTATGCTGAATGCAAGGGAACACATGCAGGGCATGGACACTCGGGGGGATGTTTCCTCTATAGGTAAAGGGTGTGAACCTGCAAAGAATATATGAAAAGTATTGCTTGGATAATGTTGATAACTGTCGAGGCAAAAGGCTTATAATGAGAAAATGGGAGCCAGAAATAGGCTCAATAATGCAAGCAGGATAATGGGATGTGATTACAACTTAACTCGAGCAGTGTCCTTTTTCATATATGTTAGTCCCCTAGACTCAAAAAAGTATAAAATAATACCTAGGAGAACTCTTCTAGCCAATGGTGACTAAAGTATTCATTTTTCATAAGTATTCTACTTGGTCTGGAAAAGGGTTAAACTTATACCAAAATAGACGTCCTTTCAAAACCATTTAGCAAGTGTGAAAGAGACAAGTTCACTCGACAATATTTTCATTTTTTTAGGAGTCGAAAAAAAGCTTAACCAAGACTCGGGGGAGTCCCATACGTAATGGTCAGAATGAAAATGAGTAAGAAAATGGGGTTCGAACGCAAGTCATATAGGGACTATAAGGAACTCATGAACCTATGGAGTAACTTCTGCATGGGCACCAAACGACAAAAGTGTTCTAACTAGGGCACCCATGTTTGGTAAGTCTATACCATTTAATAATGACACTTCTAGTAGCAACAAGAAGGTTTTGTGTCACAAAGAAATGGATTCGTACCTAGGGCATGTGAATTACGGTTATATGGCGATGAAGAAATGAAAAGCGAGTGAGAATCTATACTATATTTTAGTGATGAAACATGCCTGTCAGAGGCACAAATGGGTGACGGGATGTTGGAAATCTGTAAAAACCCTCGACAAAACTACTTCAAACCAGGTCTTTTATTGTGTTATTAGTCCATAAGGTCAAAAATAGTAAAGACGAGGTAAAACTATATAAAGTGGATAAAAATTATCTATTAATAGTAAAAATAATATTTTTTTACCATACCATTTGAGTTTTTCACCCACATAGTGCTTTTGAGGCCATTTTACCCACAATCTTCTAGAGACGATTTCGGGAGCTACAGTCAACGAAATCAAAAACCATCTAGACCAAGTAAGTGCCTATCCCATTCTCTTCCATTTTAATGGTTTAATTTTTAGTTTTGGTGCCCAATTTTTTAGCATTAGAGGTCGTAAGTTAGAAACTAGGTTGTACGTGGGCAGTAGTTCATCAAATCTCTTACACGACCTCATGTATGCGGGAAAGGTGAAGCCTGCACGCGTATATGAAGCCTTATACGCGATTGTCATAAAGGTAACCCGTGTATAACTCCACAAGAAAGTTTTTTGAGAGAATTAACTAAAAATTTGGTGTTTCCTTTGCAGGATGGTGATTGAATGGAGGGAAAGGGAGCATGAAGAGGTTGATGTTGCAATAGAAAGAGATGTGAGGGCTCAAAAATCTTTGCAAATATGTGATCTTTATATATTTTGGGCCATAAAATGAATGGCGGCTCAAGTGAGGTTGCTCCAGATATTGATAAATTATTGGGATACGGAGACTCATGCCTTCAATCTCAATGGGAAACCATTGATATTTAAGTGGACAATATATACTTTATCACAAGATTGTCTCACTGCAGCAAGATGATGAATCTCAAGGCCAGAGGGGATGGAGGTGGGAGGACTATGGAGGAGTAAATCATGACCCATTATGTTGCAGGAACAGAGAAAGTAGGGAGCCAACTCCCTATCAAGGCGATTGAGAACCTGAGTCTAAAGATCATTGTATTAGTACTCACACAAATATCAGGGTCGAACTCATTGCACCAGGCCTCAAGGCCACTCATGTTCTATGTGGTGGAGTGTTTGAGACCCATGATTTATGACTAGTGCACCTCACTACTAGCCAACATGAAGAGCCAGGTTACGGACTGCAAACTCGGGAGAATGAGGAACTTTGGGTTCGCATCCATATTGTGTAGGTTTTTCTTTGAGAGGGTTCCAGCTTTGATCCCTAAAGTAGATATTACTCCACATGGAATTCGCGATACAACCATGTCACAGTGGACTGAAGTGATGAGGCAGCTGGGAGGTGGTAGGGTGCCACCCCCCTACAATGATGAGTTATTTCACTAGTAGCGTCGACAGGTCATAGCCATGAATGACTATCCCTATGAGGGGATTGACTATCGAGGAGACCGTGACATGCCATTGCCAGTATTTTTCCACCAGGATCCGCCTTTGAAGAGATCAGTGGGAATTGATTTTTATATATTTCATTTTTTTGTATTTTTCAATTTGATAAATGCAAACAAAAAACACAAATATTTTTGGTATGGTATCATGCATTAATAGTTATTTTCTTACGTAAACGTAGGTCCGCGACGACCAGATGGGTACCCACGACATTGGCATAGGGGCTGAGGAGATGAGATGGTAGACGGAGACACAGGGAGAGTTCTCTAGAATGTGCAGACCTGTCTTGTTTGATGCACAATATTCCTATGGTCTAGGTGGAGGATCTGCCAGAGGCGATGCAAAGGTAGGTGGTGGATGTACCTCGTGCGTGGGTGAGACTCTTTCGATGTCTTGCAAATGCCATAGTGTGTTATCATGACATGCATCCGACACCACATGCTTAGATACCATGGTTATGCGATGTACTAGTCATATATGTATTTTGAGGGCATGAGCCCAATCTTGTACTATGACACCATGTTTTTTGGGCTTTAAAGGATGAAATAAAAAAATCATGTTGGTCTTCGACTTTACTTATATATGTTAAAATGGATGAATGTATGAATGTGTGTTTTCTTTACTAAGTTATGTGACAAATTACCATCTAAACTGTAATTAGCATATGCATTGGATACTTTATTAGAACTTATAGGGATGTGATTATAAGTAATAAAATCAAAATATCATTCCAAAAGTTATACCCATAGGAATCGTCAGAGTAACGTAGGATCTCGCACTCGATAAATGTAGTTCAACTGACATAGAACTAATTGGGAGTCCAGGCAAACTTTTAAAGATCAAACACCATGTGAAATGGCATCGTGTAATAGCTTTATAACATCGCTATACTCAGCCACATTATTTGTTGATTGCTCGAGACAAATGCCACCTAAAGACACTAGTTGTCTCTTAGGTGAATAGATAACCCAAGCGACAGAAGCTATGTTCCACGTATGACGAGTGGCACTGTCCACAAATCCTAAGTATACCGAAGATTTCGTTGACATTTTCCAACCAAGGGAAAACTCAATAATAAAGTCGGTGAGGCAAAAGAAAAAAGAAGTATATACACTAAGATACACTAATATACAAAGGTTACGCCTGAGCTTGAAGTCTCAAGTGTAATACCTTTTAAAGTAGAGCCCATTTTTGGGCTCGTACAACACATTCCCTTCATAATCTTCTAATTTGTAGGCTCCTTTCTCTAGGACATGTCGCAAGATATAATGATCGTGCCACATGGGGTTGAATTTTCTTGCCTCGAGCGGCTCCCTAGCTTGGTCATAAAGAAGGACCAAGTCACTCTCAGCGTACTATCGGGGATGGACAGACATATTGTATAGGACCTTAACTCGTTGTTTATTCACTTCGATGGTCGCAGAGGCATCTCGACGCTATTCACTGAGGAGTTCTAGGTGTACGAGGTGTTCTTCGAGATCAATCATGTTAGGTAGGAGCTCGATTTCCAACTTAAGAGAAGGGATTTCACATTCAATCAGAAGAATCGACTCCACGCCATGGACTAACTGAAACAGTGAGAAACTAGTGGAAGTATTTATTGTGGTCTGGTATGCCCAAAGTTCAGGGTAAAGCATCACATGCCAGTTAGATTTACTCTACTTGATAGATTTTTTCAAAATGGTCTTTAGAGATTTATTCGCGGCCTCTACTTGTCCATTTGCTTGGGGATAATAGGGGGGAGAATGATCTTATGTAAAGTCTAGTTTCGATCTTAACTCTGTCATAGTCTCATTCTGGAAGTGACTACCATGGTCAGTGACAATATCTTTTGGGATTCCGAACCGGGCTATAATATGATTGAATACGAAAAATGTTGGAGTCTCACCATCAGATTTAACGGTAGGCATTTCCTCACCCCATTTAGTAAAATAATCCATGGCCAAAATAATATGATGGTGTACCCCAACCAAATTTGGGTTGCAGTCCATAAAATCCACCCCCCACTTAGTGAAGGGATCGACGATAATGACTGGATGAAGAGGGGTTGGGTGCGAGCGCATTGTACAAGCGAACACCCAACAAGGGTGACAATTCTTGACTGCTTCAATGCAATCTTTAAAAATTGACAGGCAAAAATAATCAACTCGCAATATCTTTTGAGTTTTCTTAAGCCCAGATAAATAACCACCACAAGCCCCAATCTGACAGTCATTGAGAACGGCCTCAGCCTCTTCGTGAGTCAAACAACGACGCAAAATATTGTCTACCCCTCGACGATACAAAGTGTCGTCGATGATAAGGTAGTTCTTAGCTTGATGATGTATACGTCGCCAGTCGTCTCTCGAAAGATGTTGGGGGAGCTTCAGGGTTTGAAGGTAGATCAATATATCTCCATACCAGGGGTATGAAGACATGATAAGGAAGATATGTTCATCCATGAATGAATCGTCATGAAAAATATCCTCATCCACCCTAGAGAAGTTTGACATCAGTTCCACAAAAACTAGCGATTTCTTGGAATTCGCGGAGGCAAAATCAAGATCAAATTCTTGCAAAATAACAATCCACTTATTGTATTTCCACCCTATGATATGACTAGTAAGGATGTATTGAAATGGATTGATATCCGCAACCATAGTAGTCTTGCAGAGTAAGATATAGTGACGTAATATTTGAACCTCATATACGGAGGCTAAGGCTAGTTTCTCTGCATGGGAGTATTTAAGTTCAGGACCAACTAGATTTCAGCTAAGGTAGTAGATAATGTGCTTATGGAGCTCGACATCCTCCTGAACAAGAACCATACCAAATCATCCCTTCAAACACAGCAATGTAAAGCAAAAAGTCTCTATTGTAGTTTGGGGGCTTCAACAAAGGCGTTGATACCAACGATTTCTTAAGAGCATTGAAGGATTCCTGGGCTCGCTCATCCCATATGAATGGAGTGTCCTTCTTCAAAAGATGTATGAAACCCTTAGTTATGTTGGCATAGTTGGCTACGAAACGATGCAGGAAGATAGCCTTTCCCTGTAAACCCTGAAGTTGTTGAATGTTGCACAGGGAGGCAACCAAAGTATTGCCTCAACCTTCATAGGATCCACCATGATCCCATGCTCAGAAACTATGAATACTAAAAGGTGAATAGACCTAATGCAAAAGATGCAATTGTGAGGTTTCAACTGAATGCGATAATAGAGGCATCTTTCAAATACTAGTCGAAGGTGAGTCGAGTGATCTACCCTCTTGCGAGAGTGAGCAGCTAGATCATCTAGATAAGCTTTGACAATATGCTTAAGGTCGTGAAATGCCAAGGTCATGGCATGTTGAAAGGTCGCTCAAGGGTTTTTAAGACCGAAAGGCATTTTCCAATATGAAAAGGTACCCCAAGGACAAATAAATGTCGTATTATGTTGATCCTAGAGTTTGATTTGAATTTGATTATAACCTGAAAATCCATCCATAAAGGAAAAGACTTCACTTCCCGCACACTCATGAATAATCTGAGCAATAAAGGGAGTGTGGAAGTTATCTTTAGGACAGGCTTTGTTCAGTTCCCTAAAATCCATACATACGCAGATGGTTCCTTTCTTCTTATCTACAGGAATAGGGTTAGACACCCGTTCGGTCAAGGGAATCGAGTAGATGAAGCTAGCATTGAGCAGCTTCTCTGCCTCTACCTTAATAGCGGGGGCCTTCCTAGGATTTACAGCTCTAAGACGTTGTTGAATAGGTTTAGCATTTGGATAAGTTTTAATTTCATGTTCGACAATGCTGGGGTCGATCCCTAGCATCTCCTCGTACGACCAAGAAAATAAATCTCGGAATGCTTTGAAGAGATCGGTGTAGATTTGAATTTCCTCAAGCAAACAATCTGCACCGATATATATGCGTTTTTCAATTTTACCATGGGTTCGAGAGATGTAGATTGTGATGGTAGGAGAAATGTTCTCCATGTTTCCTTTGGCATAAATACCATGTGTATCTAATGGAACCATGACATGACTGACCATCTCACTCAGGGTGGACCTAAACTCATCATCTTCAATCCTCACAAGCTTTGGGAGAAAATAGGATCAATGATGCATATCGTCCCAAGGCCTATGAAGACCAGACATGGCCTCTAAGATGGCTTCATCCGAGGGTAAAGTATCACCAAGGAAATCATGTGAACAAGATGATTGTATGACCCATATGGGCTCCAATACAGGATCCACCTCGTCCGTCCGTGAGGAGGAAGGATCTGGATCAGCAATAGCTTCTTGTATATCTTGATACACAACTTCTACTACAAATAATGGCATCACCATCCTGATGTGTGAATGACCTTCGTATGAGATAGTCAGGGAAGGTAAGGTCCAAGGGTCATTGAAATACGAAGTACAGAAAGGAACAAACCTCATCAACAATGAAGACTCACCGGAGATGGCATTAATGTACGAAATAGGTGTCGTGAATCAAAAGTATCCATCAAGGAGGAATACATCCCGACACCAACATTCTCAGTTGTCTGCTAAGAATTATCAATAACAAGGACTGGAGGCCCCACCGATGTAGTAGGACTAGGATGTGCAAAGGACAATTGGTCAATCATCACAATCTTTCCTTTGTGAGGAAAGCATAGAACGCGGAAAACCGATGACATAATGGTTGTTATAGTGTAAGTCCAATTATGCCCTAGCAAAATATTATAGTCAAGAGGCGCATCAACCACCTCGACCTCGACCTCCACAACCTTTCCACCTAACTGGAACGGGAAAGTGGGAAGGATGTCATGGGGTCTAAAAGAAATTTCATCGATTGTAGTTAACATGGTCATGGATTGAGATAGGGGTGGAGAGCCAATGGCTTTCCAACAAGCCAAAGACATCACAAATGTCAAAGCACCTTCATCAATTACCTTCATCAATTACAGTACGTTTCATGGTAACATTCATGTACTCCACATGGATTTGAAAGGCCACGTCGTAAGGTAAGCAAGGCTTAACATCTATGATGTTAAACTTGATAACCTTTGAGACACACAGGTCTAGATCTCCTAATGCAGATAACAAGGCATTCCTTTGTGAAGGACACGTTTGGAGCACCTCCAAAGCCGACATCGCGCATGGGGTTTGGTCCAAATCCTCGACAATCGAGTAATTTTGGGCAGCTCTAGAATTAGGATTGTGGGAAGAGCTCTTAAGGACTCCTTTCGAAATACGAGGTGGAGGTTCCGACTTATCAATCTACAAAGGTGTTTTCAGAGGAGGAGGCTATGGACCTAAAAAAATTCTATGAAGAACCGTAATCACGAGATCGAGTGGCTACATCAATCTGAGACTTAACCATATTGACGCATAGATGGCCACCATAATGTGCCAAGGGGTTTTGACTCCCACTCGACACATTTTCGGTGTTAGAGGTCCCCGAGGTCATATTTTGGTTATGTGAAAATGGGTTAGTCAACACAACGGGATGCTACGCTATGAGCCTCAAGGCTTCCTCAATTTTGGGACACAAGTGGGTAAGGTGATCATCTTTACAAAGTTTACACGGAAACTTCACCTTCCTCTTTTCTTTCTTACCCTCACCAGCATTATTATTAGATTTATCATTATTATTGTCGAACTTGGATTTATTGTTATTACTATTCTTCCCACCCTTACGATTATTACCTCGTCCTTTCTTCTTGTTCCCTCTGGGTTGTTGGTTACTGTATAGAATGCACATCCACCAATTAGGTGGTTGAGGACAAAGCTTAAGTTGGTCCTGCTACAGACTGGTAAGAGACAAATATTTCAGCCTGTTCATCACCAGGTCTGTAGTCTTATCATTTTTGGAGCCTATTATATCGTCGGCATAAGGCCCAGGATTTTGTCTAGGATCGTAATTCTACCGCGGCGCGTCAGGGATAATTTCGTAAAGGATCCAGATTGAGCATATATAAGGTCCAACTGCTAGGCTTTGAAGATGTCTTCTTCCTCAAATGCCACTCCAAATGTAGAAATTTCCTTCGAAATGTAAGGCAATAAATACTTGAGGAACCATTCCAACAGAAACTCTGGAGGAATGTAGGCTTTAATCAACCTCTTCCGTCTATGCCACTCTTGGATATGATTGGAGATATGGATGGATTTATCTTGATGAAAAGTCGATAAAAGTTCTATTTTAGCATCGTAACTGTTAGGACCCTATAAATTAGGGTATCAGTTTTCTGAATAATATTTGTTTATTTCAGGCGGATGTATTCGCTCATGACGCATGGCGAAGGCGGCAGAAAGCGCCCGACATTGACCAAGCATAAGATGGATGCTTGCGCGCAAGTTTCAAAGCGAGTTTTGGTGTATTTTGGCGAAAATTTGTGAATTGGTTTGAAAGGCATAAAATGGTTATTCCTGTGGGTAAATGTAGAATTGGGTTTATTAGCCATTTTTGGTAAATTTATCAAAAAACTGGCCTTTGCCTTATGCATAGTTTTATTAAAAAATTATCAAAATGTTCGGCAAAAGGTTATATTGGCCGAGGGCCAATCTCCAAGAATTCAACACCAAAATTCATCACTAAACCAACCGCGCGCAACGCCAACACCAAACCCCACAGCCCAACCCTCGGGCTCTTTTCATTGATGCTACGTGTAACTGCTGGCATATGTAAACGCCAAACGGTGAGTCTACCACGTGGATGTGGGATATCACTCGTAGGAAATTAAACATATATATAAAACGCAGTTGTTATCCCTTGCCCGATGTTCGAACCAGTTTTCAAGGTGTCAATTGGAGCCACGCATCTGCACAAACGACATGGGTTTCATTTCCACTCGCTGTTTCCTTTCTCAATTGTTGGACGCGCACAGAAGTGGACGATCTACAGGACTCTCCATGTTATAATGTAGCCATAGATTCCATGCAGTTTCATGTGCGCGCAGATAGAATTGTTGATCAGTATGGAGAGGACTACGACAACGAGGATGGATAATGTGTTACCAAGCGGGGATTTGTTTATGCCAGAGTTTTAGCAAGGCATTGAAGAATTCAGCCAATT
>ML786948.1:203734-244014 GCA_009831015.1 Picea engelmannii
GATACCTTAACTGTAATAACTACCTAAGGAAGGCCAGAGAAGGTCATTCAATACTTCTTGTTCCAAAAAAGTAAGGTTTGCGGGATTTGAACCCTTCATGGGATGCATAAGAGTATGAGGAAACCAAAGTTTTAACCAGTAGACTGATGTATGTCAAAGGCTACAGGATTGCTAAATCCAAACTATTACTTATAACTCGTTTAATGTTTTCTTGAGCCAACGAGACTCGGTAGTCGTCGATTCTAGAGCAGGAGTTGATATCAACCGTTCAAGGATGGATTGCTTACCCATTTAGATCCCCGTGTTAAGTGGTGAGAATATGTGGCCTTTGGATCAGTTCGGAGGCTAGACGATAGTCGTTTGATCTTTATCAAGTGAGCTGAAGTGGGAGGTGAAGCCCAAACTATTGGTTTTTCGACCATCAGAGCACCGAAAGCCCTTAAGCCACATACCTCGTAACATCATGATAACCCGATACCTGATGGGAAAGGTTCCTATGTGGGGTTCCAATTTCCCTTTGTTTGCATGTGGAGATGACGTCATGGTGATGCACCGAGCAAGGTTGGTCGCCATGGTGTCACGGAGGTGACAGTTGTCGACCAATTATTTGTGGATGAGTCGAGTGTGGGCCTATGTCGGGATATATAGTTGAGCGGGCACCTTTAACCTTGATCATTAGATCTACGGTTCGAGGTATCTCGGCCACTGATCTCACATCTAAGCTCAGGAGGGGTCTAGTGTTGGGGTACCGGTGTACCGGACTCCAAGAGGCTATCGTGCTTATACCATTGTTTGGAAATTCTCAAGGGTTGATATCCCAGTCTCTCCAGTGGGCCAATGCCCCAGAATATCGGGTATCGGGGTTTTGGTCAAAAGGGTGGAGGTGAAAAGAAAACCTGGTGGGTCGATGGCCCGATGGGGCATGAGGGAAAGGTTCCTACCCCCCCCCCCTCTCTTAGATTAGCCTGCGAGTGAAGAGAGGCACATGTTGGCCACGTCAAAGTGACATAAGCATGACACTTTATGACAACTTGGAAGCTAGAGTGTCACGGGAGGACATGTGTCAACATCTATTTGCAAGTGAGTGGAGTGTGGGACCCTCGTCAAGTTCATGCTCAGAATAGGCACATTAAACATTAGTCGTCAAATTTGAGTGTTGATTGATCTCAGTCATTGATTCCCATAGGTCAATCTCATGAGGGGTTCTCACGGCCCAATGGCCTGGTGATCTAGTACCCCAGTGGGCACGGTTTCAACCTAGACAAGGTTCCAGGTACTGGGGATCGAGATTAGAGGTGAAGATATTGGTGTCAATAACCGGGGGTCGGTGCCCCAATTTCCTAGTACCCCGAATAGCAAAGGACCAGATGACGTCACCCACCTAATGAGCTTGGGAGAGGTGTCACCACCTGAAAGAACCATCTAAGTACCCGACTATGACGTGAACACCATTTCATCCCATGTGTCAAGCATATATTGAGCCATGTGTCATGACGATTAGACATTTGAGGGGGTGGTTTATGACATGACATGTATGCCACATATCACGCCATGTGGCAGGTGACGAAAGGACCACGTGTCAAGCATATATTGAGCCATGTGTCATGACGATTAGACATTTGAGGGGGTGGTTTATGATGTGACATGTATGCCACGTATCACACCATGTGGCAGGTGACGACAGGACCACGTGTTATGCTTTGTGGTCAGTTGTGGCAGTGCCACATGTCTGGGGTGCCAATTAGACAATCAGACCAGTCGAGTGATGTTCATAGGTACAATCATGGTAGGTCGACGGGTCGACACCCCGGTAGCCATGTGTCGCATTGGGAAGGTTAGCTAGGTGGTAGGTTTCGGTTGGGCCGCATGTTCTGAGTGCCAACTCAGACATTGATTCAGGTGATTGGGATAGGAAGGAGGTCAAATGAGTTAGGGATAGTAGGTCAACATCCTGGTACCTCGGTTGGTCGATATCACATCATCCCGATGGGTCAATGTCCCCGATGGGTTGGGGCCCTCAGATGTTAGATGTTGGAGGATTTGTTAAAGGGGTTGGATGGGTGCAAAAAGGTCGAGAGCCCAATAAACCGAAGACCCAACGGCTAGGTGGAAAATTCCATGCCAGCAGCCACATCAACCCAAGATGGTAATAGGATGTAACTTGCCAGTGTCACGTGGGTTCCAAGTGGTAATGAGGTAGATTTTGGCTAATGAAGGCCTAAGAAACTTTAAAAGACCATAACTTTTGATCCAAACATCAGATTTGAGCGTAGTTACAGTCGTTGGAAAGCTCTTGACGAGCATAAGACAATGGCACCCCCGAGAAGAGGTTTTGAGAGGGTTAAAGGAAAACAAAATTTCCATACCCCGCCCCTTAAAAGGTACTTAGGGGGTTGGGTGTCTTACAAGGTGGTATCATAGCAGAGTTCAAACACTAGGCCTGAATGGGCCAGAGATTAGTCACATGACTGGTATATCAAGGCTAAGAAGAGCATGTTTAAATGTGTTTCTTCCTTTAAAAGTTGTTTGTTATCTGCACTAACTCCTTGAGAAGAAGGACTGCAGATAGAAATTTTGTTTTAAAATTCCTTACACCAAATATTTTTATCATGTTGATTGCATTAGAAGGATTATATTGTTGATTTGTTGGATTGATGGTTATTCGTACATGAGTGGGAATATACTGATAAGCATGAGGGCTAAGACCCTTATGGAAAACCCCTTGTGGTTAAGGTATTAAGTATAGATTAATAAGATCTTTGGCAGTATAATTGTTGCTCAAATAAAGGACTAACATGTATGTGTAAAACTCCTCATGTTTAGAGGACGAATGAAATTTGTAAGATCAACTTACTTGACCTATAAAGAATGAAACGTGTAGCTAGGATAATCTAGTTAAGCTAAAAAAAGAGGAGTTCTTGGGACTATTGTTAACCTTATAAAAGAGGTAAAATGATATGGGCATATGAGCAAGTCTATAAGCTCATAGTTGTATTAAGAAATTGTATATGCCTATTAACCTAAAGGCATGTTTATGCATGAGAATGCAAGATGCAGATAGTTGGAATATAATTGCACAGTAGGCATGGGTAAAACGCTTGGTGCAAAAGGATATGCTATAATGCATATTACAATGATTTAACATGTAAGTGACATGCATATAAACTTAGAGGAGTATGTTGTTAGTTGCAAAATATAGTGTGGTGATGGATCATTTTGGTTATTGATGATCCAATAATAGCAGGGGAAGTTAATAGTATGAATAAAATGTTGATAATGATGTTGTGTGTAACCTTGAGAAGGTGAAACTGATGTTCTGGTAAAGGAAGTGTTGGAACATTTCTAGATGACCAAGGGGTAAGATTGACATCCAAAGGTGGATGATAGCCATACAGGTATGGCTGGGTATACTCAAGCAACTATGAGAGTGAACCTAGGAAACAATTTCCTTGGTAGAGGTTTGTGGACTAATAATGGTTTGAAGCATGAACAGAGACTGGAATTGTTATCATGTTGCCTTAGGTAATGTTGCAATTACCTAGTTTGTATTTTCTGAATTCTGGAATGCTTTTGTAGCAGAAGGGGCAAGAGTGGTTCCTTGTTGGTTGTTTCCATGTAGACAGGGCAACATAATTATGATTTTATCTGTGAGACTAGTCATGTAAATGATTGTAAGCTCTCATCAAAACATGAATGAAGTTAAATAAATGTGAATGAATGATGTAAAAAGGTGCAAGTGATGCATGGACATTATATATATATATATATATATATATATATGAAGGTATGATATGATTTCCTGGTCAAATGAACCATGAGGCAAGATGAGTACTTTCCTGGATTGAATAATGTCATGGATGCATGGTTGACCCTAGATTAAAGGGTTTTGAATTGTCTTGATTGAGTAAAAGCTTGAGGAGGATGTGTTCTATTCCTCATAAATAAATAATGTAACTCATTGAAAAGTTATTGAGAATAAATGCCTTGTTGTTATGATAGAAGGCAATATGATTATGCCTTTAAAGTTTGCATGTAAATGATTGTGAGCAATCGTGAATTGATTGACTTTAATAAATATGCATGTGGAATTGTATAGTGTGCCAATGGTAAGCACCCACAATATGTTGATGCATGGGGCCAAGTGCATAAAAGAACAGTGTGAATGCAAGTTGACAGAATGAACATACATGTTTTAATGTGTGATTTGAATGCATAATAAGAATGTGTGCTTAAATTTTTGTAGAATATTGGGTAAACAACTGAATGATAAAGTTGATGCTAATCCATAAATTGAGATCATTTGAGATAAGATGCAACAAGGGAGTTACATGTTGAGATAGTTCTAGGTGAAGGAATTGTGTGAGAACTTTGTCAGGAGAACAGAGTCATGACATTAATGGCTGCTGAAAATTAGGCAGTGGGCTGCAAAACTTATTGGTATAAGAATCTTGGATTACATTTTAAAAGATAATGCATGTGTGTAATACATGCAAGTGAATGATTGATCATTTTGATTTCATATTCGATGAATGTGCATAATGCACTGACCCATAATTAAATGGTGAGCCAAATTTGGATGTTGTAAGATGTCGATTACATCCAGGAAAGGTCAAGATGAACTTGATTGAGACTACTTAGGGAATAGCAGGCAGATCCCTGAAAGGGATAGATTGCAAAAGCAAATAAGGAGAAAAAGAGGAATATTTTTCTCATTCTAAAACTTTGATATGCTTAACAGAGTTGGATGCCATAAAAGAATAGTTGTGAAAACAAGTACAACTGGTGGGAGGAAAATAAATTGATAAATATGCCAGATAGATGATCTTGGCTAAAGCCATGTTATGTAAAGGAAACGAAGCCTTGAAAATAGTTCAATTAAGCTGAAAATTTCAGCCTATATAGAGGGAGTTGGAAAAGGGAAGAATCCTTTAACTCCTCTCTTGATGTTTATTGTGTTTCTCTAAGATGAGAGAACTAAAATTTTGTTATGAGTTGATGATTCCAGCATGATAATGATGCCATCTGTATGATTGTAGAAACAACATAAATGATAATCGTGTTTGCACCCATAAAAACATTGAGGCTAGTGTGATAGAGTGCATATAGATATGATGGATCATATATGGGAATGTATTACTGTTTTAAATGCTATTGTACATGCATTTTTATTTAATATGATCATTGATATAATTGTGAATATAATAATGGATGTTATGTGTAGACAAGCATTGGGATTGTTGGGAAAGGACAACTGCCAATGGTGAACAACCTTGGGTAGAATATAGATACAAGAAGGTTGTTGCTGAAATAACTTACGAGGGGACCATAGACACTCCCATGAAGCATCATTAATGAGGTAATATCAGAGGAGGTGTTGGCAGCCATACAAGTATAAATACTTCATGCCTATGTAGCATGAGGCTTGAGAGGGATTGGGTAAGAATCCCTTCTAAAATTGTCTTATATCTTATGATATAATTATGATAGACTATGGTATGTCATCGACACCCAAGAAGGGTGTGATTTAGGAAAGAGAACCGGAACGATAGAGGGAGGAATATCTCGCAGCCAAGAATGATTAGAATCCTTGCAAAAAAAATCATGACAATAGAGGGAGGAACCTCTCGCAACCAAGGATGATTGGAATCCTTGCAAAAAAAATCATGACGATAGAGGGAGGAACCTCTCGCAGCCAAGGATGATTGGAACCCTTGCAAAAAAAATCATGAATAAATATATCATGAATGCATTGACCAATTGTGAATGGTTATGAACAAAAGTGCTCATAAGCAGCACATGGATTGAATGCAATGAGAAAGTGCATGTTGAAAGAGAGTGGGCATGCATGGGACCGCCCTTATGGATGGATGACCTTCCAATGTTCCAACATAGTTGTGAAACATCAAGGGAATAATTGGGTGGCCATGAACATTGGCACCTTGGTTATGGGTAAAGAAAGAATGCTTAAATGCAATTAAGTGAAACTTTGAGTTTTATGTTGTGTTGATTTGAAGTTATGGTCAGTTGTGGTAGGAAGCATACTCTTGTTGTAATAATCAATGTTGATAAATGAATCATGTGGTGAAAAATTGGATGAGTTCCAATGCACCATGGAAGAGTGCCTAACATAGAATATGGAAATCTGAAAATCAATGCAAGAGTGTATTGGGTGTGAATGTGGCCATGGACATTGGCACATTGATTAAATTCATTTAATGTTTGATTACATTTGGAAAAGCCTGGATGCTGAAATGATGGATGCGTAAGGAAGGATATTTTTTTTGCTTTATGTTGTTGAATAGATAAAAGTAATTTAATTGTTAGTATGCACAATTATGAAATTGTTTGGAAGCCACTGCAAGTGTGCAATGAAAATATAATGTGCATGAGAAGTAACTATTTATATGGCTGTGTGAATACGGAATTGCATGAAGAAGGGTCTTGGATATGGCGGCAATATAAGTCCATAAGGAAGACCAATGCTTGTTGGTTGCAAAAGAGCCAAACTGTGATGAGAAGGAAATCTCATGCTTGTGAAATCTGGTTCCAACATGGAACAGATCTAAAATAGAAATGTGAGATTGGAAATTTGTGGGTAGCAGATTTGGAAAATCTTGTGAATTGGGTTCCAAGGCGGAACAAATCTGAAAATGGGAATGTGAATTTTGAAATTTGTGGGTAACATATTTGAAAAGTTCAATTAAAGTAATGATGACATCTCACGATTATTGTATGCATGTAATACAGGTAAGATGAAAGAATTTGTCCTTGAGGGACAAATGATGGTTGTCAAGATGGAAAGCATGGAAAATGGCTATTGTTGTGACATGAGAAGCCTGTCATATGCCATGCTCACCATAAAGAATATAGTGTTGTGGTAACACGGGTCAGAGGGACGCCTCAACGGAGCAAGCTAGAGGGACAACTCGGCTATGAGACTCGACGAAGTCTTTGAAACTCTTCTTGAGTGAGAAATCATTGGCAGGAAAGATGGATCACTCGAGGGACTGTATAACAGAGAAGGGGGTGCTTGAGCATGAGCCTGGAGGGTGAATGACCTCAAGGAAGAGGAAACTTCGATAATTCTTGTAAATTGTTGATTGGCATCATGAGCACATTGGGTATGTCAAGGAAAAATAGTGAGCCAAGTAAATGAGACAGCCATATGGATGCAGATCCACGAACTACACAGATAAATATTGTGTTGATATGTAAATTTTTCCTCTTGAATAATGAACAACGATAAAACATTTTTGCATAAAAAGTTTAGGATTAATATGCTTGTTGTTTGAAATTGTAGTAGGCGTGAGAAAGAAGAAGAAAACAATGTTGAAGTTGTTGAAATATGGGGGCATGGCTGGTGATTGTTGAGATGCAAAGAACATCGAGGATGGTGTTCCTTTAAGGCGGGGGGGGATTGTAATACCCCTGTTTCCACCAATTTGTAAATGTAAATTATATTATTGTTTACGCCAACCAAATGACTGTGGGGTTAAGCTTTAAGTACTAGCCATGATACCACTAGAGGAAAGAGTGAGGAAACCTAGAAAAGGGGGGGGGCGGGGGTTCATCATATTAAGATGACCCAATACTCCTTGTTGAAATATCTGATTTGGAAATAATAAGTTAGTTCCCTTTTATCATGATTTCAAGGTAAATTAGTTAATGAGGGAGGATGGTAGTTGAACAACTAACTACCCCAAATGAATCCAAGTAAGGGAGATTAGGTGAGGACAATAGAAACTGTCAACCAAAAGTACAATAGAGTATCATTCTTTGTAGCCCTAGTTTGACCCCATGGGTTCCTTCTGACAGACGAAAGAGGATGGTCCAAAACCTTCTTGTGTGGGGAATGCGTGAAAGAGAGACACATGAATATAGGGGATTAGGTGCAGGGTTAGAGACAGAGAAAGGGGGGAGTGAGCCCATGAATGGGAAGAGAGATGTGAATCTCAGAGGTAGATTTTTCCTGCAAGACCCAATAAAGAATCTAGGAACCCAACCTGAGCAAGAGGTTGCGAGCTTGATGCTTGGAGGGCATCTGATAAACCTCTATTAGGCATGGGCTAGGTGGGTGAAAGGAGATGTCACTAATAGTGGAGTAACCTTCATTTACCAATCTTTATGAGAACCTAAGAGAGATCTATGTGGTGCTATCATGGCTTAGCATAGGGGTGGCCTACTGCTAAATTCACTAAGAAAGTAAAGCCTATGGTTGGGTGGAAAGTCATTCACCCATAGTAAGTTGGCTAGTCACAACTCGAAATAGAAAAGTATTTCTATACACAGTGTAAATGAATTAAGAATGAATGACTGGTGTATGTAAGTACTTGTTGTATTTGCAAGTCTATATGTTGATAGAATTATACATATCTTATACTTGTGAATGTAAGAATCTGTATGTTGTTGTGAAAGACACAAATACTCCACAACGATATAAAGACTATAGTTAAAGGGTCATGAGAAAGAAATTGTAAGAAACTAAAAGGCTATGTAACCATGCCTCCCGTGTGTACCATAGAATAATTGTTGTGGTGTGTTGTCTATGAAAGAGAACGAGGCATCTAAGTTAAGAAATGAATGTTAATTTCTAAGAAAAGGGAAATGCAATAATCCCCTTTCCAACAAAAGATATCTTATTTGTAGTAACTACTTGAGGAAGGCCAGAGAAGGTCATTAAATGCTCATTGTTCAAATAAAGGAGGGTTTGCAGGATTTGAAGCCTTCATGGGATGCATAAAAGTCCGAGGAAACCAAAGTTTTAACTAGTAGACTGATGTAGCTCAAAGGCTACAGGACTGCTAAGTCCAAACTATTAATTATAACATGTTTAATGTCTGCTTGAACCAGCGAGACTCGGTAGTCATTGATTCCATAGTGGGAGTCGACATCAATCGTCCAATGATGGATTGCTTACCCAATTAGATCCTTGTGTTAAGTGGCGAGAATCTGTGGCCTTTGGCTCTGTTGGGAGGCTAGACGATAGCCATCTAATCGTTATCAGAAGAGTTAAAGTGGGAGGCGAATCCCGGACTATCAAGTTGTTGACTATCGAAGCACCAGAAGCCCTTAAGCCACAGATCTCATAACATCGCGATAACCCGATACATAGTGGGAAAGGTTTCTACGTGGGGTTCTAATTTCCCTTTGTTTGTGTTTGGAGATGACATCATGGTGATGCCTTGAGCCAAGTTGGCTGCCACGGTGTCATGGAGGTGATACTCGTCAACCAATAATTTGAGGATGAGTCAAGTGTGGGCCCATGTTGGTATAAATAGTTGAGCGAGATCCTTTAACTCTAACTGTTAGATCTATGGTTCGAGGTTTCTCGGTCGTCGATCTTGCATCTAAGCTTAGGAGGGTTCTAGCACGAGCGTATCGGTGTACCAGACCTCGAGAGGCTATCGTGCATATACCAATGTTTGGAAAGTCCCAGGGGTCGATATCTCGGTCTCTCTTGCGGGTCGATGCCCTGAAAGATTGGATATCGAGGTTTTAGTCGAAATGGTGGAGGTGCAAAGGAAACCCAGTGGATCGATGACCCGATGGGGCACAGTTATGGGGGGGAGGTTTCAACCCCCCCACCTCTCTTAGATTAGCTTGCGAGTGAAGAGAGGCACGTGTTGGCCATGTTAGAGTGACGTAATCATGACACATTATGGCAACTTTGCAGTTGGAGTGTCGTGGAGAGGACATGTGTCAACGTCTGATTTGCAGGCGAGTGGAGTGTGGGACCCCAGTCGAGTTCATGCTTGGAATAGGTGCATTAAATACTAGCCATCAAATCTGAGGGTCAATAGATATTGATCATGGATTCCCATAGGTCAAGGTCAGGAGGCATTCTCACGCCCTGATGGCCCGATGGGTCAACGATCTAGTACCCCGGTTGACATGGTTCCACCTTGGATAGTGTTCCAGTTACCGGGGATCGGGCTCAGAGATGAAGATGTTGATGTTAATAACCAAGGGTCGGTGCCCAGACACCCCTACTAGAAAAGGACCAGATGACATCAGACGATGTCACCCACCCAATGAGATTAGGACAGGTGTCACCACTCAGAAGGACTAGCCAAGTACCTGACTATGGTGTGCACACCACGTCAGTCCACGTGTCAAGCAAAGACTAAGCCACATGTCCTGACGATTCAACATTTGAGGGGGTGGTTTGTGACATGACAAGTATGCCACGTATCATGCCACATGACAGGTGACGATAGGGTCATGTGTTATGATGAGTGTTTGGTTGTGGCAGTGCCACATGTCTGGGATGCCAACTAGGACACTAGACCGGTCGGGTGATGTTTGGAGGTGCAAGGATGGTAGGTCGACGCGTTGACACCCTGGTAGCCATGTGTCCTATTGGGAAGGTTAGCTAGGTGGCAAGTTTCAGTTGGGCCACGTGTTCTGAGTGGTAACTCAAATATTGGGTCAAGCGCTTGGGATAAGCAGGAGGTTAAATGTGGTAGGGTTGGTAGGCCGACATCCCAGTATGTCGGTGGGCCAATATCTCGGCATCCCGTCTGGTCGGTATCCCCGGTGGGTTGAGGCCTGACATGTGAGATCTCAGAGGATTTGTTAAAGAGGTTGGATGGGTGCAAAAAGGTTGGGCGCCCGATAAGCTGAAGGCCCAATGACCAGGTGGCAAATGCCACATCAACATGAGATGGTAACGGGTTGTAACTTGTCAGTGCCACATGGGATAGTACAATGACGTGGAGCCACGTGGATATCGCGTGGCAATGAGGTGGCTTTTGGCCAATGAAGGCCTAAGAAACTTTGAAAGACCATAACTTTTGATCCAGACATCAGATTTGAGCATACTTATATTTGTTCGAAAGTTCTTTACGAGCAAAAGACGATGGGGCCCTGGAGAAGAGGTTTTGAGACGGTTAAAGGAAAGTGAAATTTTCATACCCCATCCCTTAAAAAGGTACTTAGGAGATTGGGTGTCTTATAGAATCTATTATAATCTTCAAGTCCCCTTTAAAGATGATGTTGACATACCCAATCTTTTAACCATGTTAATGCATTGCATGATCACTATGAGCCCATGTGTTGTGAGGATGCCACCAACCCCAACCATTCTTGGATTGTCTTTTGATGCTCCATCAAAAATAAATTTGGCCCATCCTTGCCTGGGTACTGAGGGTCGAATCGACCTCCTTCAATTGATTACTAGGAGTAGTAATCTTTGGAAGATGAATGGCTAATAATGTTAAAATGACATTTTCATCCTTATTGAAGGGTGATTGAAGGTTTGTGGTGCGGATGAATAGACGAGATATTTATAATTTCACATGATATTGAGGATTATTCTTTGAGAATTCTTATAGTTTGTGCCTTCTAGAGTGACTAGATCATCAAACCTTGTGCAATAGCCCAAATAGTTTGAAGATGATATATTTCCAAGAGAACGTCAACATCGTTGCGTTTAGGAGTTTTAGTTGGGCTGTACCAAAAATCCCATACACTTTATTAAGATACGGGTGCCATTAGAGTGCTTTAATTCAATGTAGCTATATGCATATAATTAATGTTTGGTTTTTTATTTATTTTTAAATGAAAGATGTAATTTTTTTTCTCCAATAACTTTTAAAAATTAGATAAGATAATTTTATCAATGTTCGACTAATGACCACAAAAGTAGGTCAAAGGGATTGTTGAGTACACTGATGTCATTACAAAGCAAAAGTACCAAAAGGTCTCCTATAAAAGGCAAGATGCATAAAGTAAAGTAAAGTTAGGTAGAGTAGAGAGTGAGATCTAAGCTGAGGCATGAACAACCCTCGACCCCAAGCCCCAAAACCCACTCTGAAGCGGAGATGTATAGGATGAGAAGATCCAGGAATAAGAAGAATCAAAACTAATGAGATAAGTTTGTCATGGAATAGGCCCATATTTCCTACCATCCGAGCCCAAATGAAGGAAGCTAAGAATAGTATGATGTCCAGGAGGAGAACTGGTGGGATGCCTAGATTGTCCGTCGTGTTGTTGTTTGGAAGAGGTAGTTCATCGTTGAGGCATTGGGGATCTCATATGTTTCTTGGGGAGGGATCTAATTTGGTCATGTTGCTTAAATCTCATCGGACAAGGGAAGGCCCCACAAGTCCGCACTATTCTGGAGTTCGAATCTATGTTGATATTGATCTGTCTCTTAATGTCCCTTCCTGAGGGTAGCATTGTGAAGAAGGAATTTTTCCACTGGGTAGAATACGTTCTAATAATAGGCTGAAGAATGCAGGATTGGAGCCTGAAATCTTGATGCATGTATAAGGCTAGGAACCTCTGGCTGGAATATCTAAAGAATTCAGTGAGGGTTTGAGTCCCCCCAAATAGGCAATGGAACCTCCTCCTGATCTTGTAATAAATGGGGCATCAAAAGATGAAGTGCTTCTAGGCCTCGACCTCCTATAGATGACATAGTTGGCAGATCCCATATGATCTATCTATATGGTGGTTCGTATATATCTAAAGTCTATGAGAACCCACTTTGCACTAGCCTAGGGGAATGTGAAGAGTGTGCACCCAATGGTGGAGTGTACACTATGGTCAAACAATGAGCCCATCTCTAAGCTCCATGAAGTACTCAGTGTAGAAGGCCATCTTTGGGCATAACCCACCCTGAGGGTTAACCCAAGTGATCTAGATAAACTTGACCTGGATTTATGAGCAGAACGAAATGAATAACAGACTGAATACAATAATACAGAGATACGGAGAACAACAACAGATATCCAACGAACAATAATTTCTATTGAATAAATGAAATAGGCTGAAACTGTAAAACTATAGAACATAAAACAACTTGCTCGAATGGTGGTAGCTATCTATGAGAAGAGATGTGGTTGCTACACGCATCTGTCTGAGTAGAATGATTACAATGAGGCTCTAAAGGCCTTTTTAACATTACTCATGAATGACAAACCCTAGACATCCAAAAACCTAACCCTAGGAGATTAAACGTCAAAAGTTATGTGGACCCCGATGGGTAAGTTGGTACCTCAACTTCTTAGGGTCGTAAATTTTGCATATGACCTCTGTTTTAGGCGTGTGATAGCCCGTTGGAAAGGTCTTTTCGATAACTACACATTATATCATCAAAACTTGACTTCGTCTACAATTTCACTATGACAAGCCAAAAAAAAAATTGTTTAGGGCCCCAAAACAACCCTGGAAGTACAAAAAGGTGTACTGACATGAAAATTTCCAAAACAAGCCAGTTGTATTAGGTGGGCAACCACCAATCTCCACCTAGAAGATGTGTAGGGATTCAGACAGCCTCGAAAGTGTAGAAACCACAATCACAAAAAAGTACAGAAGAACGTGTTGAACTAGAAATTGTTAAGAGGAGTCAGTTGGAATAGGTGGGTGGCCACCAATATCCACCTAGATCAGTATTCCCCACTTAGGAAGCAATGGTCTCCATTGTGTTGAGTGCCCCCATTAGGTGAGGAAACTTCTGTTGAATTTGGCACCAGGTGAGCCACTTACCTTGGTGTAGGAGTTGCCCTGCCTTGACAACCCAATAAAGATGGATCCTTCGCTGGCGAGTGCCCTTGACCTATGTGTCCATTATCTGATCAATGGATTCTTGTTCCATGTAGTTAGGGTCGAGCTATGTTGGTGTCAATTGTTTTGCGATCTCTGAGGTGTCAAATAATGGTGGAAAATATGGTCGAAGGAGGTCGACATTGAACACTGGGTGCAAGCCAAGGAAGGGTGGAGTGTTGAGTTATAAAACATTGCTACCCACATCCTTGGTGATAGTGTAAGGCTCATAGCGAAGTGGGAGGAGCTTCCGATGGGGCCCTGTAAGGCACTCTTTCTACAAATGTAGCCATACCTTGTCTCCCACCTGAAACTGGTGCGGTACCCGGTGTTGATCATGGTGTTGCTTGTACTTAGCATTGGCTTTCTGCAAAATCTCATGGACCTATTGGTGGATGTGTTGAATTCTCTCAATGAATGTAGTGTCTTCATCGACCTTAGACTGAACATGGGAAGATTATGCCTGTGTGGTTGCAAGAGGTCATGAAACATCAATGGGACCCAAGGGTTGGAATCCTAACCCCACCTGAAAGGGGCTATGGCCGATGGAGCTATGGAGGTCCATGTTGTAGTTGTGTTGAACATAGGGAACACCCTCATCCCATGTACACAGATGCTTAGAGTTATACAAGCATAAGATGTGCACAATCATCCGATTGACGATCTTCATTTGGCCATCGGTTTGAGGGTGGAAGGCAGTGGATTTAGTGAGCTTGGTGTCCAAAAGTGACCAGAGACTCGACAAAAATGTGCTGAGGAACATGTTTTCCCTATTGGAGATGGTGGTCTGTGGTATCCCAAAATGGACCCACACTCGTTCGAAGAAGATCTTGGCAATATTTGCCGTTGTGTTGCTCTGCTTGCAGGCTGTGAGAATGGCCATCTTCGAAAACCAATCAACTACCACAAATACACAATCATTGCCTTGCTTTGTGGACGAAAGGCTAGACATGTAATCCATTGAGATGGATTCTTTAGGCCTCTCGAGAATAGGAAGAGGGGTGTATAAGCCTTGCTTCTTAATGGATACTTGACAATGGCATAGGCAGTGCAAGATATTATATACTTGTTGATGTCCTGTCGAAGTTTTGGCCAATAAAAATGTTTTTGTAGAATGACCATAATTTTCTCCACACCAAAATGTCCTGCCATCTGACTGTAGTGAGCCTCCTGAATCAGCTTTGCACGCTCGCTTGCAGGAACACAAAGATGGCCTAGATGGCATAACAGTTCGTCCTAAATATGAAAATCGGTGACATTTGCACCTATACCCAAGAGTTGATAGGTGGTGGTGAATTCTGGATCTTCCTAATAAAGTTGGGGCCACTCAAATGCGTCATGCCCACAAGAATAAAGCATAGTGGTGAGTGCAGCCATGAGAGGAAGACTGAGGCAGTCAACGACACGATTTGTTCTCCATGTGTTATACTTGATGTTGAGATGGAACTGTTGCAGGTAGGTGGACCACTTCCAATGGCAGGCATTCTTGAACTTCCCCTATGTCTGTTTGAACTACAAAGGCTTGTGATTAGTGTGGATGATTGTCTCCTTTCGTAGAATTTAATGTTTCCATTGACGATGGGCTTGTACAATGGAATACATTTCATTGTCATAGGTGGGGTATTTTCAGACAATATCTGAGCGTGTCTCACTATGGTATGCTATCGGATGACCGTGTTGAGTGAGAACTGTGCCTACAACATAGTCGGATGCATCGGTCTCATTCTTGAACGGTTGTTTGAGATAGAGTAAGAAGAGTATTGAAGCTGAGCACAAGCGATGCTTCAAATCATCAAATGCTCATTGTTGTTCCTTCCCCCATGCAAACTTTTCTCTGCCACCACCCTTGGTCACTTGGTTGAGGGCCCATGCAATATGGGAGAATCCCAATACGAACCGTCGGTAGAAGTTGACAAGTCCCAAGAAGCTCTGAAGCTCGGTTAGTGTGGTCGGGGTTGGTCAGTCACAAATGACTTGGATATTAGTTGGATCAACACATACCCCATGTTCATCAACATTGTAGCCCAAGTATTAGACCTGGTTCATTGCAAAGGAGCATTTTCCCAAGTTGGCATATAGCTTGTGCTGCCCCAAAGTGCTCAAAACCTATTGAATATGCTGCATGTGCTCCTCCCAAGTTTTGTTGAAAATGAGGATCTCATCCAAATATATCACCACAAAAGAGTTGGTGAAGGGTCTCAATACATCATCCATCAACCTCATGAAAGTGGCTAGTGCATTTGTTAAGCCAAAGGGCATGACCAACCATTTGAAGAGACCTTATTTAGATTTGAAAGTTGTCTTCCATACATCAATTGGTTCGATGGAAACATGGTGGTAGCCAAGCTTTAGGTCAATCTTGTTAAAGAACTTTTCCCCCTTGAGTTGGTCAAGAAGGTCACCAATTATGGGAATCGGGTACCGGTTCCTGACTGTGATTTTGTTTAATGCTCTATAATCAATGCAGAGTTGCCAGGTCTCATATTTCTTCTGCACCAGTACAATCGAGCTTCAACAAGGGGAGGAGTTGGGTCCGATGTGCCCCTTTTGAAGCAAATCTTCGATCTAATGCTTGTTTTTTTCATTTTCCATCAAGGAGCGATGATAGACTGATCCATTAGGTAGAGGTGTACCGGGGGTTAGATCAATTGGATGGTTGACTTGGCAGTGCATCGGTACCTCAGTGGGTGAGGAGAAGATGTCTCTGTACTCTTCCAAGATTCTGTCCACTTGCTTCTGCTGTAAAGAGAGGCTCTATGTAGGGGCCATGGATGTGGTGGTGACCTTATGCTTACTATGAGCACGGATCACAAAGAAGATGAACTTCCCAGTTTGTGAAATGACCTTACTTCATTGCTTAGAAGAGATTAAAGAAATAGCGGTGGGCAACGCTACCTCTGGTATCTTGTACAATTGTATACCCAAAGTAATAATAACACTATGGGGTCTAGACTTATACACAACATGTCGCTTCCACAAATATGGTTGTCCTAAAAGAACATCACAAACTTCAAGGGGAGCAATATCACACAATACCTCATCTTTGAAAAACTTGATGTCGTAGGGAAGATGACACTATTGGCTGACACAAATATCTCTTTCTTGGTGAAGCCAGATGATGGTGTAGGGTTGGGACTGTGGTGTTATCGACAGGTCCAACCGCTTAACGACCTCTGCTGAGATCAGGTTCTTCTGACTGCCGCTATCGACAATGAAATGAAGTGGAGCACCCTTTACCCACATATGTGAGTGAAATAGACGTTCCCCTTCCTCTGGTTCTTCTAGCTTGTTTGGCTGGACTTTGGTGGTATCAATAGTGCCACTCAATTCAACATCGATAATTTGCTTCCCTCTTTTTGAATTTGATTCAAAGTCAGAATCGACCTCTGACTCAAAAGCTTTCAGCTCAGCCACAAGTGACTGCTTGGAGTAGCATTCTTTGGTGTTGTGCCAAGGGATTTTATGGTATTCACACCATTTTCCCGTGTCCTTCTTCGACTTTTCATTACCTTCTTGTGTTGCGGCTTGGACTGGTTGTCGTGAGAATGGCCATATTTTCTCTATCCCTTATGTTGTGGGTTGGGGCCACCTTTTCCCTACTTCAACTATGAGGAGTTTGCAGATCCAAACCCTCACCTCTTCTACTTAAATTTATGCTTGATCTTGACAACATATCTATAAGCCGTACCCAATGATGCGATGTCCAGAAAATCCATTTTGGTTTGAATGTATGTATGTAAACAACCATGGTATTTGAGCACCAGATGTCGCTCAGGGTCTTTGATACCCAATTTGGTGCGCAGGGTATGGAAAAGTATGGAAAATATTGGTGCAATATGGTACTGTTTGGTCCCTTTCCTGACGCAGGGTGGTCAATCTTGTGTATTGGTCCTCGTAGCTTCCAACATGGTAGTATTGTTCTCTAATGATCTGAAATTTAACTTGATCTAAAATTCAAGATCTCTTAACCATTATTTGCATGTGGATTTTTAACTGTTAACCATCTTTGTAATGCAAAATTAAAGAACTTTCATCAAGCACATGCACAAGAACAACATGTAAGCAAACCATCCATGAACAAGAGTTGGTAACGGAGTTCACCAGACTTCCTGGCTATGTCTCAGGGTCCACTCCAACAGTGAGACCGCTCTTTAATTAATCTCAAATGCTTAAAAATTACAAAGAAAGGCTTACATAAGAGCTCCCAAAAACCAACTTTCAGATTTGCGATTCTGGGCAGAAACAGACATCATAGGTGGCTAGAAAACATCATTATGCAACTTTTGACTGTAAACTCAAGTATACTTGGCTCGCTCAAATCGACTATAGAGGCACTTTTTTGTTAGGCTACTCTGATGAAGAAACAAAGGGCATATTCAGAATCCCCTCAAAATTTTGCAACTTTTGAGTATAAATTCGACCTATTTCTGAGCAGGTCACCTGGGACACCTCTTGACACGAATTCCAATGCAACCTTTGCTTGTCAGATCCGTACAGTCTCGAAAAGCGTGCCAACTCCTCTTCTGGAGGCACTTTTCTGTTCGACTAAACTGATGAAGAAACATAGAGCATATTCGGAATCCTCTCAAAATTCTGTAACTTTTGAGTATAAAGTTGATCTATTTCTGAGCAGGTCGCCTGGGACACCTCCTGGCACAGATTCCAATGCAACTTCTGCGAACTCCCCCTGCCTCATTTTGCGTGCCCGGTTAAATAAACAGAACCGCTAACCAGTTCGCCAAACTTAGTGAACCTCCTCCAGATTTGGCTAGATCCGTCAAACTGCTAAGCTTCTAGAAGGTGACACGTGTCATGCTGACGTCAGCATCTGTATTGCTGACGTCATCAGTACGACCTGTTCATTGTTTGACTTTTTGTCGTTGTTTTCAAAAAAATTCAGTGTCATAACTTCTTCATACGAGCTCCGTTTGAGAAAGTAAATATATGGCCGGAATCGGGAGAACGAGCCGGACGCAATGGCGTTGGTTTCATCCAATTCTGAGAACTTTGAATTTTGAGCATTTTATGAGCCTAGGGACCCTTCTGAGACTTCTGGGTCATTCCTAGATCCTCCTTTTCTGCATTTGAGTATTTTCGAGTGGTTTTGGATCCACCTGGATCACACCTCCCCACTGAGAAGCTTTTGGACCACAAAAAGCATGAAATCATTCAGAAAATAAGTGAGGACATGTTTGTCTCACTTGTTTTGTATCACCTATCCATTCCTCCTGGAACCTATACATCTGACTCATCAATACAACAATCAACACTGCACTAACATTGTTAAGTACATTAATCACATCTTCATTCAACATTGTCGGACCCAACCACATACTGCTGATGAGTAATAAGCTGAATATAAACATTGAACATGTGAAAGAGATTGTACTCAAACCATGCTGACTTTTAACCATAGAAATACTATCAACCAAAATAGGTGCATTGTAGTGAAATGACACTTCCTTTTCATGCTTAGGATTCTTTTCTTCCTTACATTATATAGACATAAGTGCCAAATTTCGACTTGCATTAACAACCCTTTTTAATTGTTGTGTAGTGCCCAATGATTTGTCGTTTTTGAATGAATGTGAATGCACTATGTACTCAATTCCTTCTTTAAACAAGTGATACTGATTATGTTCTTGATAGAAGATCGCTTTTTGATCATATAAATACGGACTACCTAACACAATTCCACAAATATCTAGTAGGACCACATCAAATTCAACCTCATCTACAAGCTTAGATGTAATTGCAAACTTTAGATCACATTGTTGTGTTACTTGTAATCTTTTATCTTTGCATACCCAACCTAGTGGATCAGGTTTCTTGTGTGGTTTCGTTGTTAATCCCAATTGCTTAACTACTTCTTCTGAAATAAGATTAACTTGAGATCCACTATCTATGAGTGTGTCAACCTTTGTTTGTTTTATAATCACTCTTATATGAAACAATGCATTTCTCTTTCTATCCTTAGATTTGTCATCATCTTTAGAAGTAGAAGCACATGAAGAACCAATGTTAACATTATTATCAACAATAGATTTACCTTTCACACCTATGATTGTTATCTTTGTTTCATCCTCAGAATCTGATCCAAGGTCCTCAACGATAACCGTGGTTGTTTGCTTCCCCTTCCGATCTTTAAACCACTTCGGTTTCATTTCAGGATGTAGCTTCCAACACTTTGCCTCTTCATGCCCTTGCTTTKGACAATGTGAGCATGTAGGTCTCTCATTACCCTTCTTCATTGTAGCTGCATGTTTAAATTTCCACTTTTCCTTGCCTTCTTTTGCCYGGACGGATTCARCTGAAGAAACATCATGAACACTCTTCCCTTTTGACTCAATGTGAGTTGCTTGAACACACACCTCGTCAAGGTTAGTCGGATTAAACATTAATATCATRTGACGTAAATAAGTATGCAATCCTCCTATATATTTGAGAAGAGTTTCCTGGGTATAGAGAGGTATACCARGTATCAATGCTCTTTTAYGAAATTCTTCTGTGTATTCTTGCAMACTTTGTCCCTTACTTTGTCTCAAATTCTGCCAATCCATCATAGYTTGTTGCGTATACCCTAATGGATAAAATTGCTTTTGAAGTGCTGAAATGAACTCATACCAAAAGGAAATGATTTTGTCTTTTGTGGCAAGATCCTCTTGAGATCTGCTCTCCCACCAAATGAGAGCAGTCCCTCCAAGTCARAGAGAAGCCAACTGAATTTTAATAGCATCTTCAGTAAACTTTTGAATCCTACAATAAACTTCAATTTGACGGATCCAATTGTCCAGTTTTTCAGCATTAAGCTCTCCATTATACATAGGTAATTCAAACTTAATATCAAGCTTTAAATGAGGCATATTAAGATCAACTTTTGTTTTTTGCTTTTCAAATGGAGAAGGAATAGAACCATCAAGAAAAGATAGAGAAGTTGGTGGGGTTTTAGGGGGTTCCTCACCACCTCCTTCTTTTTTATCTTCTATATGAGATGGTCCACCTTGTTCACCTTTCTTTAGAACTTGATAGAGCTCCTCTACCATCGTTTGCATTCTCATGAAAGCTTTCATAAATTCTCCTTCGGAAGGGATAGAAGAAGTTGCTTCTTCTCCTTTTGGTGAAGACATCCTTCCTCTTCTTGAACCAATCTCTGGATCAAACTCTTCAAGTTCTCCTTCACCACGCTGAAGCTTGGATCTTGTTAACATCAACTCACAAAGCAAATGGTTAACCTCGCTCTGATACCAAACTTGATCTGAAATTTAACTTGATCTAAAATTCAAGATCTTTTAACCATTATTTGCATGTGGATTTTTAACTGTTAACCATCTTTGTAATGCAAAATTAAAGAACTTTCATCAAGCACATGCACAAGAACAACATGTAAGCAAACCATCCATGAACAAGAATTGGTAACGGAGTTCACCAGACTTCCTGGCTACGTCTTAGGGTCCACTCCAACAGTGAGACCGCTCTTTAATTAATCTCAAATGCTTAAAAATTACAAAGAAAGGCTTACATAAGAGCTCCCAAAAACCAACTTTCAGATCTGCAATTCTGGGCAAAAACAAACATCATAGTTGGCTGGAAAACGTCATTCTGCAACTTTTGACTGTAAACTCAAGTATGTTTGGCTCGCTCAAATCGACTCTGGAGGCACTTTTTTGTTAGGTTACTCCGATGAAGAAACAAAGAGCATATTCAGAATCCCCTCAAAATTCTACAACTTTTGAGTATAAAGTCGACCTATTTTTGAGCAGGTCGCCTGGGACACCTCCCAACACGAATTCCAATGCAGCCTCTGCCTGTCAAATCCATACAATCTCGAAAAACGTGCCAACTCCTCTTCTGGAGGCACTTTTCTGTTTGGCTACATTGATGAAGAAACAGAGAGCATACTCGAAATCCTCTCGAAATTCTGCAACTTTTGAGTAAAAATTTGATCTATTTATGAGCAAGTCGTCTGGGACACCTCCTGGCACGGATTCCAATGCAGCCTCTGCCAACTCCCCCTGCCTCATTTTGTGTGCCCGACTAAATAAGTAGAACCGCTAACCAGTTCACCAAACTTAGCGAACCTCCTCCAGATTTAGCAGTAACCGCCAGATTTGGCTGGATCTTTCAAACTGCTAAGCTTCTAAAAGGTGACACATGTCACGCTGACGTCAGCATCCGTACTGCTTACGTCATCAGTACGACCTGTTGACTGTTTGACTTTTTGTCACTGTTTTTGAAAATCTTCAGAGTGTCATAACTTCTTCATACGAGCTCCGTTTGAGAAAGTAAATATATGGCCGGAATCGAGAGAACGAACCGGATGCAATGGCGTTGGTTTCATCCAATTTTAAGAACTTTGATTTTTGAGCATTTTCTGAGCCTAGGGACCCTTCTAAGACTTCTGGGTCATTCCTAGATCCTCCTTTTATGCATTTGAGTATTTTCGAGCGGTTTTGGATCCACTTGGATCATTTAATGGCATCCATGAAGGAATCCCATGTGGGGGACGACCTTGAGGAGTGTAAAACTAATCTTTTCCCAATTAAAAAAATTGTGGATCGAAAAATACCCTTTGAGCAAATTCAACCATTTATCTACAACATTTGCATCTATCAGTCCTTCAAATAATGGAAAATCGAAATTTACCTATACCTTGAAGGGGGTTGCATGGTCGCTTGATGAAGATGTGTCTCATGTGGGAAGTCGTCGAAGGATATGTGCAAAGTTGTCCATCATTTCGTTCCTTTTTCGCGCAAGGGCTTCCTCGAGCAACATTTTAAAAGGATCTCCTACTCCATCATCTTTATTTTTGTTCCCCATGGGTTGTTGTCAGGATCGACGTGACTGATCTTGCAATGGATCGACTGGTTCGAGTCCCAACTTCTTGTACCCAGATCTTGTCGGGGACATGCACCAAGAAAAATAAATGAAGAGCAGACTACTCTGATACCACTGATCTAGATTTATGAGCAGAACAAAATGAATAACAGATTGAATACAATAACACAAATATATAGAGAACAACAAAAGATATTCAGTGAACAATAACTTCTATCGAATAAATGAAATAGGCTGAAACTGTAAAACTGCAGAACTGAAAACAACTTGCTCAAATTGTGGTAGCTATCTCTGAGAAGATATGTGGCTGCTACACGCATTCCTCTGAAAAGAATGATTACAATGAGGCTCCATAGGCCTTTTTAACATTACTCATGAATGCCAAAACCCTAGACATCCAAAAACCTAACCTAGGAGATGAAATGTCAAAAGTTATGTGGGCCCCGATGGGTAAGTTGGTACCTCAACTTCCCGGGGTCGTAACTTTTGCATACGACCTCCTTTTTAAGCGCATGATAGCTCGTTGGAAAGGTATTTTTGAGAAGTACACATTATTCTATCAAACTCTAACTCGCTGAACAATTTGACTGTGGCAAGCCAAAAAAACATTGTTTATGGCCCCAAAATGGCCCTGGAAGTACATAAAGATGTACTGACATGAAAACTTCCAAAATAAGCCAATTCGATTAGGTGGGCGGCCACCAATATCCACCTAGAAGATGTGTAGGGATTCAAACATCCCTGGAAATGTAGAAACCACAATTACAAAGAAGTACAAAATAACGTGTTGAACTAAAAACTGTCAAGAGGAGTCAGTGGGAATAAGTAGGTGGCCACCAATATCCACCTGGATCAAAACTACTTGTAAATATCATCCCTGGTGATCTTTTTCAACTCATGTATGGTAGGTAGGAGGTGTTGTGGTACATCCAAGGAATATCTAAACAGAGGGACATGATCCATCTAAACTCTCACAGACTCTAAAATATCTAAAACCGCCACGAACCAACCTCAAGCTTGGCCTCAAGGGCTAGAGAGGGAAATGGTATCTGAAGAACAATAGGCCTATTGGCACCGAAAGTTTTGGGTTTAGTTTTGTCCCACATTTTTGCACACACATAATGAAATGCACAAAGAATGACATATAGTGCACGTCGGACCAGGTTTTGTCAGTTGCACCAAAAATCAAGAAGATGCCCTTCAGAATCAAGAAAGGAATCATCGAGAAATCTTCCCGAATGATTACTGCCAGTAGAATATGAGGATGTGGGACATATAGAAGACGAGTTGGCTAGGCATTTAAGATCACCATTGATACATAAATTCTGTGTGGAGTGCTAGCAGACACTAGAAGTGTGTGAGGCAGTTTTATAAGGAAAACGAGTGGAGCAGAGCAAAAAGAGACAACGCTCACCAATAGAGAAAGCTATAAAAGAAAGCAATAATATTAGAAATAGGTTTGGTTGGTTAGCTAGTTAGACATTGAGGAGAAGAGTCTCGTTGAGTCTTTAGTATTGAGTTTGCTCTAAGCTTGTTGTAATACCATAACGCTTTTGAATATATTTCGGAGTTTGTTGTCTGTTTGAGTTTTCAGCAAAGGCGCATTACGCAGTATGTTGTAATTTTGAGGATTTATATAGAGAAGACATGAAGTTCTATGGTTATCATATGTATTTGTCCTACACATTGTATATCTATGTTGTAATGGAATGGCTCTAGCAATAAAGATGCAATAGTTCTTATCCTTTATGTGTCTATCATGTATGATTTTTTTTTGTTAGTTTGTTTGTGACATGTGGGACTAACCTGTGGCTAAGAAACTGCGACTAAGGGGCATCTAAGCCATCAAAATCACCAGGGGATCACACCCGGCCTGAGCCACACCAACCCTTAACATGGATGAATTTTTGTCCCCGCAAGTTTCGAACTGGTGACTTTAACATCACGGAGTGCCTTAACAACACACTTTGTCACTGACTATCCTACACCTCAGGGACTGTCTATCATGTATGAGTTAAATATGTGTGTGTATTTTTTTAATTCTTAGTCATAATAATTTTCCAGATATAAGTTGCATGGATTCCAATCCTGATGACTTTTCGTGTAATTAGCCTTCATTTATGTCACAAGACCTTATGGTATCTATGATCCTCTTTGCATCTCGGGTGAGACCTTCCCTGGACTTGGCCGAGGATTCATATGTCGATGCTTTGGGGGTTTTGTTGGACAACTTTGGACAAACCCTAGGTCTAAACTCCCCAATGTTAAGAAGGGCACGCACAAGCATGGATCAAAATGCCCAACAAATGGTTATGTTGTCGGGACCTGAAAAATATTGTTTGGAACAATGAAGACAATAAATGAGGTGGAATCCATCAAATGAGGAAATTCAAGATTGGGTCGACACAAATGAACACGAGTTTTCCCTGCAAGAGACTCGAGGATTGAGGGTGAATGCAAAGCAATGGAAATACATGTATATTTACTCTGATATGCATGAAATTTTCTTTGTTGAATTTCCTTATATGTTGCATGAATGGCTAAAAAAGGCAATCTACTAACAATTCTCCAGTGTATCCATTGGAACCAATGGTTTGGGATCAAGCCAAGCTTGAAGAATTTAAAGCCTTGGACAATAAGTGGACTTGGGCTATTGATTTATGGTTTGCTCGAGTAAAAGAAGGCTACATTGTTGAATTGACTGTGGAATAGACTGATTCTTTCAAGGAGGTTGAAATAAAGTTTGGAAGAAGACCGAGAAGGCGGATGTTGGAAGAAATTCTGCTTTGGATAAAAATGTTGTTCATTGAGAAAGGGCTAATGCACATGCAGCTCGATCGAATGGCTGAGTAAACTCCTCTAGCGCGGTGGGGGAGGGGGAGGTTTGCAAAGATGGTGGAAATTCATAAAAGAGAGAGAATGGGTCTATTGAGGAGGATCCTAAAATTGTCGAGATGAGGTGAGGTAGAGTAGAAAAAGAGTCGAGAGCTACGCAAGAAGAGTTGAGATAAGACAAAGACTGGAAGAAAAAGGTGGAAAATAATTAGTCAAGGGCGCGTGACAAGGGGTTGGGTCCAAGATGAAGAGTAAATAAATTGCACCAGGGGGTAGTGCAGAAGAGTATGATGTGCCAGAGTGGAGCACAAACGAGGATAGGCCCACAAAGAGGCGTGGCATTGAGGAGATGGTGTCCAATAGGGATACCAGTAGTAATACTAGTACATACCTAGGTGACGAAGTCCGCACACCTTAGTTATTGCAAAGTGCCGCAACCTTAGAGGAAGATGAATCATAGAACAACGGTGCACAAATAAGCAAATAGGATGGCGCGTAGAGTAGTAGTGTGTTGTTCGAATAGAACAATTGAGCGTAAAGTGGCAATGCATAGATCAGATTAGGAAATACAACAAATATTTGTAGTGCACAGGTCAACCTGAAAGATGGAGTGCACATTTGCAGTGCTTAGTTAGGATAGAGTGCAGCGTGTAGGTGCGTCGGAAGAAGAGGAAGATGGAGGATCCCTTAGTGGTGGGGGAGACAAATTGACAATAGTATATGGTTTTGCACGATTGCAAGCAGATACCTCTCTGGGTCACCTCACGAGAAGTTTCAAAAGAAGATGGACTTACCCCCCTTTGTACCACCCCCCTTGTGCATTTTTAATCAAGAAGAAAGCACAATAGATAATGAAGAAGAAAAGAGAAGCGAAGAGATGAGTGAAGAAGAAGGTGAAGTCAACAATACTTTACCCCAAGCTATAATGGTGTGGAAAAGTCGAGTCCCTAGCAGTCAGAGAAGCGGAACTAGCTTGAGTTTGAATATGGAAAATTAAGACAATATACTGAGACTTCTTGTGTTCCACATAATGGGTAAGGATGATGTAGAGAAACATTGGTTTACATGTGAATCAATCTGGTATATGAAGAGAATTATAGACGAAGCAACCAAAATCACACAGTTGGAAACCACGTTCAGGGACAAAGCCTTGATGTGGTATATGAAATATAAGGATACTCCACCAGCGAGATAGGCGAGGTCCCCGAATGAAATTAAGCAGGATCTACTTAGGGAGTTCCAGAAACCTAAGTCAGAATCCCATTGTATTACAAAAATAAAAGAGATCAAGTAGAAGGAAGGAGAAACGGTATAGGATTATGACCAATGGTTTAAAATCTTGTTGGATACGCTGACGTTCCAAATCTAGGATGTGCAACATAGAGAATGGTTTATTCTGGATTTACTACCCCATATTCAAGTCCCATTCACCCAATAGAAGGTGATGAGTTAGGCAAAGGCAATAAAAATAACGATGTGCTTGGAAGCTACACTTGCAGGCACAAAGACATCGAACGGGTTGGCGTAGGTGCAGTCACAACTGGCCAACTTGACAATGAAACTGCATGATATGGTAAAGACTAAAGTCATGTGCGAGCACGTATGGTTTACCACATGTCGCTCTGAGAGGCATCATAGAGATGAGTGCCCTGTCCTTCCCAATTATGTGGTGAAAGGTGCATCGAGTCCATTTCCATCTGGATAGTCAGAATGGTTCGAGATATGTAGACAGTGGGTCCATGTGCCACCCCACTGTCCAACCTTGCAAAAGTACCAAATGACGACTCACACTCCATTCTGCAAGTTCTGTAAGTTGATCAGGCATGATGTCAAAAGTTGTCGCTCACTCCAGTTAATGCAAGATAATACTCACGATGCATTTCGGGTAAAAGAGGAGTAGAAAGGTGGTGAGCATGGTAGCACGAAAAGAGGCGGATACCAAGGAGGTCCCCCAGGTGGATATGGGCATGGTCGTAGACACAAATATGGTGGAGGGGGAGGTAGACCCCCACATGTTTTAATTGCAATGAGATCGGTCATGTCTCACGATTTTATACCAAACCACACGTGCTTTGTGCATATTGTTATAGTCTTGAGCATGCCACCAAATATTGTCCCAACTTACTGAAGAAATGGGAGGAAAAGAATACCAATTGTAACATGGTGCATGTTGAGCCATGCAAGAACAAGAAGAAGAACTAGGAGGTTGATATCTCGTTAGTAACTCGCAGAGGGGAGAAGACAATAGTAGATTTCGATCACGGTTAAGGTTCACATCAAAAGCTGGATGGAAAAATAAGGAAGGCACCTCAACCCTCTCTAAAGTTTGATGCTACTTAGCATAAGCAGTTTTTGCACGATGCGCAGAAAGCCCTGGAAGAAGAAAGAGCATGTGAGGAGCTACAATGCACGACTCATAGGTCACTTGAAGAGGCTCGAATTTGGGAAGAAGTTCAGAAGGCGACACAAAGGTCATTTGAAGAAACTCATATCCGCAAAGAGGTACAACGAGCGATGTAGCGGTCACTGGAAGAAGCTCGCGTGCGTGAGAAATTGCAGCCTGCAACACAAAGATCCTTGGAGGAGGTTCGCATGTGTGAAGAAATGCAGCCCGCGACACAAATATCGATAGAGGAAGCTCACATATACACTGAGTTGCGATGCACTAAGCAAAAGGAATACAAAGAATAGGACCAGGAGGAATTGCAATGCACAACACACACAAAATCTTTGTGTAACTTAGGTCGCAGGGCATACAATGACAATCAAGTAAGTACTTTCTTACACTATTGTTTGCGATTGCTTAAAGATCCAAAGGATGCAAGTAAGTTAACTCATATGTTAGCTACTTGCATGAAAGAACAAGGAGTGGAGGCTACCATATCCACTCCACTGCCAGAAAGAGATGTATGTCAGGTCAGCAAGCAAAAGTGCATTGGCCGAGAATTTAAGATGAAAACGAAGCTTGGTGGCTATGACATGAATGGAGTCATGTTGGATTTGGGATCCGACGTGAATATTTTCTCGAAGAAATCTTGGGAGGTGATAGGTAAACCTAAGTTGGTGTGGTCGCCCATCTAGCTCTGATTGGCCAATCAATATAAGATCTACCCAATAGGTCATATGGAGTAGGTGGAGGTAAACATAGAAGTAGTGAAAACAAAGGCCGAATTTGAGGTCATAGAGATTATGGATGAATCTGATCCATATCCTACATTATTGGGTATTGACTAGGCCTTTGACAATAATGCAGTGTTAAACTTGAAGAAAAGGCATATGTCCTTTGAAACAGACACCCTGCATGTGGTCGTGCCACTAGATCCACATGAAGGTGACCGGTATAATGATCCCATGGATGAGGATGTGCGAAGCTCGGTCATTGAAAACATTTACAAGATCACGGGGCACAGGAAAGACTACATCAACCCCACCGTAGATGGGGAATTAGGTTGGAAGAGTGTCAAGTCTTATGACACAAATTTTGAGGATGCCATGGATAGGTGGTAGAATAGGCTCTACGAAGTTTCCACGTGCATATGCACAAGGATAACAAAAGTGGTGTGATGGATCGGGTCTGAGTTGTCTGATGCCTCGTGGTTTGATGGGACAAGACTAGTGGAGACGTTCCTTATATAGATGGAGAAAATTGTTCTCGTGGAGCTGAGACTTTAAGCCATGGATGTACTAGTTAAGGGACACCTGCGCAATGGTGGGCGACTCACCGCCTGCATATTTAGAGCTGGGCACAGGTCAAAAAGTTCATAAAGGTTCGATTCCAGCCCATCACTGATTACAAGCTATCCAACCGATACAAGGGCACCGAGGATCCCCAGGAACACATTTCCTTTTGTGAAGGACGCTGGACCTCTAAGAACATCCCTTGAGCCCAATGGGTTCATCAATTTGTCCACACAATGGACATGGTCCCTAGAAGCTGGTACATTTAGGAGGAACTCACGGGGCAAACAGTTGAGTGGACCCATATGAGTTCCCACTTTCTTTCAACCTTTTGTTTCACCATGGAAKATTTGACTCACAGAGAGGCACTYTGCCAAATTAAGGATTTTATTTTCCATCGACAACCAAACGACACCACCCCCAAGGTGGTCTGCTCAKTTCCCATATTGCTTTAAAGAAAGATGAGCTTCTCTTACTCAAATTGTCCACCTTTAGCACTTACGGTTGTTGGCTCRGGGACGAGCCAAATAATAGTGGTGGGGGCTTGTTGGCACCCAAAGTTTTGGGTTTAGTTTTGCACACATGCACAAATGAATTGTGTGCGCTCGTTCCATAGTTTTGTGCATGCCCAAGGAAATGTGTGAAGAATGACATAGAGWGCTTGTTGGACCAAGTTTTGTCAGTTGCGCACCAAGTTTAAAGTCTACCAAGTGTGCGTCGTTCCGCGTTTTGTCAGTTGCGCACCAAGTTTAAAGTCTACCAAGTGTGCGTCGTTCCGCRTTTTGTCAGTTGCGTCGGAAATCATGAAGATGCTCGCTGAAATCAAGAAATGAATCATTGGGAAATATTTTTGAACGATTAATGCCAACAACATACGAGGATGTGGGATTGCCAGAAGATGAGCTGGCTAGACAGTTAAGATTGCCATTGATTCAAAAAGTCTACGTGGAGCATTGACAAACACCAGAAGCGTGTGAGGTAGTTTTGTCAAGAAAACAAGTGGAGCAGAGCAGAAAGAGACAATGCTCCACAATAGAGAAAGTTATAAAAAGAAGCAGTAATATCAAAAACATGGTTGGTTGGTTAGCTAGTTAGATATTGAGGAGAAGATTCTCGCTAAGTCCATAGTAATATTGTTGGTTAGCCTATTGTAACATTGTAATGCTTTTGAATATATTTCCAAGTTTGTTGTTTGTCTGAGTTTTGAGCAAAGGAGCATTGCGCATTATGTTGTAATTTTGAGGATTTATATAGAGAAGACATGAAGTTCTATGGTTATCATATGTATTTGTCCTGCACAATGTATATCTCCGTTGTGATGGAATAGATCCAATAATAAAGATGCGACAGTTTTGATCCATTATGTGTCTATCATATATGAGTTAAATATGTGTGTGTATTGTTTTGTTTCTTAGTCATAATAATTTTCCATATATGAGTTGGATGGATGCCAATCCTGATGATTTTTTCATGTGATTAGCCTTCATCCCTGTCACAAGACCTTATGGTCTTTGTGATCCTCTTTGCATCTTAGGTGAGACCTTCCCTGATCTTGGTCAAGGATTGATATGTCGATACTCTAAGATTTTTGTTGGACAACTCTAGATGAACCCTGGGTCTAAACTCCCTAGCGTTAAGAAGGACACACACAAGCATGGACCAAAATTCCCAATAAGGCCTGGTATGGGTATCGGTCTCGGTCTTTACCCCTCACTGAGTCAGTGAAGCTCTGGATGCGATGCAGAAAATAGATCAGTCTAAACATTATCTCAAGTTGGAAGGTTCGGGCCCTAAACTCTACTAGGATGATATGTTGAGTCATTGTCTGCTTGCATCTAATGATGCACTAGAGGAGAAGGGTCTAGACTCTCTCAACTAAGGCCTAATCAAAATCAAGTAAAGAAGGCCCCCAAACCTATAATCCATAGAGAACAATGGGTCAAATAAGAGAGTTCATGAGGGACATCTTGGATGAGATGTCCTGAAAGTGGTGACAGAAGCATTGTCTCTCAAGAAGGACTAAGGATCTGTAACCCTTGTTGATCTGAGGCTGGAGGGTTGGTTGTAAACTGAAGTGGGGTCCTGAGAATTGAAATCCCAAGTATGTGTAGGTGTTGGTGATCTTGATCTCCTCCCTTCTAAAGAAGAAATGAAAGTATGAGGTATTCTTCAATCTGTTTAAGATCATAACCTTGGTTTTACCTAGGTTGACCGTTAATTGAAAAGGTTGCAGAAGAGAGTTAAGGCATCTAATAATCCATGTAACCCTTAGAGAGACGAGGCTAGGAGGACCACATCATCAACAAAGAGGAGGATGGATATCAAAACTTGGTGGAGGAGGCACCGATCACTATCCTGGATATGCTCGTGAAGAAAGGCCTCCAACTCATCAATATAAATCCCAAATAATGTAGGGGATAAGGGGCAACCTTGTTTAACCCTAATGGTACTCCCGATGAAATCAGACACCTCGTGAACTGTGCGAASATGACCAAGGACTAACTCATATAGACRCATGATARCAATTAGTAGGATCTGGGAGATGTTAATGTCTCTGAGCCTCTGGAACAAGGCTTCTCRCTGGATGGAGTAAAAATCTTTATGAAAATCTACAAAACAACAATAGACTTTCGAAGAACTATGTCGTGCCTCCTCAATGATGGCCCATAGGGTAAATATGTGATCGATGGTATGATGAGTAGGTCAAAATYCTGCTTGTCCCCTAGCTCTAAGGTATCTATGCTCCAACTCACTAGAGAACTTGATATGGAGAATCATAGCATAGAGCTTCAAGAAAGTGTGGCCTACCATAATCGTCCTGTAGTTGTTGGCATCTAAGTTGGGGCTCGATTTGTGTATCGGGTGAATGATGTGATGTGGTCATGCCGATGGAAAACTTGTACGGACCACATGGTTGAAGAGATCAACCAAATGAGAAACCAGAGCACAAAGATCGTGCTTAAAGAAATATGCTTGGAAACCCTCCTCGTTTATTGCTTTGTTGTTGTTCATCACCCAAATGGGCTCTCTAATGTCGTCGTCTAAGAATAAGAAGCATGAAGAGGGAAAAGAAGTAACCAGAATCTGGGACTGCCCAATAATATCATGGGGAGTGAATATGTGAGAAAACATGGATTAGAGGTTAAGGTCGGATGGGAGGAAAGAGTGGTGGGAGAGGATGTTGCATCATAAGTGTTTAGGGGAGTGAGTAAGGGAAGTACATAAGTACCATCTCCTATGAGAAACAAAGAGACATTTATTGTAGTGGAGGAGACGATGATAAGAAACTTCGAGGTTGGGGTAAGAGGGGTGAACATGGGTGAATGTGTGTTAAAGCTGGAGAGCCTTCCATTCCTCATCATACCATCATTTCATAGGGTAGGAGTTGGGCTTTTGGGAGGTGGAAGTGGATCGGGTGGAACGAGGGTATAACTTGAGGGTCGCGTCACAAATGATGGATGAGAGGCAGTTGTACTTGGTAGATGCATAATGAATTAAGGAGAACCGGGTCTTGGAGGGGAGCATCTGGTGAAGGTGGGTAGAAAAGGCTTTTGGGTTCCCCTCATCAAATCGTAAAGTAGTATGGGGTGGGCCCAAGGGGGGTGTGGCGGGAGGGGGGTTGCCAACGCAGAGAGAGAAGGAAAGAAGACATGGTCTGTGAGGAGGATGGGGGAAGCAAAGAAGTGACGAATAAAGGGGAATAAGTTTTGGCTAGAGAGGGTATAATCAATAACACTCGCTCCTTTTCCATGAGGCTGACATGTGAAAAAGTGAGAATATCGGAAACATGGGAGCTCGTTCAGAATCAACAAGTCCCAAGATTCCCTTAAGTGCTAAAGGTACCAACCATAGGTTGTGTAAGGTCCCAACACATAGTTAGACATTCGGTGAAGCCCCACTGACTCTAGATCTATCTCCTAGATGCATAACACATCCTTTGATTGATTATGGAGAGAAATCTAGAGGGCTCTGGTGCGGGAGTTGAAGTCACCTAGAAGGAAAACCTCCCCAACCATTGAGTATTGGGTGATGTCGACATACAAATCTATAAAGGGGTCCACGTCGGGCCCATTATGAATAACATATGATTAAGAAGCTATAGGGAAGTAATAGACTGCAATGTAAATGTCCTTGGGGAGAGGTGAACACCTCGAACCCAAAACCACATAAAACCAACAAACTCATCCACGATCACCAAAGAAATCCTGCTCCTGAGGGAGTCTCTAACAAAACAAACAACTCCACCTAAACCTATGATACCCTCTGAGCTCCTCGTATTTTGTCTACAGGTTGAAAATTGATCCTGTAATGTCTGGGAGAGGTCGAACATGGCTCTCGTGCATTTCGATGATGAATAGGATTTCCAACGACCTAAGAGAATCATATAATAGAACTGATGATGACCAAAAATGCCCATTTCCATTCTAACAATTGATGGAAATGCATGCACTTATCACCTCTTCCAATGGGCCCATCATTTGGAAGACCTAGATCAGGCTTCTCACATGGGTGGAAAAGAGTCTCAGATGATTGCTTTGAGGTTCTTGATGACTTCCTATTTCACTAATTAGCATGCTGCTGTAACCAGCTACTTGGAGCGTTTGATCTCCACAACCTGTGTTCTGGTGAGATCTTCGTCAAAGAAGATCTTACTGGGAAGAGAAAACAACTTTCACTTAGCTCCAAGAGCTCGAAACTGATCAGCCACGGACTTGAATCAAAGGAAGAGAGTAGAGTTGGACCCAAGCTAAGCTCTATCAAGGGTCACATCAAGGAGATCTAGATTATCCATAAGAAATAATCTTCCAACCACCATGGGGTTCGAGGATGGAAGAGATAGAGAGAAGCCTCTCACTTAGAGGTTCAATTTTCGTGCATGCCTAATATGTTCCTCCATGAGTTTAGCTTGTGCCACCTCCTCAATTGTTGCCAGAGGGGGTGGGGGTTGGGGGGGGTGATTTATCCCTTCCTCTAACTACCTATGCGCATTAGTCGATATGCATTTTCATTTCATGTTTAAAGGTATCTTGTTGAGATTTGATCTCCTCATGCTTGTTTTTAAGATCGAGAATTTCTCCATGTAAGGTGTTGTCAGGGCGTGGTGGAGGGCATCTTGCTCCTTGTTGTCATTTAACCGTTTCTTCAGTGATATGTTCTGCAATTCAATTTTTTCCACCCTGTTTGTGAGTTCACTGACCTCTATCTGTAATGTTAGGTTTGATGATTCTAGGAGTTTTAATCTCATAATTGGTCCCTGAATAATCCCGTTGCTGCCCCCATCTTCAAAATCATGTGTATCTGAGTTTGAGATCCCTATGATTACATTAATGTCGATGTCTTCTCCAACAAAGATGTCTTCCATCCCTTCCCTTGGACTGACTGTATATAAGGAGGAATCTATGCCCTCTAACAAAGGAGAAGGACAAATGATTTGTATGGGGGTCATCAAGATAGGTTAGAGCGGTGAATTTCCTAGAGGCATTAGGGAGACCCTACGAAGAGAAAAATCAACACCAACCACTAAGTTTCAAAACCCTCAAGCTTCATGTGCACAAACCCTAATCGAAGAGTTGAATTTTAGCGGACCGATCGTTGAATGTGGCTGTGGATCTAGTCGTAGATTGTGAGTGATGTGTTTCTCTGGATGTAGGGCTGTCCCCATCACTAATAACTCAAGATAGGTTGTGCATGCATGCATGTATCCTCTCTGTTGTAATACCTCTACTCTCTATCTCTGTTAAACTTGACTAGGTCACATGGGCACATACAAGTTGAACTGTGACGACTCTTTCTGAATGGACGCTTTCTTCTTTATTTGATAAGGACTGCCGACTTTCTTCTTTTGTGAACGCATTTGAATTGATATGCGCTGTGAATACCACTATGAGTGCCTTCATATGAGTTGTGGGGTTGTGTCGGACTTCGATAGAGTTAATATGACGATTCTCCTTCCTCAATTATCTTCTCACAACAACTGCTCTCCTTAGACTGTGAAGAATCATATAAAATGATAACTTTGACTCTCTTAGTTGAATTGTGAATAATGAAACATATTAACATTGCAAATACAAACAAAGATATATTATATATATAATATAATTAGAGAAATTATGCATCTAGCTCATACTAATGCACACACATAAAAAAATAAATAAATGAACAATAAAGCATATTAACAAGGATTACAAATACATATATTAACAAGGATTACAAATATATGTATGACCCATGCTACTCACACTGCATGGGAAAGAAATGCACACATAAAAAAATAAAAATAAATGAACAATAAAGAAATGCACACATAAAAAAATAAAATAAATGAACAATAAAGCATATTAACAAGGATTACATATATAATATATGTATGACCCATGCTACTCACAATACATGGGAAAGAAATGAATGATGAAATATATATATATATATATATATATATATATATATTCTTCCAATAATTTTTAAAAATTAGAGAGATTATGCATCTAGTTCAAATAGAAAATAAATGAACGATAAAGCATAGTAACAAATTCTTCTAATAATTTTTAAAAATTAGAGAGATTATGCATCTAGCTCAAATAGAAAATAAATTAACGATAAAGCATAGTAACAAAGGGTTACATATAGAATATACGTCTCACCCATGCTCCTGCACACTACTAATGCATGAGAAAGAAATGAATGATGAGCATATTGACATTGCAAATGGAAATAAAGATGAAGGCTGCCTCCCTCGTAAAACCCTTAAAAGTCTGTTAAACCCCTATTTCTATTTCTTAAACGGAGGGGAGCACTTTCACTGATTTGATAGATCAGTGCAGATAGCAGGAGGGAGAGAGCAGAGAGTCTTGAAGGGAGGAAGAGGAAGAGAAGATTGATCTATAGATGGCGTTGCGGCTCTTGGTCAGGCGAGCAGGTCGCCTCACGGCCTCATTTTCGCCTGCAAATGGAAATACATGTATGTGGTACTGCGTTCAGTCACAAATAAACTTTCATTCAAGTGAAGTGGATAAATCCAAAGTACATATATAAGCACAGTCAAGTCAAGGTTATTCGATGAATGCATAGATATTGTATAGTGCATTTTAATTTCTGTCAATCCAAAGCAATCATAGTTTTAAGGGGATTAAAAAGTATTTTAATGTATGTCTGCCCCGCTGACAGCGAATAACGAGAGTGAGTGTGTTTTGCCAATAAAGTAAAGGTAATCTTTTGCTTGATCTGCACTAGGTATGTGTAAGTTTCAGCACTTGCACCGTACCTACGATCTTGTAAGCTTTGTAGTCCCATTTCAATTTCATGATTTTTTTTGAAGGTTGGTTTTGGAGTACTCGGTAGTTGACAGTTACAGCTGTAAATCTATGAAATGCATCATCGCATCGTCATGGTCGATAGGCTTTTCATCTCCAGTAAACTGTCTGTCATGAGTTCAATCTCCGAGTAGTCATCATCGCCTTTTTTCCACTATTGGACATATAAGGCCGTAAATGTGTCTATATGGACTCTGCATGATATGGTTGACGGACCCCCCCCCAAATTTCAAACTCTTTAGTTATACTACACCTAGCTGCTGGAATTGAGGGAGGCCTCAGCCATGTAGCACCTTAGTTTGCCACATTGTTGTGGTTGCTTTTCAATTCTGTTGTGGATGCTGGAGCTCCTGCAACTCATCCAGCATCATTTGCAGATCATGCATGCCACTACAGTGAGAAAGACATCTACAGTATGGCAGGCCTCTGTGTCCCAAATTGTAAACGCACATGACCATGGTATTCAGGTGTATGTGGTTTTGAGTGTTGATCTTTTACTATATGGATTTTCTATTTCTTTTCTTCCATGGCTGGTAATAGGTATTTGGCCAAACATGTGTTATCGGTTCAGCCTACAATTTCTACACGTTCAAAACTTCAATGTTACAGGCTCGGGTGTACCATTAGGATGGAGAGAGAAGTTACATACAAACGTTATGAAAAGGTCTTTCCCAGAAGGGCTGGAAGAAAGTTGAATCTATCCAAAAGTGTTTTCCTATAGGAGTATTGGGGGTGAGATTGCATAGACCCTATCCAATCCTTTCGGAAGAAATAGGTATGCTCCCCTTAGAAACAGCAGCAGTTTGTCACTTTATTACATCCATAGGAAAAATTTAACATAGTGTACTAAACCATCTCCCATATTAGGCTATGATGGCAACACAGGCGAAACAATGCTATAAAACAGGTACAAATTGGATTAGAATATGGGAAATTGATGTGAAGGGCTTACCAGAAAACTTAATAGCTGTTAGAGATTTAGTTCAATCCAAACTTGGCAAATCTCAAAGGAAAAGATGAACTTCTACTGTAAGAAAATAAATCACATGGCCAGTTATGAGGAGCATAAATACTTGCAGGAGTCCACATCAGTCCATAATAGATGCTTGATATGTATGATGAGGACGAGTTCACATAACTTGTCAATTGAAACAGGAAGATGGAAATGAATGGAAAAGACGAACGCAAATGTCTATTATGTGACGAACAAGCGATTGAAGATGAGATTCACGTGTTGTTAAAATTGTCCCCGACATGGCCAAATCGTACTTAGTTTTCATTGCATAAAATTCAGCCCAGGGAGCTAAATGCATTTCTGAACTTTCCAGCCAAGCATGTAGGCAACTTTCTCCTTGTTTTTTCTATTTTTAGCTAAAAAAATACTATATTGATCAAAGTTCACCAATGCTGGTATAAGACCTAATCGTATCCCAACCAGTGTCAACCTTCAAATCAATTCTATATGGTCCAGGCCTTTTTGCATTTCCATACATTGATATGACTAAAACAACCAATACTCTTAACTCTTACATTTTATTGATTATTCACATGGGCATTCTTGTTGCCTTTCTTTTCCTTTTTCTTCTTTACTTCAATCCAATCCTTTTCATCTGACTTAAATGGTTTTGGGTCTGATTGACTGTCATTATTCACAAGTTCAGAAAGGTTTAATTTCCTTCTATTTCTTCTTTGGACTGACAATTTGCACTACAAATCCAACTTTGGAGGCAAGGATACCAACACCTCTTGCTCATCTTCATCTAAGATGTTGTTGCTCGACATTTCATTTCCTTCTTCATGTTTCACTTACTTGGACAAATCGTCTTTTAGAATACTTATTTTCGACATTTCTTTTTTAGGGATTGTTTTCTTGGCTAGATATACAACTTCTATCAAATGGCGGTGTTCCTGCATCAAGTAGGTCTTTGGTAACTTTGCGTCTTGTTGTTCTCCTCGATAGATTTTCGGGACTCCAAAGTTGTATCGACATTATGACTTAGACAAGATGCTATAAAGCACTCATAGGGAAAGCATGATTTGTATCTAAAAGCTACTCATTCATAGTCCAATTTTTGCTTCCATGTAGATTTGACCACCTTCAACGGGATTTCCTTAGGGAGATATTTGGTGAGGTCCATTATGATACACAACCTTGCATAGGTTGCTAGATGCCTTTTACTAGTTTCGCGACAACAAAATAAAACTTCACCATAGCATTTCTAATGGGCAGGGAATCGGGTCCCCAAAATTGTAAGATAAGATAAGATTATTTTATTAATGTCCGACTAATGACCACAAAAGTAGGTCAAAGGGACTGCTGAGTACAGTGATGTCAATACAATGCGGGAGAAACAAAAGGTCTCCTATAAAAGACAAAATGCAGAAAGTAAAGTGTGACAAGGTAGAGTAGTAGAGAGTGAAACCAACTCCGAGGTATGAATAACCCTTGACCCTGAGCTCAGATACCTGCTCTGATGATGAAATGTATCGTAGGTGACTATTTAAGAACAAGAGGAGCCATAAGAAGAAGAAGAAGAAGAAGAGAGGAAATGGGTCTGTTCTGGAGTGGACCCATTTCTCCTACCATCCGAGGCCGACTGAAGGAAGGTGAGTATAGTAGGGTGTCCTGAGAGGGAGCTAGTAGGTTGCCTGGATTGTCCGCTGTGCTGCTGACTAGTCGAGGTAGTGCACCGACGAGGTTTGGGAGATCTTCTCCGTCTCCTTTGAAGGGATCTGGTTTGGTCATGTTGCTGAAATCTCGTGGGACAAGGGAGGTCTCACGGATCCGCACTAATTTGGAGTCCAGGGTTGCACTGATGTCGGTCTTTCTCTTAGTTCCCCTTCTAGAGGGTAGCACTGTGAAGAAGGAGGTGATCCACCAAGTAGGGTTAGGTCTTGTAGGAGGCTAAAGAGTATGGGCCCGGTGCGTGAAGGCCTCTTGCATGTATAAGGCTAAGCACCGTTGATCTGGATACCTGAAGAATCTCGTGAGGGTTTGAGTCCAGCTTAATAAGCAATGAAATCACCCCCTGATCTCATAATAAATGGGGCAACAAAAGATGAAGTGCTCCTCAGTCTCGACCTGCTGAAGCTGGCATAACTGACAGAGCTTGTCTGGTTGGTCGATTTGGTCGTGTGTCTCTACCTGAAGTCTATGAGAGCCCACTCTGAAATGCGAAGAGCATGGACCTAGTGGCGGAATGTATATTGTGGTCAAGCGATGAGTCCATCCCTAAGCTCCAAGAAATTCTCAGCATAAAAGGCCATCTTTGGGTGTAACCTACCAGGAGGGTTAACCCAAGTGATCTGTATAAATTGCCTATAAATGTTATCTTTGGTGATCTTTTTCAACACTTGTTTGGTCGATAGGAGATGGCCAGGTGCATCTAAGGAATATCGAAATGGAGGGAGGCGATCCATCTGAATTCCCATGGACTCGAAATGATCTGAAACCCCTGTGAACCAACCTCGAGCTCGACCCAATGGGCTAGAGAGGGCAATAGTCTCCGAAGAGCAATACACCAAGTACAGGTACTGGTCTTGCCCTTTCACCAAGTCAGCTAAGCCCCATATGCGATGCATAAAAGAGACTGTTATCGCATAGTTTATAGCTAGGAAGAAAGGCTATAAAGTAGAGGGCCAAACTGGCATAACAGGAACCTATCCCACCCAATGTCACCACGATGGGAAGGTTCTTTCTCTTTAGGGAGGTGATGCCCAGGGGAGACGTCCCCGGTGACTTGGGGTTTTGAAGAGGCTAAAGGATAATCAGACAATGACAAGTTCCCCCCTTCACAGATCACCACCAAAACAGATAGTCCGACTTATAGCCAACAAAGATAACCAAGTAGAATCCCTACCCGAGAACAAAGCAACAATAAACTGATATATGCAGGCTCTGGTTAGTACTTCATATATATCAAAGACTATTTGATATTCAATATAAGCAATTTGAAAGTAAATGTTGACGAAGTCAATGTTTACAAAATAACACTGAAAGATAATGTCACTTCACCAATAAATACTAGAACGATATGGCATTCAATGCAATAAATCAATACTTGACTTAATTAA
>ML786948.1:246098-259532 GCA_009831015.1 Picea engelmannii
TCATTTTTAGGCTTTTATCTTTTACCAGCTTGCTTTTACCTTCTGGGCCTTTAGCCCCTTCTTCCCACGAGGTAAGGTGCAGTCCTGAAATAGGTCAACCCAATGCCTGGACAAGGGGAATGGGATAGGTGAGCGGGAAACAACATGTAAGAGTGGTGCTATGATGGGAGCGAACGATGGCTTTTCAAAAATCCCCTTAGTGGCAAACCAAAACCTACAGACACAGGCTTGCTAGGGCACCCTGTCAATCCCCCCAAACATGGTCAAGTGAGCAAATGTAGGTCCAAGCAGTCGTTAGAGATAAGAGGAACTAGATGCATATATTTAAAGGTTTCAATGATCAAAAGTGACACATACCATGATACCTGGACCAATTACCTCATGGAGCAAGAACCTCTTCTGATACAGGACCAAGCCTAAGGTGATGGATGCTGCTGCTGCTGACAAGGCAAAGACATTGGAAAAAGAAAAGGTGGTCCCTCCAGGGCCATGCTCAGGTCAATCCTGCTCTCGGTACTCCATGTCTAGGACTTGTGGGCCTCGAGACATGATCTCCTAGTTATCCCTAAAAAGTGGGGATAACAGAGACCAATCTGAACACTGATGTGATGAGGATCTGTCTCCTTGCATCTAATGATGCGACAAAGGAGAAGGGTCTGAACTCTCTTAGTCAAGGCCCATTCTAACTCCAATAAGGAAGACCCCCAAATCTTTGAGCCATAGAGAACAATGGGTTGGATAAGGGAGTCCATAAGAGACATCTTGGATGAGATGTCTTGAAAATGGTGGCGGAAACACTATCCCTCGAGAAGGGCTAAGGACCCATAGCCCTTGGCAATCCGAGGCTGGAGGGTCGGTCGCAAACTGAAACGGGGTCCCGGAAATCGTACTCCTAGGTATGTGTAGGGAATTGTGATCTCGATCTCCTTCCCTCTGAAGAAGAAATGAAGGTCTATGGACTTCTTAGACCCGTTGAAGATCATGACCCTGGTTTTACCCAGGTCGACTGTCAACTGTCGAAGGTCGCAGAAGAGAGCTAGGGCATCCAACTGTCTTTGTAATTTCTCTGGAGATGAGGCTAGGAGGACCACATCATAAGCGAAAAGCAAGATGGATATCGGAACCCAGTGGAGGAGACATCCGTCATTGTTTTGGATATGGTCGTGGAGAAAGGCCTCTAGCTCATCAATATAAATACCAAACAACGTGGGGGACATGGGGCAACCTTGTTTAACTCTGATGGAGCTCCTGATGAAATCTGACATCTTGTAAATTGTGCGGAGTCAACCAAGAACCGATTCATAGAGGCACATGATGGCAGTCAATAGGGTATGGGAGATACCAATGTCTCTGAGCCTTTGGAACAAGGCTTCTCTCGGGACGGAGTCGAAAGCCTTCCAAAAGTCTACGAAGCAACAATAGGCTTTCGAAGACTGATGTCGTGCCTCCTCAATGATGGCTCGGAGGGTAAAGATGAGATCAATGGTCTGATGACTGGGCCAGAATCTTTTCTGTCCCCTAGCTCTAAGGTGTTTACGCTCAAGCTCATTAGAGAGCTTCATATGGAGAGTTGTAGGATGGTACGCCAGAAGTTTTTAGGAGAGTGAGTAAGGGAAACAGATAAATCATGTCTTCTCTGAGAGACAAAGAGGTGTTTCTTGCGGTGGAGGAGACAACGATATGAAGCGTTGAGGCTGGGGTAGGAGGGGTGAGCATGGGTGAATGCATGTCGAAGCTGGCGGTGGAGGACCTTGCATTCTTCTTTGTACCATTGGTTCATAGGGTAGGATTTGTGTTTTGGTAGGGTGGAAGTGGACCGGGTGGAGTGAGGGTAGAATTTGAGTGCTGCATCCCAAATGGTGGATGAGAGGCAATCATACTTGGTAGAGGCAGAATCAAGTAAGGGGAACTGGGTCTCGGATGGGAGCATCTGTCGGAGGTGGGTAGAAAAGGGGTCTGGGTCCCTCTCGTCAAAGCGAAAGATAGCGCGGGGTGGGCCATGGGGGGGGATGTGGGGGGAGGGGGGGTGTCAACTCAGAGAGAGAAGGAAAGAATAGCGTGGTCTGCTAGGGGGATGTGGGAAACAAAGAGGTGATGAATAAAGGGGAGTAAGTTGTGGCTAGAAAGAACGTAATCCACAACACTAGCACCTCCTCCATGGGGCCAACATGTGAAAAAGCGAGAATCTAGGAAACCTGGGTGCTCGTTTAGAATCAACAGCTCTTGAGATTCCCCTAAGTGTAAAAGGTGCTGCCCATAAGCTGTGAGAGGCCCCAATGCATCGTCAAACATTCGGTGAAGCCCCACTTATTCCGGATCGATCTCCTCGATGCAGAGTATGTCATCTGTTCGATCGTGGAGAGGAATCTGGAGGCCTTTGGTGCGGGAGTTGAAGTCACCTAGGAGAACCACCTCTTCGACTGCCATGTACCGAGTGATGCCGACATATAAGTCTATAAAGGGGTCCCCGTTAGGTCCATTATGAATGGCATATGGTGAGGATGCTGGAGGGAAGTAACAGACAACAATGAAAATGTCCCTTGGGAGGGGGGAAACACCACGAATCCGAACCCACATAAACCGAGCAAACTCATCTGTGGTGACCAAAGAAATCCTGGTTTATAGTGAATCTCTAACAAAGCAAGCAACTCCACCTGATCCTCTGATGCTACCCAAACTCCTTGTCTCCTGTCTACATGCGGAGAACTGATGGTATCCTGTAATGTCTGGGAGAGGACGAACAAGTTTCTCGTGCGTTTCGGTAATGAATAGTATGTCTGATGACCCAAAAGCATCATACAATACGCTCGACGATGACTAGAAAGACTCATTGCCACAACTGATGGAAATGCCTACGCCCTGTCGTCTCTCCTAGCGGGCCCATTATTTGGAAACCCTAGAATGTGGTACCCACCCGGGTGGGAAAGAGTCTCGGATGACTGCTCTGAGGTTCTTGATGACTGCCCATTTCCCTAGCCTAGCGTGTTGCTGTAACTTGCTCCTTGGAGTGTTTGAGCTCCGTAACCTGTGATCTGGTGAGATCTTTGTCCAAGAAGATCTTACTTGGAAGGGAAATCAACTTTCTCTTAGCTCTGAGGGCCCAAAGTTGATCAATTGCGGACCTGAACCGAAGAAAGAGAGTGGAGTCAAACACCAACCAAGCTCTATCAAGAGCCACGTCCTGGAGGTCTAGATGATCCCTAAGAAATGATGTTTCGATCACCATGGGGTCTGAAGAGGGAAGAGGTAGAGAAAGCCCTCTCACTTTGAGATTCAGTTCTCATGCCCTCCTAGTTTGTTCTTTCATGAGTTTAGCTTGTACCAACTCCTCAATTACTGCTGGAGGGGGGGAAGGAACTTTATCCCTGCCTCTAATGACCTGTGCCCATGAGTTAATGTGTGTTTTTGTTTCATGTTTGAAGGTGGCCTGCTGAGACCTGGTCTCCTCTTGTTTGTTTTTAATATCAATAATCTTTGCGCGTAAGGTCTCATCAGGGGGATGGCATAGAGCGTCTTGTTCTTTGTTGTCATCTAGCTACCTCTTTAATGAAAGGTTCTCCTCATTTTTTGCAACCTTGTGGGTGAGTTCCTTGACCTCTGTCCGTAGTGCCATGTTTGATGATTCCAGATGCTCTAGTCTCATAATTAGACCTTGAATCATGTTGATGCACCCTTCTCTAGGATCCTGTGTATTTGGGTCGACTGTAGAGACTGTGCCCATAATCAGAGGGGAGGGTTGGATGAATTGGATTGGGGTCATTACAAGAGGTTGGTCTGGTGAATCGTCTTGAGACATTTGGTGTCGGTGGCCTCTGCCACATGGCTTAGTCAACGGGGCTTACCTGTTCGTTCCCCTGCTTGGTCGTTGACACCCCGTGGAAAATTGGGAAAATTGGGAAGCCCAACCCACGGTGGAGTTGAAGAGGGTGAATTCGTTGAGGGATCAAAAGAAGGAACCAAGGATTTCATGCATAAACCACCACATTCCAAGAATTAGGGACCAAAGTGAAAGATGCGCTCCTTATCCTCTGTTGAAACAAATTCCACAATTAAATAACGACAATCCTATGGATGGCTATAAGCTTCTTCTTTTAGGAGTGACTTCTAGGACCCATTGAACTTGCAGATTAAGCCATGATCTTGGTAGAATTCTGCTTGGTCAATGGCCTCCTAATTGAGGGAGATTATAGAGTTGAAGTTGTGTTCTCCATAAGAAAATCCTTGTTAGACATAGAGTGGGAGGGTTCACTAGAATTTACTGGTGCCATGATCTTCTTGAAAGATTTTTGAGGTTCAATGGGAGATCCATTTGATTGGGAGGGAGGTAGAGGTGCCATTGTCTCTACCTCAAAAAATATTACATTAAAAACTCTTCAAATATCAAATTGTTGCTTAGAGGCATCAAGGCTTTAATAGAGGTCACCCCTTCAAGAAAATAGAGGTTTTAGGCTTGTTTACCCTAAACCCAAATGGAAAAAAATTGTTTGCTACTATTAAACATAGGTTAGAGATTCTTAAAACTCTATATGAGCTACTCCCCGTTGCTGCGGAAGTAGCCACTGTGTTTGTTCTATCACCATGAACCTAAGCTCAAAAAATTAAATCTTAAAACATATGGCAAGAGCTCCCTTAATATTGCTTCTTTTCATTACTTAGGTAGTTGGTTGCAATCTCTCATGTAGGAGTGCTTGTTGTGTTCATGTCCTTCAAAACCCTCTTCTTAATTCATGTGTGTGTATTCTCAAGGAGTTATTAAAATATATTAAAAACTTAATTCTAGCATAAACAAAGAAGAAGCAATTTACTAAATTCATTGATTTACTTGTATATGGCTAATTTCTTCTTTTAATGCACCTTTTTCATGCCTAAAATAGGCCCTACAAATTTCTTAAGGAGAGAATCCCCTAAAATTAAATTATGGAATAGTTGAGGATAAAAAATAGTATGGTGGGCTAGGCTAATTTTAGGAAGGAAACACTTATAAATAGCAATTAAGGTCCACCATATCACAATTAGTAACCTCCTAACATGCTAAATACATCAATCTCAAAAATTAGTAAGTGGCTTCCCAAGAGGGCAAGTATGGTTTTGGGTTTAGAATAGCAGTGAACAAGGCTTAATGAAGATGCAAGGAAGCTTATCAAGGAGGGTGCACCATCTAAGGTAATGAGAACCTCTCAAGGTTAATAACATCCCAAAATAGCAAGTACTCAGTGAGGGCCCACCAAGTACCCTCTTGACCATGCCAAAATGCAATGGATCCCTGAAATTTGAAAGTGCTCAAAATTGTTAGAAATCTAACAATAATGTTATACGCCATATTGGGTATCCAAAGGTCTAGTCACCCTGCTAGAAATAACATTGCCAAAAGTAACACTATCTCAGAATCTGTTGAAACTCGAACCATAGGGGAATCATCCAACTGGGTCCTCAAATACGTAATCATCCTATCAATCGGACCACTCTAAAAAATTGCTAAAAATAGCAACGACCAAAAAAAGAAATTGCCAAAAATAGCAACTTCTTAGATTTGCCTCAAATTCGAACTCCATCCACATTTCTCCAAAGGGTATCCAAAACTATGATTAGATATTGAAAAAGTACCAGTCTATAAAAACCAACTTGACCATACCCCTTGGGGGTTGTCAACTTCCCATACTTGCTCTGAATACTGCACCAAACCTGCAAGTATGGGGCACTTGCTCTACTAAAAACTCTATCCATCAGATGTACCAGTAAATATGTATGACTTGCTCAGGAACCTGTCCTACCATCAATCCTTGAATAACAAAACATGCAACCATGTGTCAAGTCTAAAAAGGCACTCATGAACCATCGATGCCACCTCGAAGGACTAACCAACCAATCCATCATGTAATGTACCCATGAACAAAATAAGATAGGCACTCAAATTGGATTTTGAAGAAATCCAATTTGGGTGCCAACAGAGTCAAATGATCTTCCACATTTGAAACAAGTTCCTCCATGATGGGCCTTCATTCCTGTCATTCTAGTGCAATCTGATTGCCTTTTTTGATGTGCTTGACGTTAGAACTTTGAGTTCTTCCATATTGATCTATCATCTACCTCTACCTTCAAAACCTTTCTTGCTTCTTTCCTTCCTTTCAAGATTTGTGTTCTGCTTCTCCTTGGTAGCAACAAGACTTCTTAAATCTCATGGTTTAAAATCTTCCTATCTCTTGGGCGCACTCCTCCTTCTCTTCCATTGTTCTTATTGATACTCTAGAGGGACCTAGAGCTCTGCATTGGGGATTTCATATATGTATGTAGGAAACGAGAAAGGCAAGGTTGTTTGGCTTTGCATGCTAGTCTGTGTTTTTTCTTTTGCTAGCCTTCGTTTTGCCCCTTTCTAGTCAACAATTTTGCCCTCATAGCCTCAACTATACATGTTCATAAAGTTTTATAAATATGCCATGACCTACCTTATACTCCATGCTTCTTAAACACGAATTTTGAATGTACTTTTTTTGTAATTTAGCTAATCTATCTATTAATAATATATAGAGAATATTACATTCAGTCTAGGATGTAGCTTGCATCGAGAGAGAACAATGCTACAATGATTTAAAAAATGATGGATTTGTTCTGTGTTCTATCTTCTCCCATCATAGGGATTTAACAAGCATTGATAATACAAAAAGGAGCATATCTTATCAAGTTTAAGACCAAGACTATCTAGAGGATTTAACAACAATACTAACAGAGAAAAATATAAAACACAACCTAGCAGTATAACTTGGAATGGAATAGGCTAATCTTTAGAGTCAAAACTTGAATCAACATTGATGCAGGTAGGGGGAGTTTCTCCTTCTGGATTGGCTCTGGCAGCTTCCTCAACTTGTTCTACTCCCGCCCTTGTGTTTCCTTGCTCCTCTTCCTTTGCCATTGCAGTTCTACCAACCTCTTCTAGGTCCTCATTTCTAACCTTAGACCCCCATGTAGCATTGATTAAATTCTCATATTTATAGTCCAATTGCTCTAGTTTGTTGAGGATTTCAATGCACTACTTCCTCTAACCTCTATAGTTATGACAATGAAGGTCTTCATGTGCTAGTACATATCCACTATCTTTAGGTATTTAGTGTCTCTACTTCTTGTAAAACTAATATCAGGAACCCATGGAATTATCTTCTCATCTACTTTGTCATTGGATGTCAGTGATCGTTTATCCCTTACATTGTTTTCAATTTTCTCTACTTCTGGCTTGACCGTTGCATAAAACCTACTATTAGAAGCTGCCACAATTGCCACCATCGAGGACAACACCCTATTCTTCGGTTGTCTTGATCCTAGGTCTAATGTCACCCTACATTTCCTCGGCCTCCCTCTACATTGCCCATGGATGGTTTCCCCTTGCCCATACTCTTTCTTGCTCACCATCCTAGGTTGCTGCCTTTCCAAGTAGAAAATCCACAAACTCAAGGCCCATACGAAATTCCAAAGAAGCAGACCAAGCCTAGTAGATTGAGACTGGCAAACCGAGACCAAAATTATGGAGAAGCAGCCCGAGATTGGCAACCACTCTTCTCAACAGATTAATCAACAAACAAATATATAACCTTGGTTTCATATACCCATATCTCTGTGGAGTTGACATATACTAGTGTTAACTAGATACATCGAGGATCCAATTAATTGTCTATACACTGAAGGATCTACCAAATTTGGATCCAAGTCTTCATGCATTTTCTGATTTGACATCATAGGAGTGATCATGTGTTTACAATCCAACATGTGGAACCCTTTTACGATCTCAATAATGTATTTTCCTTGCCCAAGGAAAACTTCACTTGTACCATGTCGCACCTTGTAGACCCAAGAAATAATGCACTAGTCCAATGTCCTTCATGTCAAACTCTTGTGCCAATTTAGCCTTTCACCTTGCAATGAGCTTTTCTGAAATCCCTGTAGGTATTATATCATCCACATACATGACTAAAACAAGCAAATTAGATCTATCAAATAAGTAATAAAAATTGGGATCTGCAGTGGTTTGGGTGAAACCCAAACCTAACAGGTACTCATCAATCCTAGAGCGCCAAGCATGGGGTGCTTGCTTCAGCTTGTGAAGGGATTTATTCAATTTGCACACTTGGGTCTCACACCCATGCACCTCAAACCCTTTCGACTGTAGACTTCTTCCTCAATCAGAAGGAAGGCTGTCTTTCTCGTATGATATCTGCTCACTTGTCGCCTCCTCATAATCAGAAGGCTTTGTATTAATAATGGAAGACATCGGTGCAACATAACTAGGGAATTTCTTTGGATGATGGCTTACCCGAAAAGAAGTCGTTGGAGCACCAACTTGCTCCACTGCCTCTTGCAATGTCTATGTAAGCCACCTTGGCTTCTTGGCTGTACTAGATGGTAAAGCTATGTCTGTACCCGTACTGGAACCTGTTTGACTTGAACTTGAACTCTTGGAAACCCGTGGATGAACTCTTGGGGAAACGAGTTTTGTCTCCTCCTCAATCAATACTGGGGGCTCTTATGACCGAGAAGACCATGCATCTACATCTTACCAGTTCCCCCTCGGGACACTCGACTATACTCAACTTTCTTCTTTTGGCCTCGGATTGTAGGAGAGATGGATCTATTCCATGACATATCTACTTCCTTTCTTTTGGTTCTTCTTGTCCTTAGATCTTCTCCTATGATACATCCCATCATCAGAGCAGGTCTATGAGCTCGAGGCCAAGGGTTCTTCATACCTCAGATTAGATCTCACTGTCTACTACTCTACCATATTGCACTTTACTTTCTGCATATTGCCTTTTATAGGAGACCTTTTGGTACTCCTACATTGTATCGACATCATTGTACTCAACAGTCCCTTTGACCTACTTTTGTGGTCATTAGTCGGACATTAATAAAATTATCTTATTATGTTATCTTATCTTCACATCTTGACTTACTACTATCTTCCTCTTAGAAGTAACATAGATCTTCTAAGCCTTAGAGGACTCACTATTGCCAACTAGAAGACCCTTCAAGTTGGAGGGTTCAAGCTTTGTTCTCTTCTCCTCTAGAACATGAATGTAAACTGGACTCCCAAACACCTTGAAATGATAAACATTTGGTTTCTCCCCTCTGAAGGATTCCTTTGAGTCTTGTTCTTCAACACCCTGTGAGGACATCTGTTCAGTATGTAGATTGTAGTACAACATGTGTTTGCCCAAAGGAACATAGGCAGATCTAAGTCATGAACTGTAGACTTAGTTGTCTCTACTATGGACTTGTTCTTTCTCTCAGCAACTCCATTCTGTTGCAGGTTGTAAGGTACTGTCAAGTTTCAACTCCCTCTTGATCCCTGTTTTTTTGCAAAAGGAATCAAAGTCATTGGAGGTATACTCCCCTCTATTATCTGATCTCAGCACCTTGATCTTCCTATTTGTCTGGTTCTCAACAAGAGCTTTAAACACTTGGAACCTGTTAAAGACCTCATCCTTGGTCTTCATAAAATATATCCAGGTCTTTCTAGAAGAACCATCAACGAAAGTAACATAATAAAGTTTATCTGTCAACGATGCTGATGACATGGGTCCATAGACATCTAATCAAGACTCCTTCTTGATCTGTGCTCACTACTTGGGAAAGTAGTTTTGGCATTCTTGACGAGTGCACATCCCTTGCACACTTGTCTCTTTTCCACCTTGAAGTCAGGGTATCCAACCACCATGGCCTTTAGAAGAGGATAAGGAGCATAGTTTAGGTGACCAATCTTCTGTGCCAAAACTCACATAAATTGTCATTGCTAGTCAACAAAGCTCTTTGCTTCACTGGGTCTGCTAGTAGTCTATAAAAGCTACCCTTCTTGACTCCTCTGGCCAACATTCGACCAGGATTAGGGTTTCGACTTTGGATGATCACTTCCTGATCATCAAACTCAACCCTACACTTCAAATCTGTTAACAAGAAACAGAAAGGAGATTTTGTCATACCAGGACCATACAATACCTCATGTAGATCCAAAACTTCTGTAGTTGGCATGCAGAATGAGTTAGACCCCAACCCAACAATTGGGTACCTACCATCATTGCCAAGCTCCCCCTGCATGCCAGTATCTTGTTCCTCTAGCTTGAAGAAGGCTGATTTGTTCGAAGTTGTGTGTCTCGAGGCTCCATTGTCAACATACCACCCAACACCTGAAACTATGTTGGTGGAAAGGAATGACACCATGACAAAGGTTGTATTAATCCTAGCAGTGAGCTTGTCTACTCCTGAAGCTTTAGCACTTCCTCCAAACTGTTTTTGTTGCTGCTTACCTTTCCCCTTCTTCTTTTTAGGACACTAAGAAGCATAATGACCATGCTTGGTGTAGTTGAAGTGTTTGATATGGTTGACTGGTTAGAGGACCCCGAGTCTTCTTTATTCTTCCGATCCTTACTAGATCCTTTCTTTCCTCCCTTCCTCACCTTCCTGATGAGGGCCAGGTCTAGAACATCCTCATAACTGGTTGAGAGTCGAGACATGTTGCAGTCTCATCTCCTCTCCATTGAAAGCATTACACAACTGCTCGAAGTTAGGTAGATTCTCTCGACCATAAATACTGTAGACAAAGTTGTGCCACAGTAGACTAAAGCCATTAAGAGAAATTCGAACTAGCTCATTGTTTTCAACTTTGGCCCCAACTGTTGCAATTTGATCTCTCAGCTCTGCTATCTTGCAACTGTATCAGTCTTGCTCATATGGGTAGTGCTAAGCTTGTTCTTTAAGATCGTGCTAAGCTTGTTCTTTAAGATCATCTTCTTGGACATGTTCACACTCTGGTACAAAGTTCCCAAGGCATTATACATCTCTTTGGCAGTCTTCTTCCCAACGATATGAGGGATTAAGCATTATACATCTCTTTGGCAGTCTTCTTCCCAACGATAAGAGGGATTAGGTGATCTTTCACCAAATCCAATAGGATTCGCTTCACTGCCATTTCCTTCTTGTTGTGTTCTGCTAGATCTTTAGGACCTATAGGCAACACAAACACCTTCTTCACAAAGTACCACAAACCTGCCATTTCCAGGAGGTTCTACAATCTCAACTTCCACGGCACAAATTTGGAGGTTCCCTCCAACAAGTGACTCTCTCACATACTGGGAGTTGCCATTGTTGCAACTTCTTCGAACAAGCTACACTCTGCAATAATTGGATCAACAAGGGCTTCTCACCTCACAACCCTTCTCAGGTCCATGTGTCAATCATTGGCACAATTCCTCTTTGATCATTAAAGCTTGGACATATTGCTCACTGAAACCCTCCGATAGCTCTCTACCACAGACAACTTGCCTCTCCATACATGGAATCTGGAAGATTTCAAATTCTGGACTTTGATACCATGTCATATTTTCTTAAACCATGGTAAACAAACTTTGCACTCAAAAAGTTCCTGAACTACTAGATTGCTGAACCTTAAAAGCCACTAAAAACTGCTGTTTTAATAATACTAAAATTTGCAAACACATACTGTAGATAAGATAAGATAAGATAATTCTATTAATGTCCAACCATTGACCACAAAAGTAGGTCAATGGGACTATCAAGTACAATGATGTCAATACAAAGTAGGAGCACCAAAATGTCTCCTATATAAAGAGCAAGATACAAAAAGTAAACTAAAGCTTGAGATCTATGCTAAAGCATGAAAAATCCTAGACTCTGAGTACGGGCGACCGCACTAGGAGGGAGATGTCCAGAAGGAAAGGATCCAGGGACTGGAGAATATATGGGTATATATCATGGTCCACGAGATCTATCTCTCCCAACATCTGTGGTCGAATGAAGAAAACTCATAATAGAATGATGTCCCAAGGAAGAGCTAGGGGAAGATCTGTACTACCCACTGTGCTGCTGTCTAGAAGAGGTAGGTCATCGCTGATGCCTGGGTGATCTCATCTGCCTAAATCACATCATTGTTATTAAGCAGTAAAACAGAATTACAACGTACTTGCCAAATCACTATTCAAAGAAAAATAGAAACTCAGTAGATGGATTGTCGAAACCTGTTACTACTTTTTGATTAATTCTGAACTGAAATCTGCTACAGGAAAAATACAAGCAGCTAATTCACTGCTTGCTGCTGAACTGGATGAATAAACCTGTACCCTTTATTTCTCCTTTATAGACTAGGAAGAGTAGGTACAATGAATCTGGACACATGCACAATAGTGCATCAACTGGAGATGATTGGAGGCATGCCAGCATGCATCATCCTAGAGATTTGCACCCTTACCTGCATGCATGTGCTTGATTGAACTTAGACTTAAGCTGCAATTAGAAAACTTTGTAAAAAATTGAAACTAATGCATGGAACTACATGTGCCCTCTTTTACTTAACTTAGAAACTACATGCAATCTCCTAGAACTAGAATCTAAGGATAAACTTATACTATCCTATCTATTGGTGGCCCATGCATGCATGAATGCATCCTCACTATTGGAAGCCTATAAATAAAGATGTGCCCCACTCCTAGTCTATTCTACTTTTGCACCCTCATATACAGAGCATCATGTTGCATGGAAATCAATGTTGTGAAGATTTGTTGAGTGTGTAGTGTTGCTGTAGAATACTATCTGTCATATACTTTCTAACAGACTGCATCTCTCTTTTTTGTGACTAGTGCATCAGGAGTAGCTCCTAGTTCTAATCCTTTAGGTCTCTCTTCCATCTTAGGCACCTCAGTTATGCCTTGCCCCTCTTTGCCTAATACTCCCTTTATTGTAAAACCCATGTTTTAGAGTATTGTGAAGCCCTCAGGGTAAATGACCTTTTCTTGACTCCCTCCAGGGGCAAGCGTTTGAGTTGTTGAGTCTTGAGGTGCTTGTCCTTCCTTCGCCATCCGGACTGCCCATGTTCTTGGGATTTCATCCTCACTTGCATTGTCCTCCTCATAATGGTCATGGACCTCATCAAACTGCTTGGCAAATTTTTCATCTTCAGGAATGATGGCATAGGGGTCCTTTTCTTTCCTTAGGAAAAGTCTCATGCATCACCAGCCCCCCAGTTTATATCTTTTGAAGTTATCCTGTAGCACCTCCTTCCTCCTTTCCTCTGTCAAAGCTGTGAACTTCATATCCTTAGGAGTGACATTTGTGCCCTCTGGTCTATAGAAAGAAAAATACAATGGGACCTTCGACTTGTCAAGTTGTGGAGGAGGGAAAGCCTCTACCATTGCCTTGCCTAGCTCTGCTTGTGCAACCGTAATCACTTTTACCTCCATCCATGATTTTTTGTTTGCCAATTACTCTTCAAATGACCTCCTCTCATGGTCATTTGGTCCCTCCCCCTTTGTTCCCCTTGATTTCTACTATGACAAAATGTAGATTGTATCTCCAACGCCTGTTTAGGGCAAACTTCATTTCTTCTAGGATCTTGGCAACTTTTCTGCTACCTTTGGTGCTTGAGAATGCATATCCCCCCAT
>ML786948.1:309850-333411 GCA_009831015.1 Picea engelmannii
AAAGAAAGAACAGATCTATCGAAGAAACCGTAAAAACACTACTAAATGATCAAGGTCTATCCATGTTCTTATGGGGAGAAGCAACCATGACAACAATATATGTGCAGAACAGAAGTCCTCACTGCATATTGAAGGACATGACTCTGGAAGAAGCCTTCTCAGGTAAGAAACCTAACGTGGAAAACCTAAGAATCTTTGGATGTCCTGTTTACTCTCACATTCCCAAGGACAAAAGGAATAAACTAGAGCCCTCGGGAAAGAAGGGTATATTCGTGGGATATAGCGGTTCATCCAAGGCTTATAGAATCTATATTTCGGAACAACATAAGATCGAAGTCAGCAGAGACGTGACATTCAATGAAAATATGGCTTTCAAGAAATCCATAGAAGAAACTCTAGAAGAAGAAGAAAATGAAGAACCCATTGAAGAAAGCACAGAAAACCAAAATGACGAAAAGGAATGACGAGGTAAAAATATGATTCCCAATTGTTTGGTGTCACTCTACACTCTATCACTCATTTGTTAACCTACGGCTTATTGTGCTTACGAGGCACTCTTGTGCAATCTGCATAGAAAGGAGAACTAGCTTACTGTAACTATGATTACGAAAGCAACGAGTCACAAAACCCTGATCCTTTCAGTCTTCTAGTGGTATCTCTGAAAACTAAACTCTCTGAAAATATCATAAACTCAATCTTTGAATGTTCACTTGACTGGGATTCACGAGAACTGTGATTCTGTAGCAACTGTGCATATGTACAAAAAGAAATGCTAAGGTCTATAAAACTCAAAAATTACGATGCTGTAATAACAAGGGTAATGTACTTAATGATCCCTGTCCTCAGCTCTATAGATGATGCCAAAGTTTATTATGATGGTAAATTCTTTCACCTAGGCTCTGTTATACATGCCTAGATTTATCTACACATTCCTAGAGTTTAACCATAAGATGTTAGGATAACAATAGGTCTGATTTTATATGTTGGATCGAAATCTATTCATTCCAATAATCTTTAACTGTCATTATTCAACAAATATTCAGGGCCATTAAGAAGCACATAACCATTACTTAGCAAACTGTAAAATAAATCTCAGAAACTAACAATCTGATCAACATATATATATCTAATTATCATGCATGAGTTTAACTAACAACAAAGGATATAACAACAAAAGAAATAATACGGATTGTACCTATGAGTGGGCCCTTGCTCACGGTACTCCCGTATTCACACTTCAGTACTTATCAACAGGAAATGATCACACACACAGCAGAATATATATATATATATATATATCAAAAATTGAGAAATTCAAGACAGTATCCGCTCAGCTCAATGTATGATATGTCTCACACGCTAATACACTAACTGTCTTTGCTCAACCGAGCATACAAATATATACAAAACACTTGGCTAAAGATAACTCTTGTGCAGAGCGCCAATCCCCTAGATTCAAGGAAATACTGTTGAAACAAATCGGTTCCTAATCCATCCACGTATTCACTGGCTGCTCACGTCCTGGATGCGTTGGGTAGACTGTCATGCATGTTCCCTTTCTAGATTAATAACATGTGATAAAGTAAGGACGTTGAGCATCTTATTTATGCTCACGGGTCTGTAGCCTCCACGTGATAACCATCAGCCCTGCCACTTGCCTATATGTAGGCTGGCCATTCAAAGTATGTCGTACTGTGTAGGTGCTGATGTGTATAAAAAATAGAATGTGGCTGTGTGCTGAAAATATATCTTCTTAAAATATCCTCTTTATAAATCTCCATAATTTGCCTTGCATCGATACACAGCTTCATATGAATTTGGAACCTTGCATTATGTAGCTAGAACCTGGGGCCTTGCATTCTGTAGCCATAGTTAATATTATTGAAAACCACACATATTTAATAATTCAAATATTTTTTAAAGTTCACTCTAATTCTAATTTATGAACAAAAATCACGAAGATTATGTGGCAATAATAATACCTGTGATAAAGGTGGAACTTTATAAAGATAAGTATGGGGAAAACATAAAAGAAGGGCAAAATGCATGTATATTTATAGGAGATAGGGAACAAAAAGATGCCAAAATAGGGGTTCATCAAGGAACAACYTGATCATCCTATGCAACCATGTGAGACCATTGATTCAGACACCGTACCGAAGACCAAGAAACGACCARCTTGGCTTGAAGCTACCTTACAAGACGCAGAAAGACTCAAGGTCCCAGAAGGAACATTCAGAAAAAGTAAGAGGCYTAAAAGATTCTCAAGCTATGCAGCATATATCACTAAGCTTCTAGATGAAGAACCTACCACATTTGAAGAAGCAGTTCAAAAGAAACAATGGAAAGAAGCTATGACGGAAGAGCACCAATCCATTATGAAAAATAATGTATGGGAAATTGTGCCCAGACCTAAAGAAAAATCAATGGTAACTTCAAAATGGGTATATAAGATTAAACATGCAGCGGGCGGAAGCGTGGATAAATATAAAGCAAGGTTCGTAGCTAGAGGGTTCTCCTAGAAGGAGGGAGAAGATTATGACAAAACTTTTGCTCTGGTTGCTAGATATACTTCCATTAGAGCTATCATATCTCTTGCCGCTTCCATGCGATGGAACTTACATCAGATGGATGTAAAGACAACTTTCCTCAATGGAGCAATCGAAGAAGAAGTATATATTGAACAACCTCAAGGATTTGAAGTACATTCCAAAGACACTCACGTGTGCAGATTAAAGAAATCTTTATATGGACTCAAGCAAGCTCCAAGGGCTTGGTATGCCAGAATGGATAGCTATCCAATGAGACTTGGTTTCTCCAAAAGTCACGCAGATCCAAACCTTTACTACAAAGTAGTGGACAATGCACCTGTAATTCTACTACTATATGTTGACGATCTATTCATAACAAGTGAAGAGTCTCTCATCATCCAGTGCAAAAAGGAACTAGCTTTTGAATTTGATATGAAAGATCTAGGTCTCATGCATTATTACTTGGGACTAGAAGTATGGCGGAAGCGTGGTGAAGTATTCCTTGGACAAGGAAAGTACGCAATAAAGATTCTTCAGAAGTTTGAAATGATGAATTGCAAATCCATGGACACTCCTATGACTACAGATATAAGAAAAGTAAAAGATCCAGATTCTGATCTAGTAGATCCATCACTATATCGACAATTAATTGGGTCATTGATGTATTTGGTAAATACTCGACCAGACATTTGCTTTGCTGTGAATACACTAAGCCAGTTCCAGGTGGAACCTAGACATGAGCATTAGATAGCTGCAAAGCATGTCCTAAGATATATTCGCGGGACAATAAACTATGGCTTAAGATATACTGCATCCAATGATATATAGCTTCATGGATTTACAGATTCAGATTGGGCAGGAAGTGCAGAAGACAGAAAGAGTACTTCAAGAATGTGTTTCAGCTTGGGCTTCGCTATGATATCCTGGGGCAATAGGAAACAAAAGTCTCTTGCACTCAGCACAATAGAAGCAGAATATATCGCAGCATGTGAAGCATGCACAGAAGCAATATGGCCGAGGAAGCTAATCTCCGATTTATTTCATTAGATTCCAGATTCGACCATAATACATTGTGATAATCAAAGTTGTATAAGACTATCAGAACACCCAGTGTTTCATGAAAGGTCGAAACATATTGAGATCAAATACTACTTTATTCGAGATAAAGTCTAGGAAGGAGAAGTAAAGCTCCAGTGTATCCCCACAGATGAGCAGACAACAGATATCCTGACAAAGCCTCTGTCGAGAATAAAGTTTGCATATTTCCGAGACAAGACGGGGATCGTGGAAATAACTCCCTTAGTTGAAAGGGAAGAAATGACTCTCCAGGTTGGGAGGGAGCAATGACATATTATTGAATTGAAGACACTCACTTCAAAGTTTGAAAAATAGCCCAGCTTGGGCAGATTCTTTCCAGTTCGGAAAGTGGATTGAGATTTTTTACGGACAAACATTTTCCAGCTCGGAAAATGGTCCAGATTGCTGATGTACCATAGACAACGACTTCCCATTGTGGTTAACATGGGAAGTGGTCTAGGGTAGTCTCTCTTCTTGAGGGTTACTCAAGAAGATTGGCCCGCCTCGCCAGACAACGATTTCCCCTTGTGGTTAACATGGGGAATGGTTCGTTTTGGAGGTTGGTGCAGGACAGTCATTTCCTTTGGAAATGGTCCGGACAATCATTCTTTAGGGCGGATTCATTCTCTCCAGGCTGCACTTTGTTTAGTGCCAGAAGAATGGCCCAGGGTGGGGAATGGTCCAGGTTCAGCAATCAGGGACAGACATTCCTTAGGGCAGATTCATTCTCTCCAGGTTAAACTTTGGTTAGTGTCGGACAAATGGCCTAGGGTGAGGAATGGTCCAGGCTAAAAAATCAGGATAGTTATTCTTCCTTACTTGAGAAGAATAGTCCAGATGACTCATCGTTGATGTTCTACTCTGAGGGCATATACTCTTTCAGATCTCACAGATGTGAGTGAAAGAATGGCCCAGTTGATTCAGTCTATAACAATATTTTCTGTGCAGGTTGATATCAGATGATTGATATGGAGACTGCCTGTCTCTAGACAGTAAGATATGCTACTGTGGTGGATATGTTCCACTGTTTGTGACTATGTGTCACGGTTTGAGTAGTTGTGTACTACCATGGATAAACACAATTGTGTTCTATTAATTGATATTGTACCAGTTGTCATGGAGATTATCTAGTCGGATAATAATGACGATGCTCGTGATACTACCAGTTGAATGGTCTGTTTGTGCTCAAGACCATTATCGGTTATACCTCCCTAGCTAGGAGGGAGTGTTGATATTATGGTAGCTTCGGGAGGTATGAACCTCTATTGGGACCTTTGACAAGATTAGAATGTTTCGGAAGAAAGAAAAGAAATGAAAGTAACTCTAGATGAGATGTCCGCTGAAGAGAGATAATTAATATGAATTAATTAGTACCCAGAATGAGAAGTCGGCCCAGGCAAGTCTGCTAGGAATACTATAAATACAGGGCGTCGGTCTCTCATTTGACACACTTCTCAGAATTGCAGAAAGTCACTTGTGCACACTGCAGTCTGGCAGTCTTGTGCGCAAGTCCTGGGGAAGGTGTTGCGCCAGTTTTGGGTTGGACTCTCTGATCAACTTTGGTTACTTCTTGCTTGGTGCATTAGCCTTGCTTGGCTATTGGATTGCTACCAGGATTCTTCTCTCTGTCAAGGTCAAGGTGCTCGGAGGGTGGCTTCGGCCTATGGTTGGGTGACAATAGTAATATTGTCAATGGTAAAACGAGCACATCCATTCATATTCTAACACGGTATACTTGTTTATCATAGAGGGATAGCATTATACTTGATCATGTGATGTTCTAGTCTCCACTCCTTGCTAGATGATTGGATATGAGGATGCATAGATCCCTTGGTGGAACATCCTAGCACTTTTGGTCTAAGTGGACATTGCATTAGCTTGATCATTTACTTGGATTCATCATGCAATAGAGCGCTTCACATACACTCACTTGCTTACACATGGTTTATTACTTGGATGGATTAACATGGGCATGATTAGGGCTCCTTTTATCCAACGCCCTAGCTCTTATGGATGATATTCACATGTGGATGGATTACTTGTAGCACGAAACATGACATCACCTTGAGCACTCCCCTTCTTAGGCCACATTTACAGGGCACATGCACATTTATCTTCCCTTCATGCATGTTTTTATGAGGTTGTCCTTCTCCTTGACGAGTTGGTGGGGCTTTTGATGACTTGGCATATGGGTTTATGACATATTTTGACTTGCTCTTACTTAGATCCACTACTCATCCTTTATTGGTCCACACATGCTATTTTGAGGATTATTGTGCACACATATTGAGGCATATTGTTAGATTAAAAGGGGCCGTCCCTTCTTTTCATGGAGATGGTTGAGTGTTATTCACATTCCACATGTTGAGGCCTTGTATTATGGATCCACTTGCTTGATTTGAGGATGATGTCCACTTTGGAGGTTTCTTGGTATATTTTTGTTGATGGGACATCTCACTTTGGAGAAGATCTAGGAGGTTTCAAACCCTAGACCTAGGATTCATTGCATATTTTGAGGGTGACCTAGCTTCAAGAGTAGTTATCTTTTGACAGAGTGCCCATATTTCAGCCAGATCAGTGCCATTAGATGTAGAGTGGCGACAGAATTTCCAAAATGTAGTCATAATAGAAATTCCGACAAAAAAGATGCAGTTATGGTGCTTTTAAAATTTGTCGTGAGATAATTTTCGTTGCAATTTTGACCACTTGTTTGAGGAATGCCCCACCTTTTTCGCTTGAGAATTTTGGTGATTTGAGGAGATCATTATTGATATATGCCCAAGGTGAAGAGTGCCCTAGCATTTGAGGCCACATGATCCATGTTTTACGCACCTATTGCAGTTTGTCCACTCTTGGGAGCTTCTATTCATTGCTTGTTGGGATGTTTCACCTTGGAGAGCTACACATCCACCTTGGAGGAGATCTAGGAGGTTTTCATTGCCTACGTTGAGGAGTTGGTTGTGGATCTATCCACTTGGAGGCCTTTGGAAGCTAGATGTTGCACCTTTGACTCATCTTCCTTCTTTTTTTGACGGGGATGTCCCACTTACTCTCTTTGGGATATGTTTGTTGGAGACTTGTACATGTGCCTTGACCACTTCATTATTTTATGTATTGTTGAATAATTAGTGGAAGGAAATAATTCTTTACTCCTCCCTAGGCTAGATCTAGTGTTTTCACATGAGATATTATTATTTTATTGTAAAGAAAGTGGAGCTAGACTCTATATAAAGAGTAGCCCTTCCTCATTTGTACTCATGGTGGGATTTTGGGACCTTCCCCTCCTTGGAGCCTAAGTCACATGGTTCGAGTTCGGGTTCGACAATGATTAGGTTCGATTCTGGTTCAATTTTTTCAATAAGGTTCGACTATATATATTAATCAAGATTCCTACTCAACTCACATATGTTTATTGGTTGATGTTAATTTCTTATTTTAATGTTTATATTAATATCTATCTATATCTATATTTATATAAATATAGATATAGATAGATATTAATATAAACATTAAAATAAGAAATTAACATCAATCAATAAACATATCTTGATTAATGAAATATAAGTTTATATTAATATATATAATCAAGATATGTTTATTGATTGATGTTAATATAGATAAAGATTATATTAACATCAATCAATAAACATATCTTGATTATATATATTAATATAAACTTATATTTCATTAATAAAGATATGTTTATTGATTGATGTTAATTTCTTATTTTAAAGTTTATATTAATATATATCTATATATATAGATATAGATACATAAATATTAATAAAAAACTTATATTTTATTAATCAAGATTCCTACGCAACTCACATATATTATCTATATATAATAATCAATAAACATATGTGAGCTGAGTAGGAATCTTAATTAATAATATATATATGTAAACGTCTCTAGTATGCGGAGTCTGGAAACCCAACCGACCCGCAGTGGGATGGCTTCAGTGTTCCAAATTCCAATCAAATCGACGCCCCCTTTCAAACCTTGACGACATGATTCATGTCATGACTCGCAATTGCAGGGTTCACAAATGCAGGGTTTAGGCCATGTTCATCGTTTCGTGGTTCACAATGGCAAGGGTTTAAGTTTTAACAATGGCAAGGGTTTGTTTACAGTGGCGAGTCATGACTCGCGAGGGTAAAATAAGCGGGAAAAATAAACAATGCGGCTGCGATTTTTAATTTTGGTGTCAATTTTAATTTTTTAATCAAAGTAATTAATTTCATGTTTGATCCGGTGTTATCCTACTCGAACCTCATCCAAGCCTCGCGGAAATTTGCCATTTGTCTTGAGCTTCGAATTCGACACGGGTTCAAATTCGGCCTTTGAGGTTCTTCGACGAACTTGAATGAACCTCAATTTTTTTATGGGGTTCGTCGAATTTCGCACCTCAAGCTTGAGGTTCGACAAACCCTGTGACTTAGCTTGGAGCTTAATTGACATATCTTTCTTGGAGCATATGCGATGTACAAGGGCTCTTTCTTTGTGGGATGTATAACTATTTGGTGTCAATTCTTGAAGCTCTTCTCCCTTGGTTGTTAAGCGGTGCATGAAGATTGATTGTGGATTTTCACGTCTTCTACAAAGCTAGCAAAATCGATCCATTAAAGGGTAACGTCTACCACTTGGAGGGAAATTGTTTTGGGGTAACTCCTCTCCTATTTCCTTTGTTAGTTTGGTAAGTATTTAATTCTTTGCTTTGTCTATTTTTAGGAACCTTAGCAAGGGTATTAATTACTATTACTAAGCTATAGTTGAGTTTGCTAGTCAAGGTGCTCCTTTTAGGACCCTTTCTTTGTAGGGTCTTGGTCTTCATTTTTATCTTAATTAGATAGGAGTCTATTGAGTCATTGGCCCTACTCTCCTCACTCTAGTCCATAAGGAGAATAGGCCATTTTGAAGAAGTGTTTATTCTTGACCCCATAAGCCCCCTCAGATTCCCATTGACTCCTTTGCTCTTATTGGATTTGGCACTCATCTCTATTTCCTCCCATCACCTCTTTTATATCCTTAAAATACCAAAAAATAGTTTTACTAAAGCTACTTTCACTTCACCTTGTGCCTCATTGTTTAGCTTTAGTAATCCTACTAGAGATACCCCCCCTTGAGTCGATCTAAAGTGAAGAGGATAGGTTACTTAGTTGTCAGTGGTGACTGTCCTAGTAGTTCCCTCTTGGGTTGTGCCTTGTGGAATAGGGATTGTATCTTCAAGTACAATTTGGGAGGTAACAGTGTCCAAGGTAATTTGACTTGATAGATTATTTTCTCTTGCAGAGATGGTTTTGTTTCTGGGTATGGAATATGCATTGCTTCATCACAAAAGGGTGCAGATCCATGGGTGGAACTGAATTCAAACCCAAACCCAAGTCATCCATATAGTTAGTTTTTAGGGCTAGAGATTAGGTTTTTAATTTTTTAACTTAAAAAAATATGATTTTTTCACTGTTTTAGTGCACAGTTGGGTCTGGAATTGAACCGACCGAGCAAGGACAGACTTGGCCGGTTTGATCGGTTTGGTACTGAACCGGCCACCGAATCGAGTTGAAGGCCGATTAGACTCAGCCAACCATCTGCTCAACCGGTTGGATATCAACTCGGGTTGAGTTTAAAAACTAGGGATAAGACATATGAATAGGAAATAAGAAGGTGGGTGTTAGGAAAGGAAGGAATTAATGCGCTAGAAAATAGTAAAAAAAGGGAGGCACATTAATGCTTAAAAATAGGAAAAAATGGAGGCTCATTAGGACAATGCGCTAGAAAATAGGGAGAGAGAGGAGTTAGGCTAAGAAATAGGGAGAGAGAGGATGCTAAATAATAGGGAAAATGGAGGCACATTAAGACAATGTGCTAGAAATTAAGGAGAGAAAAAGATGGAGGCTAGAAAATAGGAAAAAGGGAGGCACATTTAGACAACGTGCTAGGAAATAGGGAATAGGGAGGCGCCTTAATGCTTGAAAATAGGGAGAGGGAGGCACATTAAATGAGACCATGCACTAAGACTTGGGGAATAATACGGCATGGAAAAGGAGATATGTGTAAGGAATAGGGAGTATGAGGAAAAATAAGGATAATGCGTGGGAAAAAGAAATTAAAAAAAAGGGAAAGCTAATCTTTAGTCAACTCAAACACGTAAATTTATCACGTGTACCAACTCGTCTTTGATGCATGTGCCACATGTCCACAAGCAAAGCACCCAAGTTGGCCATTTATCACCCTCTGAAATTCCCACACCTCGGAATCTTGAACTTGCCATTTGTCACCCTGCATGGCAACCACATGCAAAAAATATAGTATGTCTAAAAATATAGCCATGCTAAAGATAGACATGCAAAAAATAGTAGTCACCCTAAAATATAGGAAAACCCCAAATATGTTCGAGACCACTAGGAGACCATTGCCAAATATAGTATGTCTAAAAATAAACACTGCTAAAAATAGAATCTCGCCGCATGTCAATGATATCATACTCATCATATTCGATTCTTCGTGAGGATTCCAAATATGCAATCAGAATTGACATGCAAGGCCTGGAACTCCACTTGCTAAAAATAGTAAGTCCTCGCATGTCGCTCGAAATAGGCTCATCGGATTTGATTTTCTGTAAGGAACTTGGACATATGCTCGGAATAATCATTTGACCCCTGATCTCCACCTGCTAAAGATAGAAAGTAATTGCATGTCATCCCGAAAAGGGCTTATTGGACTCAGAATGTCACTAGGATCACTACTGTAAGCTCAAAATCCTGATCTGAACCCTGGAACTTAACCCGCTAAAAATAGCAAAGTGCTTGCATGTTGCCTGGAAAAGTGTCATCGGGCTTAGAATTATGCAAGGATCAATACTTTATGCTCAAATCTGACATGCAAGTCTTCGAACATTGTTTCCTAAAAAGTAGGAAACCTGCTAAAAATAACAATCTCTCTCTATTCCATGGAAAACTGTGCTAACTCTGTCTCTGAAAAAAAACCACCACTACACCGACCCTGTACTTGCCTTTCATGGGAACCAACCATTAGCTCACACAAATGCTCAATCTGGGTCAATTTTCTGAATGCCAACCAAATATGACACGCTGGCTCTTAACTGTCTAGATCTTCAAGTGAGAAAATCCAGGGGTTAACAGGGCTCCAACACTCCTCCAAAGCTATGTGCCCCTCCAGGTCCACCACACCTACATGATCACTCCCTTAACCCTATCTAGCATAAGTCAAGTACAAGCCTGCATGCAAGCTATCCAAGTGTGCCCATGCCATCTAGGGCTCAATGCTCTCTTCCAAAATGGCAAGCGCTCCTCCTCAAAAGCAAGAAACCAATCCCCATGTGGCCAATATGAAGTCACCACATTGTCTAAAGGTCTCCAACACTCTAAGGAAGGAATGCCACATAAGCATCAACCGAGGTCTAGCATCCAAGAGTAAGCCACCTCCATATGTGCACGTCCATCACGAAACAATTAGGGGATCATCCATACACCATGCACACCACGTCACATGAAACACCCCCAAACATGGTGTAAACACTTTTAGAGTAACCCCGAAAGCTAACACATGTTCCATGCATTGCCCTTTTACCAAGTATGCAGGATTTCATGGGTAGTGCCATAATTGTTTTCTTTGTTGATATGTAATAGTGTATCTTGTCCCTTTAAACGTGTTGAGCAGAGGTTAGTTAGAAAATAGACCATTTATTGTGTACAATTTTACTCAAAATTTAATTCCCTTCATCACACCTCACTTACCATTTTGTCATCGCGATGCTACAAAAAATGGATCTATTTATTTGAAAGCTTGATCAATCCATGGTATGGAGAATATTGGAATTTGGATTCATCTTGCATATCCCTTATTGTGAATGACATTGCGATTAGACTCTCAATAAGATTCTCGGCCCACATTGACAAGGTATTCATTGAATGACTTATCTTTTGCCGAAGTCCTAAGAAAGTTTGGGTATTCGAATCCTCTTATCAAATACAAGACTAATCCCAACATGCCTTCATGGAATATTGAATCGAATATTTTCAGTTTGTTTGTTCGTAGATTATGAGGGATCTTGTGGGAAGGAAGTTAACGTGTCTAATGAAACTCAAAATCTAATGTATATGTTAAATAGATCACAAAATCATCAAATTCATGTTTCAACCGAAGATTGTATAATGTGAGAACCTTCCCCTTTGAAGCAAAATGCTCTAGAAATCTTTGAGATCCAAAATCATCTAGAGTTGAAATGGACAATGGTTTTGTGGAAATTCATTTAGGAAACACTCCATATTCATAACATGGCCAGAAAGTAGGACGGCCTGTAAATGATCATTTCACTTGGGAAAATAATTTCTTAAAAATCTATTGTTTGAAAAAAATGGTAGGATTTGAAGTTGAAGTCATTTGCAATTTTTGCGATCAGTGTTTGTAGTGAAATTGATATTGATGAGATAACTTTTCTCATGATAATGGACTAGTAGATCATGTTGCTTGTTTTGACTTGTTAGGGAGGCGTTAAGTTATGAGTGACAACTTGCCTAGTCATCCATGCTCATGGTCTTTGTCATCACTCTGTATTTGAAGCATTTTTAACTTAATAACAAATAAGTATCAATTGTATTTCTATTAGTTTATTTGTCCTATTTGCATGCTTTGCTTTCTCTTGTACATTAGTGCATTTACCCATGTTTCTTCTTTCAACTTAATACCACTCTTTGAAAGTCTTATGTTGTTTTGTCAACTTTAGAAAGGCGTTTGACTCAACATTGAGGGAGGCCCTATTTCAGAGACTCAGAGACATTGGCATCTCAAAGACACTCCTCACTACTATTATGTGTCTTTTTGAGTCTGTATTGGGCCGACTCTGCATTAGGATTTGTCATATTTTATCAAGAGTACCATTGGAGTGAAGCAGGGATATCCTCTCACCCACTTTGTTCAGGATATACATACATGATAAATTTTCGGGTTACTCTGAAATTATTTACACCATGTTTGGGGGTATATGGTCTATATTCAATCCCTAGTGGTCCGAGATGGATTGTAGCATGAGATTTGGGGTATATGGTGTATGTTCAACCCCTAGTGAATCGAGATGGATTGGAGCATGAGAGGTGGTCTGTGATGGATGTGCACAATTGAGATAGCTTGCTTCATGGATGCTTCAATGCAGTTGATTATAGCCTCGGTGTTCTTCCCTTGGGTGTTGGAGATCTCTTGGCAGTTTGGTGGATGCCATTAATTGAGGCCTCATGGAGGAGCCACTTGTTTAGAGAGTGCCCTACAAGGGATTTGGAACTTTGCGTATCATGGAGGAGGCCTTCAAGCCCTAGTTGACATGTGGTAGCTTGGTTTCCTATTTGGAGGATTGAAGACACCCGAGGCTTTGACAATGTTCTTATAGTGGGTAGATGACCTAGTGGAGGATAGATGGAGTTTGTGGTGGCTCATGATGGAGTGGTGTGGACTTGCCTTGTGTAGCTACATCACCTTGGAGTCATTATTGTGCATGACGTCTCCATTGGAGTATGACACTTGTACTCTAGATAAGATAAGATAAGATAATTTTATTAATGTCCGACTAATGACCACAAAAGTATGTCAAAGGGATTGCTTGGTACAATGATGTCAATACAAAGCAGGAGTACCGAAAGGTCTCCTATAAAGGCAAGATGCAGAAAGTAAAATGAAAATACAGTGAAATAAGGTGAAGTTGTAGAGAGTGATATCTATGCTGCTGAGACATGAAGAGCCCTTGACCCCGAGCTTAGAGACCTGCTCATATGAGGAGATATGCTGTAGGAGAAGATCTAGGAATGAGAGGAACCGAAGGAGATGAAATAGGTCAGTCATGGAATGGACCCATCTCTCCTACCATCTGAGGTTGAATGAAGAAAACTGAGTATAGTAGGATGTCTAGAGGGGGAACTGGTGGGATGCCTGAATCATCCACAATGCTGTTCACTGAAAGAGGTAGTACCTCAATGAGGCCTGGGGGATCTCATCCGTCTCCTAGAAAGGGATTTGGTCTGGTCATGTCGTTGAAAGCTCGTGGGATGGAGAAAGGCCCCACGGGTTTGCATTGATCTGGAGTCCGGAGCTGTGCTAGTGTCGGTTTGTCTCTTAGCGCCCCTATCAAAAGGTAGCACTTTGAAGAAGGAGGTGATCTGCCAAATAGGGTCTGGTCTCGTGGGAGGTTGAAGGGTATGGGCTCGAAACCTGAGGGCCTCCTGTATGTATAAAGCTAAGCACCGCTGATCAAGATAGATGAACAAGCCAGTGAGGTTTTGAGCCCCTGAATAAGCAATGAAATTGCCCCCTGATCTCATAGTAGATGGGGCAGGAGAAGATGAAGTGCTCCTCAGTCTCGACCTCCTGTAGCTGGCATAACTGACAAATCGTGTTTGGTCGATCGATCTGGTGGTCTGTCTCAACTCGAAGTCTATGGGAGCCCACTCTGAACTGGCCTAGCGGAATCCAAAGAGCGTGCGCCCAGTGGCGGAGTGTATAATTGGTTGAACGATGAACCTGTCCCTAAGCTCTAGGAAGTGCTCTACGTAAAAGGCCATCTTTGGATGTAACCCACCGAGAGGGTTAACACAAGTGATCTGGATAAACTACTTGTAAATGTCATCCCTGATGATCTTGTTCAATATCTGTCTCGTCGGTGGGAGATGGCCAGGTGCGTCCAAAGAATATCTAAATGGAGGAAGACGATCTATTTGAATGCCCACAGATTCTAAAAGATCTGAAACCCCCATGAACCAACATCGAGCTCGACCTGACGAGCTAGAGAGGGCAATGGTCTCAAATGAGTGGTAGGCCAAGTACAGGTAATGGTCTCACCCCTTCGCTGAGTCTGCAAAGCTTAAGATATGATGCAAAAGAGAGACTAGTCCGAACACCGTCTCAAGTAGGAAGGGGTGACTCCCAAACTCTACTAGGATGATGTGCTGAGGAACTATCTGTTTGCATATAATGATGCGTTGGAGTAGAAGGGTCCAGACTCTGTCAACTGAGGCCCAATCAGACTCCAGTAGCGAAGGCCCCCAAATCTCTAAGCCATAGAGAACCATGGGTCGGATAATGGAGTCCACGAGGGACATCTTGGATAAGATGTCTTGAAAGTGGTGATGGAAACACTGCCTCTCAGGAAAGGCTAAAGACCCATAGCCCTTGATGATCCGAGGCTAGAGGGTCGATCTCAAACTGAAGTGGGGTCCAAAGAATTGTACTCCCAAGTATGTGTATGTGCCGGTGATCTCAATCTCCTCCCCTCTGAAGAAGAAATGAAGGTCTATGGATTTCTTCGACTCATTGAAGATCATAACCTTGGTTTTACCCACGTTGACCGTCGACTGTCGAAGGTCACAAAATAAAGCTAAGGCATCCAACTGTTTCTGTAATCCCTTTGGAGACGAGGCTAGGAGGACCACATCATCAACGAAAAACAAGATGGATATCAATACCTAGTGGAGGAGGCACCTTTGCTGTCCTGAATATGCTCGTGGAGAAAGGCCTCCAACTCATCAATATAAAACTCGAACAATGTGGGGGACATGGGAAAACCTTGTTTAACCCCGATGGTACTCCCGATGAAATCTGATATCCCATGAACTGTGCGGAGACGACCAAGAACCGACTTAAATAGGTGCATGATGGCGGTCAGTAGGGTTGGTGAGATGCCAAAGTCTCTGAGCCTTTGGAACAATGCTTCTCTTGGGACAGAGTCGAAGGCCTTCCGAAAATCTACAAAGCAACAATAGACTTTTGAAGATCGATGTTGTGCTTCCTCAATGATGGCCTGGACGGTAAATATGTGATTAGTGGTTCGATGAGCGGGTCTGAGTCTTGCCTGTCCCTTAGCTCTAAGGTGTTTATGCTCAAGCTCACAGAGTGCTTGATATGTAGGACCGTAGCATAGAGCTTTGAGAATGTATGGCCCACCATGATTGTCCTGTAATTGTTGGGATCCGAGTTGGGGCCCGATTTGTGTATTTGGTGAATGATGTGATGTGACCATGCTGGAGGAAAACTTGTATGAACCACATGGTTGAAGAGATCATCCAAGTGAGAAGCTAGAGCACGAAGCTCGTTCTTAAAGAGCTCTGCCTAGAAGCCTTCCTCATTTGTCGTTTTGCTCATGTAGGTTGCTTGTAAGGGATTAGGCCCACACAGTATTGTTGGCTTCCCTTACCTCTCATATAAATAGAGGAAGGATAGAGTCTTTCCATTCAATCATCATTTGTATCTTTCTCTTTGTATTTGTCTTCTTGGAGAGATTTGCTGGGGTTCATGTGTTCATGAGGAAACCCTAGGAGAAGCTATGAAAGGGAAACATGACACCTTGGTTTGGAGTTTTCTCTTGTGGAGGAGATGTAGGAGATGATGATCAAACATATTCATTCACTCACTTGTATTCACTCTTGTGATGAGATGTGACTAAGAGAAGAGAGTGCACACTTCCTCTCTCTCTCTTAAGTCTTCACTTGTACTTGTATTCTCTCTCTTGAGGTGCTAGGGTTTCTTGGTCTTCTTGGAGTTTCTTGGAGCATCTTGGAGTTCTAGGCTTAGGGTTTATCTTGCTGCATCTTTTGTTGCAAGAGTGTTGTTCCCCAACACATCTTCCAAGCCGAGTTTGTAGCCCACCCTTTTCGGGTCACGGCCATCTTTTCATCGATTTCCCTACTACATCAAGTTTGGGGCTTTGTTTATTCAACCACCAATAGAGATCGTACCCTTACCTTGTATACCGCTCCTTGGAGACCATGGCCATTGTTTGTATTGGGTCCTATCGATGAGTTCGTTGTTGGTTTGCTGAGGTTACACAACTACTATAGTTAGTAGGCATCTCAATGGACAAACTCGCCTCCTTTAGATACTCCTTGGAGGCCCTTGGCCATTTGTTGCTGAACAAACAGGGGATGGACAAGATCATTAGGGAGCACATTTATAGATAGTGCATTAGGTCACTTGGATAGATCCACCCCACGGACTCAAGCCAATGATGGCCTTGTATGCAGAGCATTTCGGGGATATGAGAGATGGCTTCATTATCGGATCTTCCTATACTTTTCGCCATTGGATACATGCCCTTAGGATCCCTCTCAGCTAGTTCTGAGTTGGTTCTCATCGGCTTCGGGTGGAAGCTGATCATCACATTTCATGAACAGATAGGACTTGTTACCTTTGCCACCTACAGGAGATCAAGACAGAGGAGCATTTTATTTTCTATTACCTCATCTATGAAGAGATCCGAGGTTGATTCCACCACCTTTTTAGGGAGTCCTAGAACTCTCTCTCCATCTTCTTCAGATAATTTGATCAACAATGCTTGGATTTATACATGAGGGAAGCTCTCAGGTTCAGATTGTCTATGCTTAGACCACCCACACCATTGGACATTACCAGGATGATCACTTTCTTCCCAATGCTCAAATATAGAGGCACCAAGAGGTAGATAGAGAGTAGTTTCACCACCTTAGTTTCTAGATCCGTGAGACATCGGGGAGACCCCCCACTTTTGCGATAGTGTTAGGTCTACGCTTGAGACAACTCTTTTGTTCACAGCAGACACCCTCCTTCACACTCATTTAAATCCTAGCAGAGAGCGGCCTCTTCTAGGTAGCTTGTCGTATCCAGATCTTCTAGTACTTCTAGATCCTTCAAACCATCAATATAGTCTTCCATTAGGGGTTTCTTCACTTTGGCCTCGAATGATAGGAGAGATTCACCAACTATCAGTTCAAATTTGGAGACTAATAGTGCCCCCTTCTCCTCATCAGCAGGTGGCGGCTCCTCCAGGGCTTGAGCACATCCTCTAGGTGCCTCTAGTCGAGACATTTCTTTTCAAGTTTTTGAGATAGTTCCTCTTTTCTTTGGAACTCCCAGCTTTGTATCTTTGTGTTTCTTTGAGGATAGATTTTAGATTCTATGTCTTTGACTGTAGAGGATAGATATGCTTTTATAGGAGCTGCACTTGCACTCCCACTATGTATTGTATCTGATGTACCTAGCAGTGCCTTTGACCTATTCATGGTTACTTGTTAGACATTAATAAAATTATCTTATCTTATTTTATCTTTCTAAGATGTAGTTAATTATTATTATCTACTAATTTATTCCCTTTATCCATTGTACCTTGTTTCCATGTCATATATACTAAATGACAACATATTCATCCAACTTGCTATGCTATTCTATCTATTCATTCTTGATTGTATGGAGATCCATATTTTATCTTCAACTCCTCTCATTAGATTAAATATTAGGCATGCCCAGACGAATGCTTGGCATGTATGTTTTCACTAAAGCATGGCTTGCTAAGTTTTGGAATTTAAATCTTTCTTACAAGGATCATCATAAGCAACCTTCTGGTAGTTAGCAAAGGTTTTGTTTTGCAATTATTTTCTCCTTGCATTCAATCTGCCCTTCTTACACTTTAACTGGATAAAACATGTAAGAAGATTGGTTGCTGCTTCACTCAGGAAAATAGCAATTTAACATACTGATATCTACAATTTGTTCTATTATCGGAAATTAACTATTTCTATAAATATCAAATAGCTTTTTTTTGGTTGCAGGTAAGAGTTTTGTGTTGGCATCAGTTTTGCCTCAACAAGGATCATTTCCTTTGCCATGTGAAGGGGCAGTGGTAGTGTTTACTGCTACCTTCTCAGTTGTTGCGCCTGAGGAATATGCGAAGAGAAACTATGCTAACAATATTTCTGAATACAATACAGTTCTTGGATCTCTTACTGCACAGAGAAGGTATATGCTGCATTAAGTTTTAGCATTAGTTTCAGTATGATGCAAATTATGTTGTCAGGACACACCTTTCTTTTTGTGGCTTATTCATAATCTGTTAGATGAAGATTTTCAATAGTTTTTTATCTGAGGATTTATTGATGTGGAAATGGTTCAGACATTTCTTGCTGCGGGATGTGTATGATGACATGTTATTGGATGGAGTCCAGCCAATTCGGGACACTTTTCACACTTTGATTTTAGGTGCAATGAAAGGGGCTAGACTCCAAGATGCTCTTTACTTCATGGATGAGATGAAATCCATGGGCCTAAAGCCAGATGTAAGTTATTTCTTGTACAAATTATTGCTATTGCTTTGAGTGTTATATTTTGGAGCAAATGGTATTGATGTGGAGAAGAGAAATGTTTCATTTCGTGTTTGTATTTTACTTGATTAATTATATGCAGTTTTGATTTAAGTTAACAGCTTCCGATTTAAGAATCAATGTTGCACAAGTTAGGTGAAATTTGAAGGTTTCAGTTATAAGAAAATGAAGGAGCTACCATTGTTTAGTTTTGTGACAATTATGTAAAAATGAGAGACTGAAACGAGACAAAAGTGAGGTTATTGTAGATTAGAACAAAAAATCCTGATTTATTTGGGAGTCAAATTTAACCTGAACTCATTCTATACAACAAGATGAACTAGAACAAATGTTGGTTGCCAGGTGACATTAGATCATTTGAAAGCCTTTAGTGGTATTTATCGCTTTGCAACTTTACTTTTCTCATTCAAACATAATCATCCATGGGATTAACCTTGACTTATTGCTTGAGGGCAAGTTGATTTGCTTGCATACAAGAAGAATGAAAGAAAATACATGAAGGTTCATGGATGATCAAAAGTAGTCAACAAAATTGAAAAGTTACATCATGTGTGCTATGTCAAGGGGGTGTGTCTAGGATCTTCAGTGTATTTCTATGAAATTCAAACCAATTGTAAATCTGAAGATTAATTTTGTACAACCATTTGGTTTAGAACTCTTCACTATTATTAAATATAATCATCCTTATCTGGTATCATATAATCTCCTAAGACACTTGAAGGATGTGAATTAGAGTTGATTTTGTAGCCATGGGCTTCTCTTTCTCCATTGTGGGTGAAAATCTAGTGTGGGTTCTCGAGGAAGAGTTCAATTATCTCCCTTAATCTCGAGGGCTACTCCTTTCATTGTAGTGATGGAAAAACTTGATCTAGGATAGATCTAGAAGTTCGAGTTCATGAGTTTGCAAAGACCCTTGAAAGTAAACAAAGACATGAATTGCAGAATGCAGAAAGTGCGTGTCAAGAAAGTTGTGATGCAAAATGTTGTGAAGCCTTGTAAGAGCAATGTTCCAAAGGAGCATGCTTTGCAAGGTAGGTTCACAGAAAAACAAGCTCTGCAAGGGCAAGGCTGTGAAGGTGAGAAACCTTGCAAGGCAAGGGTATTTTTCCCTGTTACCTTCCAGATCTGCAGTCTTAAAAGTATTCAAGTCCAATAAAGATGCAAACTGAGGACAACTTAGAAGTTCCACCCATTGTCACCCTGATGGACACTTCTTTCACTTTAGGTCGACTCTCCTCTGGCAGAAGAGGGGGATTCCCTAGTGGGATTGCTAAATCTGTCTTTTAAACCTTTGAAACATCTTCCAGATTTATTGAAATAGAAATTGAAGATATGCAATAGATGTATGATGGTGAATTCAAGTAGATCAGTGCCTTATCCTCAGGGTATGGAGTCCAGACATATTTATGAGATAGCAACTTGATTGTGAAGGATATTAAACCAAACAACATGCATTAAACAGCACTGCTTTCAGGTATAACAGATCTGAAAATTGCATTTACCGCCAAGTTTAAATTCTCAGAGTGACACAACGACACAACCATCATCCATTCAAGTGAGTTTAAGATGTCATATAAGACATAAACAGCGAAAGAGGATAACGTTCTATTGAATAACCGGCCCTGAATACATACTTCTGCAATTTGATAACATAAACACCCAGAAAGAAGGTCAACATAATTCCTTTCAGCCCTTCAACAGCTAGCATTAACCCACTATAATAGTACAAGATGATGCCCAGCCAAGAGAGAAAAACCTGAAATGAAATGATGACGACTTTGGATGCAATCAGCCCTAAATATTTCCACAATCGAACTTCAAGCCTGCAGATTTATCTTCAGCTCCAAATACTAGAGTCTAGTGTATTTCTCCACAATGAACTCACACCTTGAAAATGCTGGGGAGGCCTCTTTTTATATGCTCTCTTTGCAACTCTACATGGAATAAAATAATAATAGAAAATCTAGACTACCCTAGAAATAGGGCACTTCACTCCTAGGGCCTCATTCATCAGTTTACATAGCTTTGAAAGGGTCAACCATGCCATTTGTCTTCACCCTTTGCTGAGCACATCACCAAAAATGTTTTTTCTTGATCCATGTGCCATTCTGGGCCCTTCTTCCTATAGCACTCCCCTAAAATTTAATTTGTTCTTTGAAAGGGACCACTTATAGGTACCTTCTAGACTTCACATTGTGCTCTTTGACTCCTTCTAATGATTAAATATTCCTTTCAAACATGGATCTCATGGATGCAACATATGAGCTGGAATGTGGGGTGATCTCCAATTAGCTCTTTGAACCATAAGTACACTATAATAATCCCCCTGGATGACGGGTGCTTCACTTAGAAGTGTGTGTTTGTCCTTGGAGATGGGGTTTGTATGCCATGTGTCATCCTCTTGTGTAGGGTGTTCCACATTAATGCCATGTAAAGAATGCTAATGAACCATGCCATGCCTCCAAACATGTAGAACATGCCTCATATAATGTAAGGTACACCCATAAGGATCGCCTCTAAAGACACAACTTTGCCTCCGAAGGAGTGAAAATGCCTCAAAAGTATCCTTAATGGAGATTATGCATCAAAATGTGCAGAAAGGTCCATCTAACTTCAACGCTTAAGCTTCTCAACATGTTTTGGTAATCACTATTATCGCACAATTCTTAGGTTGAGCAAAGCCAACCTCGACCCACAAATGTGTGACAACTATGGGAGTATCTACTGTTGCTGTCCTTATACACACCTACTAACGTGGAGAAATCTCCAACCCACTTGGTGTGTCCTTAGAGTCACAAGCCTAAGTTTAGACCCATTGTCACCTCGATCTAGACCTTTTCCGTCTAGGCTCACTCCTAGGGAAGCCAAGGGGGGTAGACCCTACTTACTATGTTAAGATAGATTAGATGTTCTAGGAGTTAATTTTAGTTCTTAGGCTAGGGAGACCCAACCCAATGACAAGCACTCAATGCAATGCAAACTTTCAATTACAAGCACACCCCTTATCCACTAAACAATGTTAAGACTAGTGCCTAAAGATGGGTAAATGGAGTCCACAAGATTATACAACAAATATACAAAAAAGCAAATGATGCTATGAGATATCCACAATAAATAAATAAATTACTTTGCGCTTAAATCAATTATGAATATTATCTACAAATTGAAATACAACATGAAATATATATATAATGAAATGAACAACTAAATGATTATACAACTATAAATTAGATAGTGAAATCTCTATACAATGGATTAGATAATGAAACGAATACTAGCTTTATACCATTATCTCCAAATGAATAAAGAATGCTTATAACAAAAATAGAGGTGCTTTAGTACATGTAAACATCCACAATGAAAGAAAGTGACTTAAAACATGAAATTGCTTGGAAGTTAGAATCACATGAAAAGTAAATAGCTTGAACTATAAAATTGCAGAACTTGAAGAAATTGAAATTGCTTTGAAACTAGAAGTGTAATGTTGTGAAAGTAGTGTGTAGATTAATTTTAATACGTTTTAAGTCTCTCTTGAATTAGGGGGATTAAAGTGTGATAGATACAAGCTAGACTATGTGACTACCCCAAATTGTTATCCCCTCAACCAAAAGGAATTGCTGGGTGCTTAAGGAGAAGGGAAAACAAGGCCCTTCCCTAGATCCATAGGTCAACCTGGAATGCTTGGGCGCTCAATCAAGGAGGACACATAGTGCCATGAAGCCGTCCTCGACTTACACCCCTTGTAGCCTCCCAAGTCACCCTTTTTGGTGATCGAAGCAATAAAAGTTTGGATGCCTAATTGCTAAACTCCAAACCTTTGCCCTTTCTTGTCACTCAGGATCCACAAAGTGGCAAGGGGAGAGAATACGGGGCAGAGATGGAACACAAATATGGTTACTTTTGCAATAATTGAAATTGACTTGGAAATTTAAATTGCAACCCCACAACAATGGCACAAGTGGAGGACTAGCCTACCGTTTGGGCCAAGGTGGGTGTAATAAATGAATTTAAATGACAAGAAAGCAAAAACAACCTCAACAATGGCACAAGTGGAGGACTAGCCTACCGTTTTGGCCAAGGTGGGTATAATGAAAGAAAATTAAAAGTCTTAGAAATAAAGAGCAACCCCACAATAATGGCACAAGTGGAGGACTAGCCTACCGTTTTGGCCAAGGTGGGTATAATGAAGGAAATGCAAGAAAAATAAATCTAACTCTATCCTTCATGATTTTGCAAGGATGGCTTAGGCCAGTTTCTTTGCAAGGTGTGGGCAATATTTCCTAAGTTATTACAATATCAGGATTTATCTTTCTTGAGAGAAGGCAAACCCAAGAGACTCTATTTGGGTTGCTTACAACACTTTAGAAAAGGAGGATGAAGAGGGATTTGATATCCCAACCTTAGAATGCCTTTGGAGTGCCTTGGGGGCTCAAAACAAGTAGCACTTCCTTCCTGTTGTTGAAAATCTGCATAAAAATCAGCAAGGTATTTTTTTGCTAGAGAATGCTACAAACACCAAAGATTTGTTAACTTTAATTAGCCCAATTAAACATAAATTTAAGTAGAGAAATATGAAAATATATGTCAGTTTAAATTACCATTATAGACCAGATAATGTTGAAATAATGTAACTGCAAAGAGTATTTTTATTATTATTGATATATTATTCATAGGATCAATCCCCATTGTGGATTGATCATGTCGGTTATTGTAATAGGACCAAATCCCCTTTTGCGGATTGGTCAAATGACAATTGTAATAGGTAGAATAAGAAGTCGGCCCCAACAGATATTAAAGAGGCCCAGAAATATAATAAAGGTGA